>CM077087.1:59950268-60370473 GCA_039513925.1 Platanthera zijinensis | reverse complement strand
GATGGTAAGGAAGGATCTGTTGTGAAGGGGAATATCAGTAAGATGTGGGGGGAAGGGGAGACAGAGGAGGAGTAATATGCTATGGTGTAGTAGCATGCACTGGAGATTGAATTGGTGATTGTTGATATTCAAGGGATTGATGTGGTGAAGGAGAATGGACTGTAGTATGAACTAGTGAAGAAATATGGATTGGGGAAGCAGGAGGTGTTGGTTTTGTTCTTGAGATGTGGAAGGATGCTGGAAGGTTATTGAGGGAGTTTGAATAAGAGGAGGTGGAGGGGGAATGGAAACATCCTCAGTAGGGTGGAGAGTGGCTGGAGCATCCCTTGTACCCTCAGAAGGTCTGGAAGAGGAAGCCTTGGATGGCTTAGAGATATTCCTCTCCCACCTGCCAAATAAGGCACAGGTAAGCCTCTTGGAAGCATTAATGAATATGGTCGGGGAGACCAGTGATTCAACAGCCTTGGCCTGAAGGAAGATTCTCAGTATTCTTCCAAAACACACTTCTTTCCTGATGTTTCTCTTCTTAATCAACTCAAACATGATTTTGGCCCAGTTCACGGCCTTCTTGTTCACCACTACGCACATCACTAGAAACTATTGTCTAGTAATGTAATCATGGGCAGTGTGCTTGCCCAGCAGTACTTTTCCTACAGCGTCTGCCAAAAACTTATAGTCTGCAGATAGATATTTCTTTAACAGTTTGTTAGGGGTGTATCCAGAATAACCCATTCGAATCAACATCTCATCGAATTCAGTAGTGTCGATTTCTAATTCCTCTTCTCCATTCAGTAAACCAAAAATTTCAGTAAGAACATCAGGGGTAAGTGGAATGGCGTTACCTAATATTGTCCCGATCAACGTATCAGTATCTGGAGTCGATAGAGTGAAGACCCATTCTCTGATTTATGTAGCCGCAATCTTAATCATGGTAGTCATCAGTCTCTTCAACAGTAAATCTTCAAACAATTTTAGGATGTCAAGGAAGATCTGGTCCGAGTGTTGGAATGACTCTAAATCTATGTCGAAACAAATGTCGAATTTCATAGTTGCAAGAGTGCTTGCTGGAATCACCATGATCACATGCAACAAAGAAATAGAGAGATCAAGTGCAAGGGAACTGAAAGCGTGGGATGGAGCTCGAAGAAATCCTAGATATAAGGTTTTTAAGAATATGAAATGACAAACTCCGTCCTGCGAAAAAGAAAAATTCTTTGATCTGAGGTCGACGAAATATTTTATCGACAAAAGAGTTCGCCTATCTCAGTCTGAAGAAGGGAAAACTCTTCGTGGTCTTCAGGTCGGTGAAAAATTTCTGAAGCCAGATTGTCAATCTTCGGTTGACGAAAATGACTTACATAGAGAGTTCATTGATCTTCGGTCGACGAATTTTCTCAAGAACTTTTCTCAGTTCGTCGATCTCAGGTCGACGAACTGTGGCAAATTCTTCGACCACTGACAGAAAGTTAAATTAAAGCTTATTCATTAATCATACCAAGCTGATTTAGAAAGAACATATGGTTTCTTTCATCCAAGGGTTTGGTGAAGACGTCTGCTCTTTACAAATCAGTGTAGATATAGACAAGATTAATTTTCTTTTTGTCCACACACTCTTTAATGAAATGATGCCTTATCTCTATATGCTTAGTTCTACTTTGATGAACTGGATTCTGAGCAGTAGAAATTGCACTTGTATTATCACAGAGTAAGGTTGAATTATTTAAGTTGTATCCATAGTCTAGAAGTTTGTTTTAAATACACAACAACTGTGGACAACAACTGCCAGCTGCTATGTACTCAGCTTCTATTGTTGATGTAGACACAGATGTTTGATTTTTTCAAAACCAGGAGATAAGTATAGCACCAAGGAACTGGCATGTTCCTGATGTGCTTTTCCCGTCCACTCGATATCCAGCAAAGTCAGCATCTGAGTATCCAGTCAACTCAAATTCTGACTCAGTTTGATACCAGAGTCTTAGATTTGGACAACCCTTTATATATCTTAAAATTCTTTTAAGGAAAATAAGATGAGATTCTTTAGGGTTCACTTGGAACCTAGCACAAAGGCATGCAGCAAACATTGTCTGACCTACTTGCTGTGAGATACAATAGGGAACCAACAATGCCCCTGTATAATTTCTGATCAATAGGCTTTCCATGTTCATCAGAGTCAACCACAATATTAATAGCCATGGGTGTTTTCTTTGCTGAGGCATCTGACATCCCAAACCTTTTGATTAGCTCCTTATCATACTTGGATTGGGATATGAAGATGCCATCAGGCAATCGCTTCACTTGGAGACTAAGGAAGTATGAAAGTTCAACCATACTACTCATCTCAAACTTTGAATGTATAAGGTCAGAAAACCTTTTGCATAGTTTGGGATCAGTTAAGCCAATATAATATTATCTATATAAATTTGTCCTAACAAGATTTTATCTTTATGATGCTTAATAAAAAGAGTCCTATCTACCATTTCTTTAGAAAATTTATGCTCTAACAAGAAGCTAGCTAAGGTCTCATACCAAGCTCTTGGAGCTTGCTTTAGACCATAGAGAGCTTTATACAATTTGAAGACATGAGAGGGATTAGTTGGAGAGATAAAACCTGGTGGTTGCTCCACATATACTTCCTCTTTGAGTTCACCATTCAGAAATGCACTCTTGACATCCATTTGATAGACTTTAAACTTTTTGAAGGCAGCATATGCAATGAAGATTCTTATAGCCACAAGCTTTGCAATAGGGGCAAATGTCTGATCATAGTCAATGTCTTTCTCTTGCCTATAGCCTTGAGCTACTAGCCTTGCCATGTTCCATATGATAGTGCCCTGGGCATCAAGTTTATTTCTGAATACCCACTTAGTTCCAATGACTAGGTAGTCTTTGGGTCTTGGAACTAAGTCCCAAACTCTACATCTCACAAACTGGTTGAGCTCCTCTTGCATATCAATGATCTAGTGTGGATCTTGCTCAGCATCTTTGATGGATTGGGGCTCAATTTGAGATATGAAGCAGGCATGCATCACATCCTGGTGGAGTTGATGCCTTGTCTGCACACCTACTGATATGTCTCATATTACTTGAGATATAAGATGATCTCTAAGTATGACATAATCAGTTGGTGGAGTTAGTTTAACAACAGCTTGGGGAGTTAATTCCTCTGGTGGAATTACGTTAGCTGTTGTTGGCTCTCCATTAAAGTCAGTATCTTCATCATCACTTTCTTCAGCAGTATATGGAGAAGGATGTATAACAGCCTCATTGGTGAGGGTCAACTCATCCAGCTTCTCATACATGTTAGATACCTGCAAGGTTTCACTAGTAGAAGCTATCTTCTCCTTGTACAACATGTTAGTCTCATCAAAAGAGATGCGAACAGACTCTTCCATTTTCATGGTTGATTTATTATATACCCTATAAGCTTTGCTTACTTGGGAATATCCAAGGAAAATTCTAACTTCAGCTTTGGCTTCAAACTTTCTAATGTACTTCTTGTTATTGTTATAGATGTAACAGACATAACCAAATACTCTAAAATAGTCTACTTTTGGTTTCTTCCCTTTGAGTAGTTCATAGGGGGTCTTGCCCTTAAGTTTGTGTATCAAACTCCTGTTCAGGACATAGTTTGCTGTGCTCACAGCCTCTGTCCAAAAGGATAGGGGCAGGTGAGCATCTGTAATTACTGTGCCTTCAGCTTCAATGAGTGTTTTGATTTTCCTTTCAGCTACCCCATTTTGTTGAGGAGTTCTTGGAGCAGAGATATAATGCATAATACCTTCCTTCTCACAGAACTCTTGTATAAGAAGAGACTCAAACTTAGTACCATGATCACTCTTAATCAATGCAACTGGAGTAGAGTACTCAATCTGTATGCTCTTGAGAAAATCTATAAGAACCTTGAAGTTATCTGACTTATATCTCAAGAACACCCAAGTGAACCTTGAGAAGTCATCAACAATCACTAAGGTATAAGACTTTCCTCCTAGGCTTTGTACAACAATGGGTCCAAAAAGATCCATGTGGAGCAAATACAAAATCCTAGGTGAATCACTCTTGTTAAGTGACTTGAAACTATTTTTAGTTTGCTTGCCTAACTGACAGCCGCTACAAAGGCTTTCCTTCTATAGATAAGAAGGCAATCCTATAACAAGTTATAGTTAGATAACCTAAATTTTTTTTAAGTAACATGTCCTAATCTCCTATCCAATTTCATTGCATTATTAGTTTGGTTAAACAAACAAATTTCTATTTTTGCTGATTTGAAATTAACTATATAGATATTTCCTACTCTAAGCCAGTTAAAAAAGTTATTATGTCAGCAGAGGAAATAATGCAAGAGGATTTATCAAATGATACCTGAAACCCTTCATCACAGAATTGACTGATGGAAATCAGTTGTGCTTTAATCCACTTACATAAGCTACTTTCTTGAATGTGACCACTCCAATATTTACATCTCCATAGCCTTTAGTCTGGCCACAGTTGGAGTCACAAAAAATAACTTTAGGACCTAGCTTGGACTTGTACTTGAATAGATTGTCCTTGCTGCCAGTTATATGTTTTGAACAACCACTATCCAGATTCCACTATTCCTCTATGGTAGGAAGTCTCTCACCTGCACAAAAGCAGGTTAGATATTCTTGACTTCAGGTTACCTTGGGTCCTTATTGATTTACATAATTAAAGCTAAAGATTGTATTAAATACTCATGTTGATTTTTATAGCCTAAGGGATGATATTTTCTTGGTGGAATTATTGGAATTATCAATTGGTTTAAAAGGATTAATGTTTTGTCTAGTTGATTAAAAAATCTTGTAGGAATTGAAATTTCTGTTATGATAAACTGGGTCGATGAATTCTGGTACGTTCATCGAGCTGAGGTCGACGAACGGGATGAGTTCGTCGAAACCACTCAGATAATGAAAGTATTCATTTTCTAGGCCCAATTTCGTCGATATCTGGTCGACGAATCATATTGTTTCGTCGATCGCAGTTCAAAGAATAGTTATAGTAGAATTTTGCGTTCGGAGTTCGTCGACTTGATTTCGACAAACTGGACACATTTTGTCGATCTGAGCTCGATGAAATCTGCTGAACTTTGTTATTGTTAAGAATTTTCTTATTCTTTCTTCTTTTCTTATTCTTTTGTTTTAATACAATTTGTTTATCATGATTCTCTTCTATTTTCTCTTTAACCCTTTTCAGAAACAAATTTATGGGGGGGGGTTAAAATGTTTTTCTGAATAAGTAGGGGTTGGCTTGAAGAAGCACCTAAGCCCAGCTTGCCATTAAGTCTGACATTCACTATGCTTGTGATGTTAATCAACTTGATGCTTCTCCCATTCAGGATTCTTCAAGTTGCCTAGCCTCAAATAATTCAGTCTTTAATTTAATGATTTGTTCATTAGCTAAGGTGATTTCATCCTTTAATTTATTGTTTCTGATAGTAGGTTTTCTTGTTCATTTTTTTACTCTCTAAGTTGTTTAATTACTTTTTCAGAGTTAATTAAATCAAGACATAAAGATTTAAATTCAATTTTAAATTCTTCTGAGTCAAAATCAAAAGAAGATAATACCTGATCCTCTTCAGATAGAGGTTCTTCAGTGTCTGATTGGTTAGCTTCAGAATGGGTGCTTGATGCATCAATAGCATTCAAGCATATTTCCTTTGACTTTGCTTCCTCTTCATCTTCACTAGAGCTGGAAGATGAAGATTATTCTTCAGTGTCACTCCAGATTTCAGCAATGAAACCTTTCTCCTTCCTTTTATGCTTGCTAGAGGAAGGCTTGTTGTAATGTTGTTTCCTGATCTCCTTTTCTCTTCTTTTATCTTTCTTTTGAGTCTCTGGGCACTCTGAAATGGACTGTCCAGGCTTCCTGCAGCCAAAACAAACTACTTCTTTAGTTGGTGTTTTGTCATACCTAGGTTTGTCATCTTGCTTTGATGACTTTCTTCTAAAGTCCCTCTTGCCCATTTTGAAAAATCTCTTGGCTAAGAGACTTAGGAATTCTTCATTGATAGTTGGGGCTTCTGAATCTTCAGTAGCTTTGAATGATATATTTTTCTCCTTTCTCCCAGATGAAGGAGTCCTTTGTTCTGCAGCTTCTCTTGACTTAATCAGTTGCTCATAAGATTTGAGTTTACCCAATAGAGATTAAGTGGAATCTCATTAAGGCTTCCGGCTTCCTTGATAGGACAGATTCTAGAATCCCATGAGTTAGGGAAGCATATGAGGATTTTTTTCATTCACTTCTATAAGAGTGATGTCCTTGTCCAATGTCTTCAGCTCATTGATTATTGAGCTTAATCTGTTATACATATCACCAATAGTCTCTGACTCATCCTTCTTGAAGTTCTAATATTGAGAGATGAGGTTCGATCTCCTATCCTTTCTCTCATCAGCAGAACCAACTACCATATGTTTAAGAGAATCCCAAATAGCCTTAGCTGATGTGCATTCAGCCACCTTCTGGAAGATGTCATCAGACATAGTCTGAGCCAGAATATTCATGGCCTTTGCATCAACAATCTTGGCCTTTTTCTGAGAATCTGTCCACTCAGGTGGTGGAATAGCTTGTGTGCTTGATGTTGAGGTGGATGCAGTCACTGGAGCAGGAGGTCTTGTCAAAATGGAATTAAAAATGTCCTCATCAATAGAGTTCATATAAAGTTTGATTCTTGCCTTCCAGATGGCAAACTTATTTAAGTTGCATACTGGAGGTCTGGTGCTTGCATAATCCTTGTTCTGTGCCATGCTATAAGAAATAGGCTAGATAAATTTAGATCTAAGAAGGATCTGTTGGTTCAAGTGTTACCTTGTTCAACCAAGAGAATAACCCTCTGATACCAATTGAAAGGAGGGGTTAGATCTGACTTACTCTAGAGGGGGGGGGGGGTGAATAGAGTATTTAAAAATTCTTGGCAGTTTTTCTTTTTATATATCAGAGTGAAAATAAGTGATACCAAATATAATAATAGAAGGAAAAACAAGCTAAGTTATTCTAACTATCACAGCCACAGCAAGAATAAAAACAGAAAATGAGCAACCAGACAACACAAGAATATTTTATAGTGGTTCTCCTAAACTTGGGTACATCTACTCTTCTACCACCCTGGTAGGAATCCACTAGCAGCTTTTGATCAGGTGACTGCCACCATAATATCTATTTGCAGGAAGATATTGCAACCCTTTAGGCTTTTGATCAGGTGCCCAAAAACCAACCCAACTCTTTTGATCAGGAGACTTAATAACCAAGAGCTAACTTTTGAAGGGAGTTAAAACCCTTTTACAAGAGGTGAGAGGAGGTGATGGTGTCTTCTCTTTCTCTAATCAACAGAGAAGACTAGTGTATCTTTGATGTTGACAAAGCTCCCCCTAAGATGTTTATGGTTCAGGAAGACTGGAGCTTTGCTTCAGGGTGTAGGTCTTTAGCCTTGTCTGAAGGCATTCCTGGAACTTTTTTGACTGAATAAATCTTTGTTGTCCTAAATGTTCCTGGAAGTGAAGCTTGAAGAAGACTCTTGATTATGATGATTGTTCTTCTTATGTCTTCAGACTTGACAAGGTGAAACACAGAGAATTTTCTGCACTGTGAGAGAGAGAGTTCTATGAAGATTAGTCTATCTCAGTGCTGTATATTTTTTTCTGTAAGTTCTGGTGGTTCCTTCTATGTATTTGTCTAAAAGACAAAAATCTCTTTTTATATCCTCAGTCAATAATTTCATCTTTGAAATTTGAATTACTGCCTCAATTACTGGCTGATCTGGAGAATACAAAACGGCTGGAATATATCATTAATGAGTTTCCCCAATTGTCCCTTAATAAAATAAGCAAGTAAACATCCTGATGAATGTCATAATTAATGCTGCCAATAACGGCTATATTTAGAGGAATATGAGCATTAATTACTCAGGAATAATACTGCTATTAATATAGAAATAAAGGAACAGAAGGAAGAAAACTTCTCATTTTGGAACTGGACAGATATCATCGATCACTGAACAGAATTCGTCGACTTGAGATCCAGGATCGTCGACCTAAGAATTCCAGTTCGTCGACCTGAGCTCTGCAAACTGTGTACTGAGAATGACTTGCCAAATCTGTACTTTGAGTTCGTCGAGCTGAGATTCTGTCTGAAGAAAACTGATCATCGACCTGAGCTCGAATATCGTCGAGCTTAGCTCAGAGAAATAACTCTGAGTTCGTCAATCTGAGGTCGACGTTCGTCGATCTGAGGTCGACGTTCGTCGATCTGAGGTCGACATTCATCAATCTAAGTTTGAAGAATTTTGAACTGATCAAACTGTTCTCTGAAAACTTCTAAGTCTGAGTCTTCTGAGGTCCTTTGCTGGCTGGTCCAAGAAGGTTGAACTTAATGACTTAGCCTACACTCTAGGACTACTAGACTTGACTATGGCTATATAAGGTGGGTCATACTAAGCCTAAATTAGTGAACTTAGCCCAAATCCAACTAGGGATCCAAAAGAAGTTCGCGGAGTTCGGGTTGTTGACTGGACCAGAGCTCGGGAGATCGGCATGGCGTGTGCCTTGGTCTAGCTCTGGTGTCGGGGTTGGTGGTAACCGCGGAGTTCGTCGGTTTGAGCGGACTGGTGCCAGAGTTCGCCGGGTTGTGCGGGATGGCTCAGTCTGGTAGGTCGCGTGGTCTGTGCGGACTAATATTCCTGTCTACCGAGTTTGGCAGCAGTCAGCCTTGTCTGCTTTGGCTGCGAAATCGGGATAGGTAGACTGGAGTGGTGTCCGCAGGCGCGAGTGGTCTGAAGCTATGTCCGTAGGTGGGCGGACTGGGGCGGATCTCGCAGAGTTCGCATGTATGGCGATCAATTCTGGCTGGGCCTTGGCGATAAGACGAGTTGGCTTAGTGCCCGACCTTGATGGTGTTATCTTGGCAGGCTGGCTATTGATAGTCTTTGATTTCAAGGATAGCTAAATCAACTAGAGGGGGGTGAATAGGTTTCTTAGTTCTTAGTGACTATCTTTTATTTTCCTTGAGTTGGATGCTTTATTAGGTTATTAAATTCTGCTTTCAAGACATGCAACCTGTAATAAGCCCACACAGAGAAAACACACAAGGCACACACAAGATTTATAGTGGTTCCCCTAACAAGGGTACATCCACTTTCCCTCCCACCTATCCAACTATCTTGTTGGACTAGGCACTTCTCCAAAACTCTGCTCCAAAGAGCTTACACCTCAGATCCCTCAGGATCTCTCAGTCTCCTCCAAGACTTACAACTCAGCCACAAGTGCCTATAACTCAGTGATCAGCAGATCCCTACCTCAGGCCAAAGACCCTACACTCAGGCTGGGAGGACAACCCTACCTTAGATCCACTAGAGATCCTACCTCAGAGAGAATGACTCTCCTATAATCTCAGAAACAAAGTGCCTACCTCAGATCTGCACCTAGATCCTATCTCAGGCACAAGTGCCCTATACCTCAGTGAGAATGGCTCACCTACCTCAGACTTGAAACCAAGTCCTACAGCTTAGATTCTTAACAGAATCCAACCTCAAAGCAAATTTTCTCCTACCACTCAGATCCAAAAGGATCCTACGAGATGGAAGTGAGTTAGTGAGATGATTGGATACAAGAGAAATTTCTCTGTGCCAATCTACCTGAACTGAGATAGACTCAGCCCAACATTGACTCCATGATTATATTTCCTAAGTCTATTTTTACCTGAACTGAGATATACTCAGTCCTAACTTCTTCTTCACAACACTAGGAATTTTTCTTGCTGGGACTGAGAAGTGACTGCAGCAACACTTGCTGCTACCTGAGCTGTGAGAATCCCAGCCCAACTTCTTCTCAGTAATAAAGATGTAGATCTTGCTTTGGCTTGTGCTAGAAGCAACTTGCAGAAAACTGTTCTGCTTCTTCTTTCTTTCCTTGGCTGAGGAGATTCAGCCCTAACTTCCTCTTCACAGCCTCCAGTAAATGTTCTTCAGGGTTGTACAGCTGGATCTGTGAAGAACTTGCTGGTGCATATGGAAAATGACACAAACTATCCTGTTTTCTTCCTTCAAAAATTTTCTCTAATCTTGCTGATGTCGATGGAGAATACAATCAGCTAACTTGCTTAGCATTCAGACTTGCTATCTTGAGCTGCATGTTCTTCAGTCACATCAACAATGGCGATGAAGAAGAACAACACTAACTGCTCCTTTTTCTGTAAAAAGCTTCTCCTTTTATTGATTGCAACCCAATGACACTTTTAGCTGTGGGCCCCACGCCATTGATGGGCAGCTGCAACCTTGCTTTAACGACAACTGTCATATAGTAGCTATACGACGCCTTTTGGCTTGTACTATAGCTTTCCCGCTGTCGATTTGAATAATGTTGACTTGTTTACTTGCTGACGTCAGCGCCTGTGGACTTGTCAAAATCGAGCATCAGTAGAATGGGCATTGAGTGAATGAGCTTCACTCAATGCCAAGGCACTTAGATAGAATTCTGTCTATCTAGGCGTTGACAGCATTGAGTGAGCAAGCCTCACTCAATGCTTTTGCCTTAGCTTATTCTTTAGCCTTTTCTACATGCTTGGCGTTGAGAGCATTGAGTGACCATGCCTCACTCAACGCCTCATGCCTTAGCCATGCTTTCTGTAATTTAGGCGTTGAGGGCGTTGAGTGACCACACCTCACTCAATGTCTTATTCCTTAGCCATGATTACTGTAATTTAGGCGTTGAGAGCATTGAGTGACCATACCTCACTCAACGCCTTATGTCTTAGTCATTTTCCTACTTCTTCAGCATCTTAAGCATTGAGAGCGTTGAGTGAGCACTCACTCAACGCTTTTTGCCTTAAACAGATTTTCTGAATTATGGCATTAAGAGCGTTGAGTGAGCATGTCTCACTCAACGCTTTCTGCCTTAGCCAGATTTCTCTACTCCTTAGCGTTGAGTGGGTATGCTCCACTCAATGCATTTGGACTTAGCCAAATTTCTCTGTCTGAAAGTCCAAGTTCTGACTGAATGATGGTCAGTCAACGCTTTATCATATGGCGCTGAGTGAGCTTGCCTCACTCAATACTTATGGACTTAGTCAAATATCAACACAGTTTTTCTATGGCTGTGACTTACAAGGCAATACTCAACGAATATAGAGTATGACATTGAGTGATTGATACTCACTTAACGCACGTGGACTTAGCAACTTTTCTTCATATTTCTTCTTAGGCTTTTACTGCATTAGCATGTCTCACAGCCTTTGGATGTATGGCATTAAGTGAGTTGACTTCACTCAATGCCTGTTGACTTAGCCACTCTCTCAGCATGCTACTACTTTGGCTTTGACTGTATAGGCTCCACTCAGTGCTATAAGTCATCTGGCGTTGAGTGAGTAACATTCACTCAATGACTGTGGACTTAGACAGATTTCTGTCTATCCACATCTTAGGTAAGTGTTTACCTGACTTAACCACTTAGGCTACCTTTCCCATCATTATTGTTAGGACATCCTGCAATCACTAAACTTGAGTACAAGTTAGATCACCACATGTGAATACATTGTTTGTTATGCTTTCTTCAAATCCAGGACATTGGGATCAATGGACCCAACAACTATCTCACATAGTTGCAGTGGTCTGGTTGTGTATCCGCGGCTTGACGGATACACTTGGTGCTCGTCGCGAGGGTGGGCGGTTATATTTTCAGCTAGGGTGGTGAACACACTCCTCTCCGCACATATAAATAGGACCTCCTGTCACATCAATTTATATCCAATTGAATAGTAAGTGAACTTGCGGATAGTTGCTGCAGTTAGGATTTTGTATCCGCGCAGTTTGAGGAGGTTAACCGGTTTGTACTGTACAGGTTTTGCGGGTAGCGCTGGAAAACCAGGGACTTGGTTTTTATTGCGGTCAGGGATAGTGTGGACTCCGCAGATAGCAACCAGCGGTTAAATAGCAGGTCGCGGTATGCGACTTGGCAGTCTCTCTTCTACAACTAGTTTCCCAGTTCAATAAGCTATCCAGTCTGGCATCTTTGTTCAGTTCGGCAGCAGTTCGCGCGGTCTGGCGGTTAGCAACCATGCGGTTAGGCAGCTTGCAGATCGGCGGTTAGATTTCAGCATTGGAATAACGGGCAGTCCGCGCGTCAAGATTGTGGTTTGGCAATCTATCGGTTTGAGCGGACTCCATAGCGGTTAGCAGCAGGGTCGGCGAATACTCTTGTAGTTCGCACAACTTGTTTTCTCTGCCATGTAATTTGCTTCTATCAGGTATGTCGGCAAATCATGTCTCTCCATGTATATATCGCCTTATAAAGATTTTTTTGATATTACAAGTTTCTTGTTCTTCTATTTGCATTTGGTTATTTGGACCCGGATAGGTTGAGTGTTCCTGCTCCTGCTTTCCCATTTCCGCTATCTCAAATTTTTTACATGGTATTAGAGGGAATAGAGGCCTGAGCAGCGAATCATCCGACAGTTTGCTTCATTGCTGATGGGAGTCTAAGTAAACAGGGTCAGTGCAATGGAAGGTGGTATGGCAAGAGGTCTTGTAATTGTGTTGCTTGCATTGACTAACTTCAAGAAGTGGAAGTCATGTATGGAAAGCTATCTTTTGGGTGAGGACCTTTGGCAGGTCGTCTGTGATGATGAAAGGCAAGAGGTGGATACTGATGCTGGCAATGCTGGAGCGGTGAGAGCTTGGAGGAAGAAAAATGTGAAAGTAGAGTTTACTCTCAAGCGGGCTATCTCATCGGAACTCTTCGACCACATTATCAGATGTTTCTTTGCTGCAGAGATTTGGACTTCCCTTGATTTGTTGTTTAACAAGAAGAATATAGCTCGAATACAGTTCCTGGAGAATGAGTTGGCGGGAGCTAGTTAAGGAAATTTGTCCATCTCATCGTTCTTCCTAAAGATGAAGAACTTATGCACTGAGATTTCAGCGTTGGACCCTGATGAGCCTATTTCGGAGGCGAAGCTGAAGAGGCACATAATTCGCGGTTTGTGGAAGGGATATGTGGCCTTTGTCACTTTTGTTCAAGGCTGGGCCAATCAGCCTTCTTTGCTGGAGTTGGAGAACCTGCTAGCTTCCCAGGAGAGCTTAGCAAATCAGATGGCTGGAGTCAGTCTCTAGAGGAGATGGTAAGGTGCTCTTCTCTGGGGGAAAAAAAGAGATGGGACAAGACGAAAAAGTCGGTTGCTGGTGATGGACCTTCTACTTCATATCAGTAAGAGGAGAGGTATGCTCCTGGGCTTGATGGGAAGAGGAAGGAAGGGCCAATGTACTATAAATGCAACCAGCCTGGCCACTTCAAGAAGGACTGCAAGGTTATCTTTCAGTCAGCGAACGTCACTCATATAGGTAGAAGGGATAAGAACTTGGTTGTGGCTTCAACAAGTTCTTATGTTGATCGGATGAGGGCCAATGATAGTGCAGCTATTTGGCATGAAAGGCTAGGATATGTCGAGATGGACAAGTTGAAAGCAATGGCGGAAAGGAGCCTTGTGAAAGGCTTGTATAGGTTGTCATCCTTCGGCGACAGTCATGTTTGTGTGGGATGTCAACACGGTGAGGCTTATCGCTTCACATTTGATAAGTCACAGACAGGGTGTTCTCAACCATTGGAGTGCATCCATGGTGAGCTGTTGGGATCGACCGTCACCGCCAGTCTTGGAGGTAGCAGGTATATGCTGGTGTTGATTGATGACTATATAAGGTACACTTGGGTGTACTTTATGTAGGAGAAGTCGAACGCGTTCCATTTGTTAGTGGAGTTTAAGAAGCTTGTGGAGGGCCAGCTTGGTCTATGGATCAAGAAGTTAAGAATGGTCAAAGGAGGTGAATTTGATTCAACCGTGTTCTCTAACTTTTGCAGGAAGCACAAAATCCGGAGAGAGCTTTCTTATGGGCATACTCCACAATAAAGTGGAGTAGCAGATCAGAAGATCCATAATTTAATGGAGAGCTGCAAGTGTTGGCTTCATGTCAAAGGCATTATTAAGATCTTTTGGGCGGAAGGGATGGCCTGCGCGGCGTATGTCATCAATCGGATGCCTCTGAGTCCAATCAACATAAAGTCTCCAGTTGAGCTGATGTCCAAGGAGAAGCCCAGCATGGAACACCTCCAAGTGTTCGGGTTGACCTGTTATGTACATGTCCCGGATGCTCTCAAGACAGAGTTGGATGTGAAGATGAGGAAGCTTGTCTTCGTGGGCTATGATGAGCAGAAGAAGGGATGGAGGAGTATAGATCCTGCGACGAAGAGGTTCATCATGTCCAAAGACATTGTCTTCGATGAACTGACGCCATATGGAGGTAGCTCATCTGTGGAGCTAAAGGAGAGCAAGTCAGACAGTGGGCAGAAGGAGGCTGCTGAAGATCTTCGGTTGGAGCTTCCTGTGTCACCAGGAGCTCTAGGTTATTCTAGCTCCAGGGCAGAGATGTCGGGTTCAGGAAGCAGGGGGAGCGATGCTTCAGGTGCTTCTAGTTCAGGAAGCAGGGGGAGCAATGCTCCAGGTGCTTCTAGTTCTATGGTGGTTGCTTCTTGTTCAGGAAGTAAGGGGAGTGATACTTCAAGTTTTCCCGGGATCAGAGCTGGTTCAGAGATACATTGGAAGTTGTTAGCTGTGATCAGGCTCTTCGGAGGTCGAAGAGGATCACCAACCCACCAGTTCGATATTGCGAAGGAAATGCGGTGAGCTCGGTCTCTTGTTTCTTTGCAGGCCCTCAGATCAAGCGAGAGCCTTCTAGCTTTGAAGGCACCACTAGAGTCAAGGAGGGGGAAAGCGCCAAGGATGAGGAGATGACTGCCCTCAGGGGTAACGAGGCTTGTGACCTTGTGCCCAAGGTTGGTGTTACTCTTGTGACATACAAGTGGGTGTTGAAGCTGGAAAAGAAGGTGGAGGGAAGCATGACTCCTTTTTGGAGGTGCTGGAGAGATCCCTTATGGTTTGGGATATGTGGAGCGAGGACTTTGTCATGGACATCTTCTCGATGTCGCTATCAGAGAGGCCATGTTTTCAGTTATGGGGACTGTTGGGGTTGGTCACCACTTCTCACTTCAAGGGGAGTGTTGAAAATCATGAAGTGAAAGTGGTGGACTGGGCGACCTATCCGAGCGGCCTGTGTGGACAGGACTAGCGATTAGCCAGGTCAGCAATAGTGATCCAGTCGGATTTTGCTCTGGCAGCCTCGGCGGTCTGTGCAGACAGAGGAGGCGGCTTGCCCGGTCAGGTTTTGTTAACCCGGCAGTTGGTTCATAGGAAGAAACCAGGCGGATAGGATTGCTATCCGCAGAGCTTGCCAAGACTGGTGAGGTGCGGACTCGGTTGAAGTTCATGGAGTCCGGGTTGTGGAATAGACCAGAGTTCGGGAGATCGGCATGGTGTGTTCCTTGGTCTAGCTCTGGTGGCACGGCTGGTGGTAACCGCAAAGTTTGCGGTTTGAGCGGACTGGTGCCGGAATTTGCCGAGTTGTGCGAGATGGCTCAGCCTGGGAGGTCGCGTGGTCTGCGTGGACTGATATTCCTGTCCGCCGAGTTTGGCAGCAGTCAGCCTTGTCTTCTTTGGCTGCGAACTCGGGGTATGCATACTGGAGTGGTGTCCGCAGGCTCTAGCGGTCTGAAGCTATGTCCACAGGTGGGCGGACTGATGTGGATCTCGTAGAGTTCTCCTGTATGGCGATCAAGTCTGGTTAGGCCTTGGCTACAAGGAGAGTTGGCTTGGTGTCCGACCTTGATGGTGCTATATTAGTGGGTTGTCTATCTAGCATAGTCACGGCGGTTTGGTTGTGTATCCGCGGCTTGGCAGATAAACTTGGTGCTCGCCGCGAGATGGAGCGGTTATCCTATCAGCTAGGACGGTGAACACACTCCTCTCCACACCTATAAATAGGACCCCCTGTCACATCAATTTATATCCAACTGAACAGTAAGTGAACTCGCGGATAGTTGTTACTGTTAGGATTTTGTATCCGCGTGGTTTGAGTAGGTTGATCGTTTTGTGTTATGCAGGTTGTGCGAATAGCATTGGAAAACCAGGAACTTGGTTCTGACCGTGGTCAGGGATAGTGTGGACTCCGCGGATAATAACCAGCTTTTAAACAATAGGTCACGGTTTGCAACTTGGCAGTCTCTCTTCTGCAACTAGTTTCCCAGTTCAATAAGCTGTCCGGTCTGGCGGCTTGGTTCAGTTCGGCAGTACTTCGTGCGGTCTGACGGCTTGCAACTGTGCGGTTAGGCGGCTTGCAGATCAGCAGTTAGAGTTCAGCATTGGAATAACGGGCAGTCGGCGCGACAAGATTGCGGTTTGGCGATCTATCGATTTGAGCGGACTCCGTAGCGGTTAGCAGTAGAGTCGGTGGGTACTCTTGTAGTCTGCGCGGCTTGTTTTCTCTGCCTTGTAATTTGCTTTCATCGGGTACATCGGCGAATCATGTCTCAACATGTATACATCGCCTTGTAAAGATTTTTTTGTAGTACAAGTTTCTTGTTCTTCTATTTACATCTGGTTATTTAGACCCGGATAGGTTGAGTGTTCCTGCGCCTTATTTCCTGTTTTCTGCTATCTCAAATTTTTACAATCTGATCAATATAAGAACTTGTTGAAGCCACAATCAAGTTCTCATCCCTTCTCCCTATATGAGCGACGTTCGCCGACTGAAAGATAACCTTGCAGTCCTTCTTGAAGTGGCCAGGCAGGTTACAACAATAGTACCTTGGCCCTTACTTCCTCTTCCCATCAAGCCTAGGAGCATACCTCTCCTCTTATTGATATGAAGTAGAAGGACAATCACCAGTAGCCGACTTCTTCTTCTTGTCCCATCTTCTTTTCTTTCTTAAGAAGAGCGCCTCACCATCTCCTCCAGAGACAGTGACTCCAACCATCTGACTTGCTAAGTGTTAGAAGTAGCGAACAAGCGACTAAAGTAGTGAACAAACAACTAGAAAACAAGTCGGAACTTTGAATAATTAAAAGTTTTATTATCCAAAAAGATATCATTTAACAAAGGTATGATCTCCCTTTTATAGAATGGAGGAGAGAGAGGAGAGAGTACAAACTAACAATGTGGGACTAAAGCTATAAAAAAATCTGGGCGGCTAGAACAACAGACCGAAACAGGTCGCACGGTTAGACAATGTTCTAACCGATCGGCAATACCAGAAGCAAGAGAGAGATGCGGTAGGAGACCGCTAGACCGCCCGGTTTCCAAGCCGCCGGAGATAAACTGCCAGACCGCCGGACTACAAACAGCAACAGCTTGGATATCGATCCGCTGGAGAGTAACTGCCAGACCGCGCGGTCAACAACCCGCCAGGCTCAAATCGCTAGACCGACCAGTCTCATACTCCAACACTTCCCCTCAAGCTGGAGCATAGATATCAATCATGCCCAGTTTGTCACAAATGTGGGAGAAGGAAGTAGAAACCGGCTTGGTGAAGATATCTGCCAAATCATTGTCGGAGGTGACGAATGAAGTGCAAACTTGTCTCTTCAAGACCTCTTCTCGGATGAAATGGCAGTCGACTTCTATATGTTTCGTTCTCTCATGGAAGACCGGATTTTTGGATATGTATATAGCGGCCTTGTTGTCACAGAACATAGGAAGAGGATAGTCGTAGACCTCTCCTAGGTCAAGCATGAGAGCCCGCAACCATTTTAACTCACACATGGTTGACGCCATACTCCGGTATTCGGCTTCTGCACTGGACCTTGAGACAACAGACTGCTTCTTACTCTTCCAGCTCACAAGATTACCTCCAACAAATATGCAAAAACCTGATGTAGATTTACGGTCACCTTTATCATCCGCATAGCTTGAGTCTGAGTAGGCTTCAACTCTCAGATGACCATGCTTCTGAAAGAGTAGCCCTTTTCCTGATGCTGCTTTGACATACTCTAGTATCTTCAAGGTAGACTGAAGATGAAATTCCCTGGGAGCTTGCATGAACTGACTGACCTTGCCTACAACATAGGCGATGTCGGGTCTGGTCACCGTGAGATAAATGAGTTTGCCCACCAGACGTCTATACCTCGTGGCATCAGATATAAGAGGTGAGTCCTATATCCATGTTTTGTCCTCTCTAGTGGTCCATGAGATAACGGGCCAGTTGTGGCACCGGTCAATCCTGCCTCTTGTAGAAGATCAAGAGCATACTTCCGTTGGGAGAGAACCAACGTGTCGGGTTTCCGAGAGATTTCTATCCCAAAAAATATTTCGGGGAGCCCATATCCTTCGTGACTAGGTGTTGACGGAGGTGTTTCTTTATCAAGTCCACCACCAGCCTGGTCATCGCCGGTAAGAAGAATATCATCCACATACACCTCCAAAACCACAAGGCCCGATACGGTTTTGCGAATAAACAATGAGTGATCGGCCGAACTTCGTGTAAAGATAATGGCAGCCACAATGCCACTAAACTTGTCAAACCATGCCCGAGGGCTCTGTTTTAGGCCGTAGATGGCCTTCTTCAACTGGCATACTCGTGTCTCCCCCTGATCAACATACCCAGGAGGTTACTCCATGTAGACGTCCTCCTGAAGATCCCCATAGAGAAATGCATTCTTGACATCAAGCTGGGAAATAGCCCACTCCCTGTTGACAGCCACAGAAAGAAGAACCCGGATGGTGTACTGAGGCGAGCAACTGGGGAGAAAGTATCAAAATAGTCAACTCCATAAGTCTGAGTAAAGCCTTTGGCCACCAGTCGGGCTTTGTAACGATCCATAGTGCCGTCTGGGCGATACTTCACAATGAACACCCAGCGGAAGCCAACCACATCAGTACCTACCGGTGGAGGAACAAGGGTCCAGGTACCCCTTTCAGTAAGAGTGGCGATTTCCTCATCCATGGAAGATTTCCAATGAGGAATAACAAGAGCCTTCTGGTAAGTGCGGGGAGTTGTAATAACCGAGATAGCCAAAGCAAAGCACCTGCGAGAAGGAGTAAGCCGATCATAGGAACAATAGCCACAAGCGGGTGTTGGGTACACGCCTGCACCCCTTTGTGAAGAGCAATGGGAAGATCCAGGTCATCTCGTGCCTCAGGGACCGGAGCGTCCGTGGCGGAGAAAGCTGGACAGGGACTAGAGAGAGATGGACTGCGGAAGAAGGAGGGGGTATAATAGAGAGAGGAGGAGACGGAGGAGGAGATGATATAGGAGGGGAGACGTCGATATGTGTGGAAGGAACACAGAGAGATGGTGGAGAGTCAGAGACAGCAGGAGGAAGTGGGGATTGAGAAGAAAAGTAGGATGCATTTTCGAAGAAGGTAACATCCGCGGAAACAAACTGTTTGCGCAGAACGGGGTCAAAGCAACAATAGCCTTTTTGAGTGGTCGAGTATCCCAAAAAGACACACTTTGTGGAACGGGGGAAAGCTTGTCACGGATAGCAGACGGAGCTAGCACAAAAGTCGTACATCCAAAGATACAGAGAGGAAGAGGAAAGGCTTCCTTGCCCGAGTAGAGAATAGAGAAGGGGTTTTGCCGTGGAGAACCGAAGAGGGAATGCGATTGATGAGATAGCAGGCAAGAAGAACAGCATAGCCCCAGTAGGAGCGAGGCACATGCATCTGCGTCAATAGAGTGTGAGCGATATTCGAGGAGATGACGGTTTTTACGCTCCGCCACCCCATTTTGCTGGGAGGTGTAAACACAGCTGGTCTGATGAATAAGACCATGTTGCATACAAAAAGACGAAAAATCATGACTGAGATATTCTTTAGCATTATCAGAGCATAGTACTTTAATAGAAATAGCAAACTTAGTTTTAATCATATTATAAAAGGATTGTCATACAGATAAGTGTTCAGAGCGATCTTTTAATAGATACACCCAGGTACATCTAGAGAAATCATCAATAAAAGTTACAAAGTAAGAACTACCCCGACCAATGGTGAGAGTAGGAGCAGGACCCCAGACATCAGAATGAATGAGATCAAAAGGGCGGGAGGAACCACGGCCTTGCTTCGGCGGGAAGGAGGAGCGGTGATGTTTGCCAAGCTGACACGCATCACAGTTTGAGCGGAGGACTGGTCTGAGGTAAGTGGGGAAGAAGCTGACGAAGAATCCGAGGATGAGGATGTCCAAGGGAAGATGCCATTGAAGCATATCAGTAGACGAGGAAGAGAAGGCGGACAGAGCGAAAATATTGTCGAGGAAGTAGAGGTCGCCGCTCTCAGTCCCAGTAGCAATCGTCTGTTGGGTCCTCTGGTCCTGAAAACAACAAGAAGTCGGAGTAAATAATACAGAGCACTGAAGTTGCTTGCATAAAGTAGTAACTGATAGCAAATTGCAAGGGAACTTCGGGACATAGAGAGTGTCCACTAAGCGAAGCGACGGGGTGACTTGAACTATGCCCGTTCCGTGAACCGGGGAAGGCTAACAATCCGCAATAAGAACTGGGGGTAACCGATCATGCGTTTCTAGGAGAGAGAAGCATTGAGGGTTTCGGTCATGTGATTTGTAGCACCAGAGTCAATCAGCCATTTACCTTGGGTAACGATGTGTGCACTACCTGAGGTCATGGCCACAGAAGCAGATGGACGAGAGGAGGCGGAGGTTGAGGAAGAAGTATCACCGGAGGGACAAAGATGAGGATGTTTCTGCCAGCAGCGGTCAACAGAGTGGTCGGTACGACCACAGTGAGATCAGAGGAACCTTGACGGACTGCGCGTGCCATACTAGCTGTGGCCACTATTGCCACCCCGCTGAACTTGGTGAGCATAGGAGTCCTGTGGAGGAGGGGAGGACAACAGAGGACGCTGGAGCAGCAAAGTAACAGCGGCGATGCGAGCCGAGGTGGCATCCAAGGTGGGAGACTCTGCTTCTCCCAAGATCTGCTGGCGGATCATATCAAAAGACTCAGGGAGCCGTAGAAGATAACAAACAACCAGGAGTTCCTGAAATTGTTTGTGCTGCTCGGCCAAGTCCGCAGAGAAGGGGCGATTCTGGAGGATTTCGGCGCCAAGAGCCTGAACTTGTTGATAAGCCGCAGCAGGAGACATGGAAGGGAGAGCGAAGAGATCCGCATAGAGAGTATAAATGCGGGATGTCTGGGCCCCCTTCGAGTAGAGAGCAGCAAGGTTAAGCCATGCCGTCTTGACCGTCTCATCATGGCGTATGATAGGAAGGCATTCAGCGGAGAGGCTGTTAGCCAACCAAGTGCGGACAAGCGCATCACTGACATCCCAGTCATCAAATTGATCAGAGTCTGGAGGAGGAGGGTCATCGGTGAGGTGATGACGTTTGCGCTGAGAGTGAAGGAGAAAGGTGAAAGAAACGCTCCAATCCGGATAGTTGGAGCCAACAATTTTAGAAACCGTGCCAAGGTTTCCAGAGGGAGTAGGAGGCGGAGCTAGAGTGGCGATAGGAGTGGTGGTAGTTGAGGTTTCAGAAAGGGCTGTAGGAGAAATCAACGAGAAGCCGCGCGGTTAGAATACAAGCCGCGCGGATAGGAAGAAGAAGGGCTGCAGCGGTCACGATGTTAAAGACCAGCGGCAGGAGAAGCCACGACCAAGCCGCAGATCCAAGCAGGGAAAGAAGTCGAACGGCTAAAAGATAGTCCGTGCGCAAACAGAAGAGAGGAACAAACAAGGCGAATAAGGCAGCAGGTCGCGACGAACAAAGTAATAGGTCGCGGCGACTGAAAGGCAGGTAAAAGGAGGCCGCGCGGACAGGGCGCAAGCAGGCGGAAGAGATAAGCCGCGAGAACAGGTCGTGAGAGGAAGAGGCAAGCCGTGCGGACAGGGCGGACAGAATCAGGAGGAGAAGATCAAGTCCTCTGATACCATGTTAGAAGTAGCGAACAAGCGACTAAAGTAGCGAACAAACGACTAGAAAACAAGCCGGAACTTTGAATAATTGAAAGTTTTATTATCCAAAAAGATATCATTTACAAAGGTATGGCCTCCCTTTTATAGAATGGAGGAGAGAGTACAAACTAACAATGTGGGACTAAGGCTATACAAAAAATCTGGGCGGCTAGAACAATAGACCGGAACATTCCGCGCGGTTAGACAATGTTCTAACCGCTCGGCAATACCAGAAGAGAAGAGAGATGCGGTAGGAGATAGCTAGACCGCCCAGTTTCCAAGCCGCCGGAGATAAATCGCCAGACCGCCGGACTACAAACAGCAACAGCCTGGATATTGAACCGCTGGAGAGTAACCGCCAGACTGCGCGGTCTAAAACCCGCCAGGCTCAAACCGCCAGACTGCCCGGTCTCATACTCCAACACTAAGCTCTCCTGCGAAGCCAGTAGGTTCTCCAGCTCCAGCAAAAATGGTTGATTGGCCCAACCTTGAATGGAAGTGACAAAGGCCACATATTCCTTCCGCAAACTGCGGATTATATGTCTCTTCAGCTTCGCCTCCAAAATAGGCTCATTAGGGTCCAACGCTAAAATCTTACCGCATAAGTTCTTCATCTTCAGGAAGAACGACGAGATGGACAAATTTCCTTAAGTAGCTCCCGCTAACTCATTTTCTAGGAACTGCAGTTGAGCTACATTCTTCCTGTTGAACAACCCATCAAGGGAATTCCAAATCTCTGCAGTAGACCGACATCCGATGATTTGGTCGAAGAGTTCCGATGAGATAGCCCACTTGAGAGTAAACTCTGCTTTCGCATTTGTCTTCCTCCAAGCTCTCACCGCTCCAGTATTGCCAGCATCAGCAGCCACCTCTTGCATTTCGTCACCACAGACGACCTCCCAAAGGTCCTCACCCAAAAGATAGCTTTCCATACATGACTTCCACTTCTTGAAGTTAGTAAATGTAAGCAACTCAATTCCAAGACCTCTTTCCCTACCACCTTTCATTGCACTAACCCTGGTTACTTAGACTCCTAGAAGCAATGAAGCAAACTGCCTGATGATTCGCTGCTCAGGCCTCTGTTCCCTCTGATACTATGTAAAATTTGAGATAGCGGAAACGGGAAACCAGGCGCAGGAACACTCAACCTATTCGGGTCCAAATAACTATATGCAAATAGAAGAACAAGAAACTTGTACTATCAAAAAATATTTACAAGGCAATGTATACATAGCGAGACATGATTTGTCGATGTACTCGATAGGAAAAAAAAAGGCAGAGAAAAAAAGCCTCGCGGACTACAAGAGTAACCGCCGACCCTGCTGTTAATTGCTACGGAGTCTGCTCAAACCGACAGATCGCCAAAACACAATCTAGTCACGCGGACTGCCCGTTATTCCAATGCTGAACTCTAACTGCCGATCGGCAAGCCGCCTAACTGCACGATTGCTAGCCTCCAGATCGTGTGAGTTGCTGCTGAACTGAACCAAGCCGCCCGATGCGGACAACTTATTGAATTGGGAAACTAGTTGCAGAAGAGAAAGACCGCCTTGTCGCAAACTACGACCTGTTGTTAACCGTTGGTTGCTATCCGCAGAGTTCGCACTGTCCCTGACCACGGTCATAACCAATTCCCTAGCTTTTTAGTGCTACCCGCACAACCTGCACAGCACAAACCAGTCAACCTCCTCAAACTATGAAGATACAAAATCCTAACTGCAGCAACTATCCGCGAGTTCACTTATTGTTCAGTTGGATATTAATTGATGTGATAGGGGGTCTTTTTTATAGGCGCGGAGAGGAGTGTGATCACCGCCCTGACTGATAGGATAACCGCCCCATCTCGCGGCGAGTACCAAGTGTATCTGCCAAGCTGCGGATACACAACCACCAGACCGCCGCAACAAGGCACGATAGACAGTCCACCAAGGTGGCGCCACCAAGGCCGGACATCAAGCCAATCTGCCTTATCACCAAGGCCTAGACAGACTTCACCATACAGGCAGACTCTGCGAATACTGCCCCAGTTCGCCCACCTACGAATAACTCCAGTCCGCAAGCGCTAGCGGACAGTCCTCCAGTCCGCATACTTGAGCCCACAGCCAAAGCCTACAAGGCTGGCAACTGCCGAACTCGACAAACAGAGGCATCAGTCTGCACAACCCCGACACCAGTCCGCTCTAATCGGCGAAATCTGCGATTTCCACCAACCACGCCACAAGAGCTAGACCAAGACACACGCCATGCAAATATCCCGAGCTCTGGTCTAGTCCGCAACTCGGACTCCGCGAACTTCAACCGAGTCTTCACCTCGCCATTCTTGGTGAGCTCTGCGTATAACAATCCTATCCGCCCGATTACTTCCTGGGAACCAACTGCCGGCTGAACACCACCTGGCCTGGCAAGCTACCTCCTCTATCCGCATTGACCGCGCGAATATACCTCCTATGCTGCCAGAGCAAAAGCCGACTACAGCACTATTGCCGGCCTAACTAACCGCCAATCTTGTCTGCACAGGCCGCTCGGATAGGTCGCCCAGTCCACCACTTTCACTTCATGATTTTCAACACCTCCTCCCCTTCCTTCTCTCTCTCTCTCTCTCTCTTAGTGAAGTTGAGGTTCAACCAACTAGAGTTGGCCTGGGCAGCTGGTAGCATTTGATTGGGGGAGTACCACTGTACTTAGCTGGGAAATCAGAATTCAACACACAGATTTTGGTTTTGTTGAATTGGGGGAGGGGTTCGAGTGGCTAAGCTTGAGCCAAGTGAAAAGTGTGGGAGTGTGGGTTTTGTTTAGACTAGCTTGGGCTTGCTGAATTCCCACCCTTAGAATCAACTCCACATCATCACCTGAATTGGGCATTTGGTGGAGTGTGGGTGAGGGGTTTATAAATATGAAAATCTTATTTTGGAGATGGTTTGACCAAGTCAATTCAAAATGGGTTTTCCCCATATATATCAAAGTCCACATAGGTTTGTATCGTGGAGTGTCAAGTTGATGTCGATGCATTGGAGTTGAAATCAAGCGTTTACTTATCTCGAGGTGTCAAATAATTTTACAAGTTTTATTTTTATTTAACCAATCAAATGATATCAAAATTCAATGAAATGAGTCTTGTTTCACTCGTATTGACTGTACAAGTCTATTGAGACTGACATGAGTCAATTCAGGGCTTGTTTGCTTAATATTGTAAAAAGGCATTCTGACGGCGCACAACATCACTCAAAATAGTTGTTTTCACTAAACGACCTCGGATCGAGACAAAATAAGATCTGATGCACTCGTATTGACTATACAAGCTCAATGCATCTGACGAACGTCGATTCAGGGCACATATGCTCAATATTTTAACGCGGCGTAGTTACGACGCGTAACACTACTAAAAAGGTCATTTTCACAAACAACATTGGATTGAGATAAAAACGAGTTCCAGTGCACTCGTACAGACTATATGAGTCCAATGCAACTGATAGAAGTCGATTCAAAGCACGTATGCTCGATATTTTAGCACGTTATCCTTAACCATGTAGCGTAGGTGGGGTCGTAGTTTGCCAGGACCCGGTCCAAACCCCTTCCTGGGTTCAATTGAACCGTCTAGACCCCCTTTTTGAAGGCAGGATGCTACAGGGCGGGCCTCTGGTTGCCTTATTTCTTTATTCTAGGGTGAAGAACGGGTGCTTTGGGTTGGATACGCCTGGTACCAGGCTTTTAGAGCCGGTAATGTTGCTAGGCGAGGCAGTGAAGACCCTCAATCCTGGCCCACTATGAGGGAGGCACATCCTGGTGGCGTCGCAACCTACTACAGGAGAAGGGTGGACCTTCGATCGCAGGCAGTGAGAGTTTTAAGGAGTTGGGAGCCCAGAAGAAACAGCGAAGTTAGGAAACTTGCGGACTGCTGGTGAACACGAGGGGACAGGCCCTGGCAATGCCATGACCTATTGTGGGAGAAGGGCGAACCTTTGATATCAGGCAGAGAGGCCACAAGGGCTGGGGCCCCTAAAGAAACGACAAAGTTCAGAAACTTGCAGACCGCTGGTGAACACGAGGGGGGCAGGCCCTGCCAACGCCATGACCTATTATGGTAGAAGAGAGAACCTTCGATCACAAGCAGAGAGGCCACAAGGGCTAGGGCCCCTGAAGAAATGGCGAAGTTTGGAAACTTGTAGACCACTGGCAAATACGAGGGGGTAGGCCCTGGCGATGAACTAAACTTGATGTGTAAATGAATGTTGATGATAGCTGTGCGAGGGTAGACGAACGTTCCTTACCTGGTATGAAGTTGTTAAAGATAGCATGTCAGCGCCACTTCCTGATTTCCCCTAACGACACCTACTCCAGCAGGTGTAATAAACTTCATGGCGAGATGAGGAATTGAGGATATAGCTCCGAATGCGGTCTGGAGTGGTCGGCCGAAGATCACGTTAGATGGAGATTTTGAAACCACTACCGCGAACTCAACATGTGTTTTACCTGTCCCGGGAATTCTCCTAAAGTGACCAGGAGTGTGATCGTTCCTTCGACCGGGACTTTCCCTCCACTGAAACTGTAATCGAGCCCGTGGCCGGCTGCAACCTCTCTTTAGGAATTTACATTCTGCAAAGGGATGGCATTAATAGAATGTTTACCGAGCTTCCGTTGTCAACTAATATCCGTTTGACATAGAAGGCAGGATTCCCAATTTCTGTGGTGATGACCAACGGGTCTTGGTGGGGTACGAGCAGTCCTTTCATATCTTCTTCTCAAAAACTAATCTTCTCTGGGGTCTGGACTTTCTGTCCCTACTGTGTGATAGAATTTACGATGAGGAAGGGGGAGCCGGCTATGGTTTCCACCAATCCAACCCCTTGTCATCCCCCATGTGCTTCTTGACGCGTGGGTGGTTGCTCCCTTCTTTGCTGAGCTTGGCAATTTCCTGTCTAATCCTGCAGGAATCTGTCTAGGACGCCCTGCTGAACAAGACTTTTGATCTCATACTTGATCCTTACACACTCATCAGTAGAATGTCCCATTCCTTTATGGAACTCATAGTACTTGCTCTGATCTTCCCTCCTGATGGGAGCTTCCCGTAGCTTTCATAATGATGGGTCATCTCGGATGGCATAGAGTAAATTTACGTGCGAGGTATTGAGCGGTGCGTACTCCTGGTACCTCTTAGGTAGGTGATCCTCGCGACGATCCCGCTAGTAGAAGTTCATCTTGCATTCTTCTCAATGCCCTGGGATAGGTTCCTCTCTCTTCCTCTTGGCTCCTCCATCGAACTGTTTTCGATGTGCTTCAATCGCTTCATCGGCCGTAATCTGGACTTCTACTCCGTGTGCCAGGTCCGAATAACTATGGATTGTTTCTCTCATTAAGGAAGAATAGAACCCACCTGGCTGGAGCCCCCCCCCCCCCCCCCGAGGAAGACTCCGAGCAAGAGCTCTGGGTATACCCCCGGAATCTGTCTGGCATCCAGAGTGAACCTTCGGATAAAATCCTTGAGGGTTTTCCCCTCGCTCTGGTAGATTCTGGAGAAATGAGATGGGTCCTTCGCGATGCGGCGGTTTGTTATGAACTTGTCTAAGAAGTGTTGGGTGAGCTGTGCGAAGTTCCAGATGGTCCCCTCTCTGAGCGAGTGGTACCAGGTTCTTGAAATCCCCTTAAGATTGGCGGGTAAGACCTGAGAAAGCAACAAATCGGGCGCATTAATGATGCGGAGGATTGTAGTGAAATGGTTTACATGTTCTAAGGTATCCTCTGTTTCGTCGTATGACTCGAATCTTGAGAGTTTAAAACCCGCTGGGACCGGGTGTGCCAGCACTTTTGCTCTAGAGGTGACCTGTTCCTCATCAGGAGGTGAACCTATGCTGCCATGCGGCCTACATGACCGAACTCTTCTTCAAACAACTCTCTGACTTCTTCTCTGGTCATTCCCCGTGCTACGTTCCCGGGCCCCCAGCCCACTGGGGGCGACAAAGCAGTCCATTTTCGGTGGCCCTTGCTTGGCGGATGTGGTGCTCTATACTATCTTCTTACAAGGACTCAGAGTCCTCCTCTCTTTTCGCTCTCTGCTCATTATCTGGTGGCAGAGGTATGTTTTCTGGAGCAAGAACTCCTACGGGTTCTTAAGCAGCGGCGAGGCCTCTAAGAATGGAGAGAACCTCTACGTGGTGCTCCTCCATACGGGTGACTCTTCTTGCTAGTAGAAGTTCTTGCTCCTCTTCTTGCTACGGTGGCGGCCTCTTCTTGCTACGGTGCATTGATGAGTGAGTGAGATTGGGCAAAGTCATCGCGCCCCCGATGAGCCGGCCCTCCAGTCGTCCGGGTGCTCCTCCTAGCCATAGCCTTCTTTTTCTGGTGTTGTAGCGCAAGGTGTGGTTTCTTCCAAATCTTACCTAGATTCCTAGGAACGTCTTCCCACAGAAATCGCCAAACTATTGCAGTTAACGACCGCACTACTGATAGACCGGACTAATTAGACAATCTTAGCCCTCAGAGCGGTCGGTCTCCTCTAAACGGGGTGAAAAACCACGGTCGGTACTGTGCTGACAGGAACTCCGCTAGATCAATTGAGGTTACAATGCTTCTTTGAAAATATCGAGGGCAATGGGTTGCACCACGTTATAAATTAAGGGGGAGAGAAAGGGACGATGTTAGGCGTGCAGGAGAGCGCTTACGCTCTTTTGGACGATCGCAGGCTGACTGCAGGGTTGGAACTGCGGGTACTCTGCTGGAGGCATGCTCAAGATTCTGGTGGTTGCAGACAACGAACGAGCAATTTCCTCCCTTATATGCGTGAAGGAGGTTGCGAACGGACGTTGTCTTGGAGGCGAGCACGGGGATTGTGGTCCTTTACCGTAGTGGCGAGCACTGTTGTAGCAGACCTTCAGAGAGAGAAAATAAGAGAGAAAAAGCTAGAGATAGAGAAAGAGATTCTATAGAGATCCCTCCTTCCCAGTTGGAGAAAAGAGAAGGATCAGGGGTCTATTTATAAGCTTGGAGAGGGAAACCTGCTAATTTCCCTTTATAACCACTACATGGACCAATAGGAAGGCCCGAAAGTGATCACGCGGATTACCATTTTCAGGAAAATACCAAGCCCACCCCTGGGAAAAAAATAGGCCCGCCCAAACTCGAGAATGGCTGAATGGGCAACTAGGGTGGTTACGTATGGTAACCACCTGTTGGAACCCCAGTTTGGATTTGGGCTAGGTTCACTATTAGGTTTGTTGACCCAACTTGTATAGCCTAGGGTAATTTGTTAGTTCTAGGTTTAAGGTTAGTCACATTAGGTTAGATTATTGAAACCTGCCTTCAGAAGACTTCGGAGACTCAAGACTTTAGAGAAGACAGTTTAAAGATTGCAGAAAAAGTCGCTCGATGATAGCTGAACTCAGCTCGACGATCATCGATCTCAGATCGATGAACTCAGAGTTCCTTCTCTGAGCTGAGCTCGACGAAAGTCTAGCTGAGATCAACGATCTCTGATCCCACATCAGAACTTCAGATTGATGAAGGACTATCTCAGCTTGACGAACTTGGAGCTCAGTTTTGGCAAGAACCTTTTCAGCTCGATGTTCTCGGAGCTCAGCTCGACGAAAGAGAATTCTCAGCTCGACGATCTTGGAGCTCAGCTTGACGAAATATTTGTTGAGTTCGACTAATTTCTCCCAGGTTCAGTTCGACTAATTCTTTGATGATTTCAGTTTGATTAAGGCAGATGAATTTAAAATTATATTATAATATGTCTGTAATGCTCTGATAATTAATGCACAATATTCTTATGAAAATAGCCATTCCATGGCAGCATTAATTATGGTCTTCACAGAGTTAATAGTTGGCTTATTTTACTGGAATAGTTGGGGACACTCATTAAAGAAAAATTCTATCCAGTCAACTCCCAAAATTTCTGCAGTCAGTCAAGGAAAGGAATTCAAAATTCAAAGGCTGAAATCTATAAGGGATATATCAGGATTATTTTTCAAGATAGCAACAAGATAGTAAGATGTGACAAAAAGAATAATTTACAGAAAATTTAAAGAAGAATATCTCTCATACAACTTAAGTTCTTCATCAGTTTTTTCTTCAGGGCTTTCAAGAGACAATCCATCAACATCTGTCTAAAAGCTTCCTGAAGATCAACAAGCAATCTGAAGGCCTACACTCTGAGCAAAGCTTCTATTCTCCTGAACTATTCTACATCTCAGGGGGAGCTTTAACAACAACACCAATCCACTAGTCTTCTCAGAACATTGAGAAAGAGAAGACAATATCAAATTTCTTTTTACCTTACTATAAAAGGGTTTTTAACTCTCTTCAAAAGTTATCCCTTTGGTTGTTAAGTCACCTGATCAAAAGACTTAGTTTTGTTTTTGAGCACCTGGTCAAAAGCTCAAAGGGTTTTTAGATCTCCCTTGAAAATAGATCTTATGGTGGTAGGGCATCTAATCAAAAACCTGTAGTGCATTCCTACCAGGGTGGTAGAAGAGTGGATGTACCCAAGTTTTAGGGGAACCACTATAAAATCTTTGTGTCATCTGGTTGCTCTATTTGTTTATTTTGTGCTGTAATTTTCTGTGTTTTATTTCTGCCTATTTACATATAGATGTCACTTATTTTAATTCGCTATAAAAATTAATCAAAAGATTTTTATTAATATATTCACACCCCCCCCCCTTTAGAGTTAGTGTGATCTATCCCTTCACTTTCAATTTGTATCATAGGGTGAAGTTATTTGGTTTCACATGTTAACACCTGAACCAAAAGATCTTTGATAGATCCCATTTACTCTAGTGTCTTTTTATATCATGGCACAAAATAAGGAATACTCAAGCACCAAACCTCCAGTGTGCAATCTTAACAAGTTTGCACTTTGGAAGGCAAGGATTAGGCTTTATATGAATTCAATTGATGAATACATTTATAATTTTATTTTGGCAGGTCCCCCTACACCAACTGCAACAACAAGCACAAGTGCAGTTCCACCACCTGAGTGGACTGATGCTCAAAAGAAGGCCAAGATTGTTGATGCTAAGGCAATGAATATTCTGGCCCAAACCATGTTTGATGACATATTTCAGAAGGTTGCTGAGTGTACTTCAGCAAAGGCCATTTAGGACTCACTAAATGCAATGGTAGCAGGATCTGCTGATGAAAGAAAAGATAGGAGATCACATCTGATCTCTCAATATGAGAATTTCAAGAAAAAGAAGCAGAATCAGTAGCTAACATGTACAATAGAGTCAGCCTCATAATTAATGAGCTGAAAACTCTGGACAAGGACATCTCATTAACGGAGATAAATGACAATATTCTTATGTGCTACCCTAGCACATGAGACTCTAGGATTTGGCCAATCAAGGAGGACAGAAGCCTAAATGATATTTCTACTGAGTAATTATTAGGCAAGCTCAAGTCTTATGAGCAGCTTATCAAAACCAGGGAAGAAGCTAAACAAAAGACTTCTACCTCAGGAAGGAAGGAGCAAAGTATTGCCTTCAAGGCATCTGAGGAATCAGAATCACTACTTGCCAATGAAGATCTATTGAGTCTCTTGGCTAAGAGATTCTACAAGATGGCTATGAAGGACTTCAGAAGAAAGTCTTCCAGAAATGAAGACAAACCCAGGTATGACAAGACTCCTACTAAGGAAATTGTTTCCTATAGATGCAGGAAGCCAGGACACATTCTCCCAGAATGTCCAGAGGCTCAAAAGAAGGGCAAGAGAAAAGAGAAAGAGTCTAAGAAGCACTCCAACAAGCCCTCCTCCAACAAATACAAGAAGAAGAAGGAGAAGTGATTTGTGGCTGAGACCTGGAGTGACTCATAAGAAGAAACTTCATCCAGTTCTAGTGAGGATGAAGAAGAGGCAAAAGCCAGAGAGATCTGCTTGATGGCAATTGATGCATCATGCAGCCACTCAGAAGTTGAAGAATCAGCAACAGAATCTGAATCAGAAGAGCACCAGGTAATAACTTCTTTTGATTTCACTTCTGATCAATTTAAAACTGAATTCAAACTCCTATGCAATGATTTAATTAAATCTGAGAAGAAAATCAAACTTCTCAGAAAAAAAACAAATTGAATATGACAATCTTTTTTCTGAAAACATCAAACTGAAAGATAATTAGACTTAGCTTCTAAACAAATTATTTCATTAAAAACTAAAATAAATGAGGCTAAAGAATTTGAAAAATCCTTAATGGGAGAAGCATCAAATTGATGAATATCACAAACACAGTCAATGTCAGGCTTAATAAAAAACTGGGCTTGGGAGCTTCATCAAGTCAGACACCTCTTCTTAAGAAAAACATTCTTTCTACCCCTATTAAATTCATATCTGAAAAAGGCAAAGAAAAATTAGAAGATAACAACCAACAAATTGAAGTGTTTCAAAAACCTAAACAAAAGAAAAAGAAAAAGAAAAATTTCAATAAAAACAATGTTTAATATTTTTCGTCAAACCAAGATCGACGAAATGTATATGGTTCGTCGAACTCAGATCGACGAACTATGAACGCAGATTTTTTATATAACTATTCTTCTAACTGCGATCGACGAAATCAATATGGTTCGTCGAACCGCGATCGACGAAATTACTACAATTCGTCGAACCCAGAAAATTATAACAGAAACCTAAATTCTTTTAGAAATTTTAATCAACCTAGATCTTTTATTAATCCCTTTACCCAGTGGATAATTCCACATAGAAGATTTCACCCCTTAGGTTATAAAAACCAAACAGAATTCTCTTTCATTACCAGTTATAAATTTGAGAAGAATCAAGGACCCAAGGTTACCTGGGTCAAGAACACCTAATCTATTTTCATGCAGGTGATGGACTATCCTACCACAGAGCAACAATGGTACTTGGATAGTGGGTGTTCAAAGCATATGACAGGCAGCAAGGGAAATCTAACTGATTACAAGTCAAAGCTTTGACCAAATGTGATCTTTGGAGACTCCAACTGTGTCCAAACAAAAGGATATGGGAATGTCAAAGTTGGAGCTGTCACCTTCAGGAAGGTAACTTATGTGAGTGGTCTCAAGCATAAACTGATATCCATAAGCCAATTATGTAATGAAGGTTATCAAGTATCATTTAATTAATCTTGTTGTATTATTACTTCTGATAACAACAAAATTGTTTTAACTAGACTTAGAAAAGACAACATATATATAGTAAATTTTAAGTCTTCTATTTCAGAAATTTGTTTATTTAATCAGATTAGTAATACAAATGACTTATGGCATAAAATACTAGGACATATAAATTTAAAAATATTGCTAAACTATCTAGGAACAACTTTGTTAGAGGATTTCCTTCTGGCCCCTGCAAGAAGGGAAGTCTCTGTAGGGCTTGTCAATTAGGCAAGCAAACTAAAAATAGTTTTAAATCAATTAATATTAGTGATTTACCCAGAATCTTGTATTTGCTACATATGGATCTTTTTGTACCCATTGCTGTACAAAGTTTGGGAGGGAAATCTTACAGACTTTCTTACGAGCATAAAGATTGAGTACTCTACTCCAATTGCATTAATCAGAAGTGATCATGGTATTGAGTTTGAATCTCTTCTTATGCAATAATTCTGTGAGAAGGAAGGTATCAGACATTGCTTCTCTGCTCCTAGAACTCCTCAAAAAATGGGGTAGCGGAAAGGAAAAATAGAACCCTTTTTGAAGTTGTAGGGACATTACTTGGAGATGCTTACTTGCCCCTATCCTTTTGGGCAGAGGCTGTAAGAATAGCAAATAATGTTCTGAATAGAAGTTTAATACATAAACTTAAGGGTAAGACTCCCAATGAATTGCTTAAAAGGAAGCAACATAAAAAAAATTATTTTACAGTATTTGGTTGTACATGTTACATTCACAATAATAATAAGAAACATCTTAGAAAGTTTGAAGCCAAAGCTGTAGAGGGAATATTTCTTGGATATTCCCAAGTCAGCAAGGCTTATAGGATATTTAACAAATCAACCTTAAAATGGAAGAATTTGTACATATATCTTTTGATGAAGCTAATATGTGTTACAAGGAGAAATATTCTTCTACTAGAGATATATTACAGGTACCCCTTCTTTGTGAGAAATTAGATGACTTAAACCTCACCCAAGAGGTTATATTGCATCCTTCTAACAGATTGATGAAGAGAGTGAAGAAGAAATTGTTGAAACAGTTGAACCAACAATAGCTAACTGTTGGGTACACTGAAAAATATGTACCAGATTTGGAGAAGCCTCATCTTACTTAATGATATACATCAATTTGTATTTGATGGATGGTTGAGTTTCATTGTGCAGGTGTAAGGTTTGCAAGAAATTTTTCTAAGTACAAGTGTCAACACTTGTGAAGAATTGTGTCGACACTCAGAAGTTGTGTCGACACAAGAAGCAAAGTTGTGTCGACACCAGAAGTTATGTCGACACTAGAAGCAAAGCTGTGTCGACACACAGGCATTGTGTCGACACCTGAAGAAGAAGTTGTGTCAACACCTAGAATTGTGTCGACACCTAAGGCAGGAATTGTGTAAACACCTAAAGCAGAAGCTATGTCGACATCCAGGAGTTATGTCAACATCAGAAGAAAGGCATGTGTCGACACTGAGGAATTGTGTCAACACCTGAAGAAGGTTTGTGCCGACAGCTAGACACACACTCAATGCCATCTTACAACAACAACTATTCTGAGTCTGAAGGCTTGTGTCGACACACAGGACTTGTGTCGACACACACTCAATGATAGTTGGACATACTCTCAACGCCGTTTGTCTGCAGCGGTTATGTCAAGACCAGAAGCAGTTGTGTCGACACACAGGACTTGTGTCGACACACACTCAACGACAGCTAGACATACACTCAACGTCATCTGTCTGCAGCAGTTATGTCAAGACCAGGAGCAGTTGTGTCAACACATAGGACTTGTGTCGACACATACAAATAGAAGATGTGTCGAGTAGCAGAAGAATAACTATGTCAACACATGGAGTGTTGTGTCGACATCACCAAGACTTGTGTCGACACTTAGTCTATTTGTGTCGACATATATTAAGCAGATTGCTGAGTGGATCGTGTTGAGTTGTTAAGTCTCTAAGTAATCAACTACCATGACTGGTGGGTCGATAGTTGTCATTACCAACAGGTCTGACACCTTTGTCAGAACTGTTAGAAGGTTGTTACAAACCGGATCAGTTGGTAATCAGGAGAAATCTCTATATAAAGGACTGATCCGTGACAACTTAAGAACAATAGATACAGAGATAAGAAAGTGAATTATCCAAAGAGAGAATTCAACAACAAGAAAAGGGGAGACCCTTAAGAAGGCAGATTCTGAACAGTCTGCAGAGAAGATTCAGATCTTATTCTGAATTCAAGGAAGGAGCTGACAGGAGATCAACTTCTACATCAAGAGGAGTTCAACCTTATTTTGTTCTATCAAGAAGCTTTGAAACAGCTAAGTCAGGTTGGATCTGAAGTTTCAGTTTATTCAAGAACTGATCAAGAAGCTCACACCTATAGAGTGATCTATCTGATGTTATTTTTGTATCTTTCAAATACTCAATTACTTGTAGGATCTTTTATTAGATCTGAGTTGTAAGCCTATAATTATAAAGACTGAGGTAGGGCTGAGTGCCTAAGGTGTAGGACTTGTGAAAGTCTGAGTTGTAAGCCTAGTGATAAAGGCTGAGGTAGGGCTGAGGCCTGAGGTAGGATTCTTGGGAAGAATCTGAGGAAGGACTTGTGTAATTCTAAGGTGTAGGAACCATCTGGTTCTGAGTTGTAAGATCTTGGATCTGAGAAAGTGAAAGGGAGTTGGGCTGAATTCAGTTCTCTACTAGATAGGCGAAGGGGGAAAGTGGATGTACCCATACCTTGGGGAACCACTATAAATCTGGTGTTTGTTGTGCTGTGATTTATGTTCTGAGAATTGTATGTTTTGTGCTGTGTTATACTAGTTAATTTGCCTGAATTATAAAAGAAAATTGGAACCTATTCACTCCCCCTCTAGGTGTTTTGGCTCTTGAAATAAGTCTTTCAAGTGGTATCAGAGGGAGGTTGCTCAAAGATTGACCTGACAGTCTGAGTGAATCTCCAAAGCAATTAACAGATTTCAAGAATGGGCTCAAATGAGAATCAAAAGGAGTTTGGATCTATGAAACTGCCTATCTGCAGGAAAGAATGCTTTGGCATATGGAAGGAAATGGTCAGGTTGTTCATGGAAGCATCTGATCCAAGAATCTACATCACAGTTCAAGAAGGCCCCTTCATTCCAATGAAGGTATCAGTTCTGGATGAAAATATTAGAACCCCAAAGATTATTCTGAAATGACAAAGGATGAGATCATCCTGGAAACACTAGATAAAAGAGCACAGAAAATTATTGTAAGTATCATAGATGATGCCACCTTTCAGAATCTGGTACACTGTAAAACCTCCAAGGAAATGTGGGACACCTTGATTATCTACATGGAGGGAACAGAAGAAGTTAGAGAGGATAGGAAGTCTATGCTGAATCAAGAATATGAGAGCTTTAGACAAGCCAAGACTGACAGCATAACTGAATATTACAAAAAATTCTTTAGGATAATTAATGAGCTGATGACATATGGAAGAGTCTTCAGCACATATGAACTAAATGACAAGTTTCTCAGGTCCCTGACAAAGGACTGAGACACAAAGATTTGTGTCATCAGAGAGGTGGCCAAGCTTGCTGATACACCTCCTCCTACACTGTTTGGAAAGCTGCTATCATATGAAATACAGCTCACTGCCAGAAATGAGGAAGAGAAGAGAAGCAGGTCTGAGTACAAGGATAAGTCAGTTGCCTTCAAGGCTGAAGGCACAAGAAGGGGCAGGAGAAAATCTCCTTCTCCACCCATAAGGAGTGCTGAGTCAGAAGAAGGAATTCCTGACAATAGTACATCAAATAGCCACACCTCTGATGAGAACTTTGCTGCTTTTATAAGGCAATTCCAAAGGTTCATGAAAAAGAAGAAGTGGAGAACCAGGTCATCTTCATCCTTTTCTATGGATGAGTATTATAAGAAAAAGAAGACTCCCAAGGAGGACACGTATGCCTCAAAATCTAGTAAACAAACTAATTTTAAGATTGTTTGCTATTGTTGCAACAGGCCAGGGCATGTCATTGCCGACTGTTCAGACAAGAGCATTGAATCTAAGGACAAGAAGAAGCATCAAGTGAAAGGCAAGAAGGAGAAATCCTTTGTTGCTCAAAAGCAGAAGAGTTGGACAGACTCTTCATCTTCAGGATCAGGAGAAGATGATGTAGAAGCATATGTTGGGTTGTTCTCAACAGAAGAGGATTCTAGGGAACTAGAATTCCTACAAATGCTGGACTCTATAAATTGAGGGGAAGAACATTACTGTAGAGGGCTAATGGCTCAGTCAGAAAATGATCAGTGCCAGGATCAGCCTGGTCAGAGCAAGGTATACAGTTCTCCCTCAGCTTCTGATTATTTCACTGGATCATAATCAGAAGCATCTGTATCAAGAGATGTGGATGGTTTTGAGTCTGAAGGGGATGTACACCAACTCATTGATGAGTATGGTGGGTTATTGCAAGCTCTAAAGAGAAACAAGCTTCTTATCAAGGAGCAGGCCAAGGAGATTGAATCTCTTAAGCAGACAGCATAAAAATCAACCAAGCTGATTGATTTGAAATGGAAAGAGGTTTCCAAACTGAAGAACATAACTGTAATTCAGATGGGCACAATCTCTTTCAAGTAGAATCATATCAAGAATCTGGAGGCAAGACTCTAGAAAGAAAGAGAGTTAGTGGCTAAATTCTCTAATCCAAAATCTATCTTGTCCTTAATAGACAATTTCATTCCTCAGAAAGTAAAGACTGGTCTAGTTTTAAGGGAATAACTAGGGCCACCAATTCCAATGGGAAAAGTAAGGCCCCGGTTTAGCTACTAGCCTCTAAGCCCCCTATTTTATTTAGGAAGGAGATGCAACCTACAAATAGGTATGATCATAAAATTACTCATGGTCACTATGAGTATGGCAATCACATTGGCAAGTGTGCAAATGCCAGTAGGCCACTCTATAGGCAAACCCATCAGATTAAAAATGAATTCTTGGGGTTTGTTGCTCCTGCACCTACACTTAACAGGACTACTGGCAACAAGGTTGTGAAGTCTGTACCTCAGAGAAGGTACAATAGATTTGAGTGTTGGTGTTGTGGCAAGGTAGGCCACTTTGTTATGGATTGCTGGTTTAACACAAGTGTTAAAACAAAGAATATTTTACCTTTCAGAAAAGCTATAGGTAAACATGATAATTTTCAAACTAACAAGAACCTAAGACCCAAAACTAATTTGGGTTCTAAGGATGAGTGATTCCTTATTTGATGCAGGAGAATCCAAGTGGCCATACCCCTATATCGTACTTGGATAGTGGATGTTCTAGACACATGACTGGAACAAGAAGAATGTTGAGGGATTATGAACCCATAGAGAATGGTCCCAAAGACATCTTTGGTGGATCAAAAAAAGGAGTCATCAAAGGATTTGGTAACATTTCTAATGACTCAATTAATATCACTAAAGTGGCTTATGTGAAGGGTCTAAAACATAACCTGATTAACATAAGTCAACTTAGTGATCTAGGTTATGACATCTCTTTCCATAAAGGGGAGTGCCAAATTAAGAGGTCAAGTGATCAAGAGATCATTTTTACTGGCACTAGGAGAGGGAATGTATATTATCTTAACCTAGATTATGAGTATAACAACTCACCCATTTGCCTAGTTGCAGGTGAGAAAGCTTCACTATGTGTCAAATGGCACAAGAGATTAGCTCATCTGAACTATAAGTTTATAGGACTGATGTTTAGCATGGGTTTAGTGAGGAATGGTCCTCAAGTCAAGTGCATTAAAGAGGGAGTGTGTTCAGCTTTCCAAAAGGGCAAACAAACCAAGTCCTCTTTTCCTGCACTAGATACCAAAGATTCATTGAGATGTTTATATCTCTTGCATATGGACTTATTTGGTCCTATGCCAGTTCATAGTCTTGGTAGGAAAGTATACACACTAGTTGTTGTGGATGACTATTCTAGATACACATGGGTTTTCTTCTTGAGGCAGAAATCTGAAACCCCTTGTGTTTTCCTGACTTTTGTTAGACAAATTCAGAATGAATTTAACAGTTCAGTGATCAAAATTAGAAGTGATCATGGAACTAAATTTCAGCTTGAATGCATGACAAAATTCTGTTAAGAATTTTGGATTCATCAAGAGTTCTCCTCACCTAGAATACCTCAACAAAATAGAATTACTGAAAGAAAAAATAGAACTCTTATTGAGGAAGGTAGAACTCTACTCAGTGACACTACTCTCCCTGAATATTTCTGAGCTGAGGTAGTAAATACTGCTTGTCATGTTCTCAATAGAGCATCCATAAATAAGAAACTTAAGTTGACTCCCTACCAGATTTTGAAAGGCAGAAAACCAAACATTTCTTACTTCAGAATCTTTGGTAGCAAGTGTTATGTCCTAGTTAATGGTAAGCACTACCAAACTAAGTTTGCTTCCAAATTCCTAGAAGGGATATTTGTTGGGTACAACAATAATAGTAGGGCTTACATGATCTATAACTTGACTATCCAAGTTATAGAAGAGTCAGTCCATGTTATTTTTGACGAGTCTAGATTGATTAACAATAAATTTTCTAGTTCTTCAGTTAGTTCTACAGGTCTAACAGACAGGCTGGACAAGATTACCATCAATGATGAAGCTCCTTCTAGGATGGATGATGGAAAAGATGTATGTTGTCCAGGGGGAGAACAAATCTCATTGGATGATGAAGACAATGAGGAGCATCAGGTGGAGGAAAATGAAGAAGGCCATGAGGTTGACAGGTTTCCTCCAGCTAGAAGACACATAAAGGATCATCCAGCTCACAATATAATTGGTGATGCAAGTCAAGGTGTTCTAACAAGGAGCAAAAGCATGAACACAGTTCTATGTTCTAGCTTCTTGTCTCAAATAGAACCCAAAAAGTTTGAAGAAGCCATGCTAGACACAAACTGGATTGATGCTATACAAGAAGAGCTAAATCAATTCAGAAGGTGCAAAGTCTGGAAACTGGTTCCTAAACCAAAGGATCACAACATTATAGGAACTAAGTGGATCTACAAAAACAAACTTTATGAGAATGACACTATAATCAAGAACAAGGCCAGACTGGTAGCAAAAGGCTACAGGCAAGGGGAAGGGATTGACTTTAATCAAACCTTTGCCCCAGTGACAAGGCTGAAGGCTATAAGATTGTTCTTGGCCTATGCTGCATATCAAGGATTCAAGGTATATCAGATGGATGTAAAGTAAGCATTTCTGAATTGTGACTTAAAAGAAGAAGTCTATGTTGAGCAACCCTCGGGTTTTGTAGATTCTCATTATCCTAATTATGTATATAGGCTTAGGAAAGCTCTATATGGTTTGAAACAAGCCCCTAGGGCTTGGTATGAAACATTGTCTACTTTTCTTATTGAGAATAAATTCTCTAGAGGAAAGATAGGCAAAACTCTATTCTTTAGGGAATCTAAAGGCAAGATAATCCAAGTCCAGATATATGTTGATGACATTATCTTTGGATCTACTAAAAATAACCTTTGTATAAAGTTTGCCAAACTTATGCAAGGGAAGTTTGAGATGAGCAGTATAGGTGAGCTGAAGTTCTTCTTGGGACTTCAAGTAAGACAGACTGATGATGGATTGTCCATATCTCAATCTAAGTTCACCAAGGAGTTGATTAAGAAATATAGAATGGACTCAGCCTCCACCATTAAAACTCCAATGGGAACAAGTATGCCTATAGGCAAAGATGAGACAGAGAAACCTGTTGATGAGTCTTTATATAAAGGGATAATTTGCTCCCTACTCTACTTGACTGCTAGTAGACCTGACATCATGTATGCTACATATGTCTGTGCTAGGTACCAAGCTTGGCCAAAGGAATCTCATTATACTGCAGTTAAGAGAATTTTGAGATATCTTAAGGGCACACCTAATCTAGGTCTTTGGTACCCTAAGAATAGAGATTTCATACTAACAGGATTCTCAGATGCAGACTTTGCAGGATGCAAAGAAGACTGGAAGAGTACTACAGGAACCTGTCAATTCTTAGGTGGAAGGCTGGTGTCATGGTGCAGCAAGAAGCAGACCAGTGTAGCTATATCAACAGCTGAGTCTGAATATGTAGCTGCAGGCAGTTATTGTGCACAATTGTTGTGGATAAAGCACCAACTTGAAGATTATGACATCAAGGTAAGTAGTATTTCACTGTTTTGTGATTCTACAAGTGATATTTATATTGCTAAGAATCCTGTATCTCACAGTAGAACCAAACATATAGAAATTAAGTTTCATTTTATAAGAGTACATGTGGATAAGGAAGATATTGATCTAGAATTTGTAAACACAAATAATCAAATTGCTGATATTTTTACAAAACCTCTGGATGAAACTAAATTCAATTATTTTAAAATTGAATTAGGTATGTTGAACCTAGAGTAGGTCAGCACAAGCATTCCCTGGTAGATTATGTAAGCAAAATATTTCTCAGGAAATTTGTTTAAGTACAAAGTTTGTGTCGACACAAAAAAATTGTGTCGACACACTCAGTATGTTGTGTCGACAAAAGAAAAGGAGGTGTTGACACAGAAACAGTATCTGTGTCGACAGAAGAATAGGTGTCGACACAATTATGTCAAGACTTTAAGTTAGCTGATTTTTGTGTCGTCACACAAAAATCAATGTCGACACTCTGTGTCGAGACATAACCAGTCCATATCGACACTTAAATATGTATGTCGACACATATACGTGTCGACTAAACCTAAGTATTGTCGAGTCCTAGTATTATTACTAAGGCGCATCTTTTGAACTCCCCTTTTCATTTCAATGGTGCCAATCAAGGAAGATAAAGTGAACGAAGGCTATGAGCTTGTTCGTGGTGGTTTCACGACAGCATCACCAGAAATTCAGGGTGTAATTACCCTAATTTCAGAAAATTGGTTGGAGTTCTTGGTCTCAGAACCGACGAAGATTTGGAAGAAGGAAGTCATGGAATTTTATTCATCTGCAACTATGGACATAGACGGAAAAAAGATCAAAGCCACAGTATAGGATTCCAGAGTAAAACTTACACTGAAGACGATCAGGACATCACTCAAACTTCCTAAGATTAAGGATGAAGATGATGTCATTCCATCAATGATAAAAGATGCTTTAAGCTGGTGCGGGCTAAACTCTAATACCAAGATTGGATCATCCATCAACAGGAAAGGGATGAATTTGCAAGGGAAGTTCCTGTCAGAGATAGTAGGCAAGGTAATTCTGTGCAAAACAGGTGGACATGATAGAATTTCAGCCTCTATGTTCCATTTAATGACAAGAATAACTTTCAAGCTAAAACAGATTAGGCATCCATAGTATTTCACAAAATACAATAAGGAATCAAGAAGCCAAATCTGGGCAGAATCCTGATTTTATGTTTATCTTTAGCAATATCAGATGTAATAAGCCAACTTCCAGGAACAAAAATTAACCATATGAGGAGAATGGACACCAGAATTCTGTCTAGGTGGGATAGAGTATTAACCAAGGAGGTTTCTACTCCACAAAAATAGACCAAGAAAGAAAAGAACAAGAAGGAAGTTGTTCAGCAAACAGAATCCTCTAGTGATTCTGAAGTGGAAGTGGTCTTCAGTTCAGATAAAGACAGGAAACAAAAAGATGCTCAAGATCAAGTAGAGAGCAGTGTGCTCCCAGAGCAACAGGTAGTCACTACTCCATGGGGAGAAAATCCTGAACCAGCAGCACAAGATACTGTACTTTCTGAGCTGCCTACTCAAGGGGGATCAATTGATGCTGCTACTCTAGAGAGTGAGTATGCAGTAGATACAGTAATGGATATTGTATCAGATATCAACAAAGAAACATTGCAAGTTGCTGAGAAGGAAGCACAAGATGTGCAAATAAAAGATACAGCTCAGAATGAGCAAGTAAGTATCTCCTTTTTAGAGAGGTCCCTGGACAAAGATCTGGATGTCCAGGGAGAACCTGTTGTTTTCCAAACTAATCTTATTCCTTCTGTACAGATGTAGCAAGAGTTCACTATGGAAGAGCTATTTTCTGATTTACTCGCTGCAAGGACTGAGGGGGAGCAACCACAGATTGAAAAGGAACTGCCAAGGACTGAGGGGGAGGAGCTACTAAATGACCCATCTAATAATGAAATAGTTGATATAGAAAGTTCATCACAATCCTATGATGATGAGGAAGCCTCTGTGGCTAAGAAAAGGAAAATAGTTGCAAGTAGGAAAAGGAGCTCAGGCTACAAGAAAGCCTTGCAAACTGTCACACCACCTCCTGCTCCCAGCATGGATTTCAGTTCATTACTGGTCCAACTACAGGTTAAATTGGATGAGCAAATGCAGTCTTTAGAGAAGTATGTGGATGAGTCAAATAAGGAACTACAGTTTCAGCTGGCTCAGGACATAAAATCAATCAGATTTGAAGTCAATCTGCACAAGAAAGAGATGACAGATTGCTTCCATAAGGGAGGAAATGCTGTAGTATATTTGGCTGAGCAACAACAGCTGCTTAAGACTGAGGTTGAGGACATTGCTATAAAGCAAGGGTATGTTTTAGAAAACCAACTCAGATCTAATGAAAACCTCAAAGACTCACATGAAGAAATCATCAAAAAACTGGGAAGTATTTCACCTAATTTGAAAACTGAGATATCTAAGCAAATACAAGAAGATCTAGCTGCTGTTTAAACAGCTATTGGAGCCTCTCAAAAGACAATTTCTGATACCCTGATTAAGTTCAAAGACTATTACAAAGAAGGTACAGAATATCTGGCTGATCAGATAAGGTTTCAAAAGACTGATCTAAGAGATCATATAACTAGAGAAGTCATAAAGGGGGAGAGATTGTTAGTCAAAGCTAGCTCTGACCATGCAAAATGGGTATCTAATTTCATCAGAGCTACACTTGGCTTTCCTCCTTTGTGTGATGATGACAATGTTGCTGAGTCTAAAGTGCAACCTGCTAATATTGAAGGAGATCAGCCTGAAGTTGCACAGGTTATTTACCCTCCTGCTGACTTTGACATGGTTCAATAAGAAGTACAGAAAATGTACAGCCCTCCACAGGAGGCATAAAATGTGATTATTAAAAAAGTAGACATGTTAGAGGCTGCCAAGGAAGCTCAGAAGGAAGCACAGCTATCAAAGAAGAGGTTCAGAGAATAGGCTGAGTTAAAGCCAGATTTTGAACAATGGAGCCCAACTTCAAGGAATATTATTTTGACTGCCTGGAAGGCTGTAAAGGATAAGACCTATGACAGGGGTAAAATGGTATTCTGAGCAAGAATGGAATAAGTATCAAGCCAGGCAAGAAGCCATTCTTCATTTCAGAAGGAGTGCAAAAGTTGGGAAGTTAACTGCTAATGCTCTGGAGCATAGCAGGTACTTCCCCAATCCTTTCATTATTTTGAAAGGCAAAGGATAAAGGCTGAAGAACAGAAGAAAAAGGATCTCAAAGGGAAGAAATCTGTTGAGGATACAGAACTTACTGTGCAGGGAAAGGTTAAGTTTGGAAAAGGCATTGTAATTAAGGAGCCTAGTCAATCATAGGATAGATAGGCTTATGTATAGAACAATGTAACTATTTGCTTTTGTTCTAAGGAAAAACTTGTAAACCCAGAATCTTCTGATTAATAAATAAAATCAGCTTCACAAATGATTGTATTTGTTTACATTGTTTTATGTTATCTTGCACTGAAATGTATGTACATCTAATTTTATGTGCTTTATTATGAGAGTTGTATATCTTTGACTAAAGGTTATGAATTCTCCAAATATGGGGAGATTGTTGGGTACACTAAAAAATATGTACCAGATTTGGAGAAGCCTCATCTTACTCAATGATATACATCAATTTATATTTGATGGATGGTTGAGTTTCATTGTGCAGGTATAAGGTTTGTAAGAAATTTTTCTAAGTACAAGTGTCGACACTTGTGAGGAATTGTGTCGACACCCATAAGTTGTGTCGACGCCAGAAGCAAAGTTGTGTCGACACCCAAAAGTTGTGTTGACACTAGAAGCAAAGCTGTGTCGACACCCAGATATTGTGTCGACACCTAAAGAAGAAGTTGTGTCGACACCCAGAATTGTGTCGACACCTAAGGCAGGAATTGTGTCGACACCTAAAGCAGAAGCTGTGTCGACATCCAGGAGTTATGTCGACATCAGAAGAAAGGCATGTGTCGACACTCAGGAATTGTGTCAACACCTAAAGAAGGTTTGTGTCGACAGCTAGACACACACTCAACGCCATCTTACAGCAAAAGTTATTCTGAGTCTGAAGGCTTGTGTCGACACACAGGACTTGTGTCGACACACACTCAATGATAGTTGGACATACACTCAATGTCGTTTGTCTACAGTAGTTATGTCAAGACCAGAAGCAGTTGTGTCGATACACAGGACTTGTGTCGACACACACTCAACGACAGTTAGACATACACTCAATGCCATCTGTCTGCAACAGTTATGTCAGACCAGAAGTAGTTATGTCGACACACAGGACTTGTGTCGACACATATAAATAGAAGATGTGTCGAGTAGTAGAAGAATGACTATGTTAACACATGGAGTGTTGTGTCGACATCACCAAGACTTGTGTCGACACTTAGTCTTTTTGTGTCGACACATATGAAGCAGATTGCTGAGTGGATCATGCTGAGTTGTTAAGTCTCTAAGGAATCAACTGTCATGATTGGTGGGTCGACAACTGTCATTATCAACATGTCTGACACCTTTGTCAGAACTGTTAGAAGGTTGTTACAAACCGGATCAGCCGGTAATCAGAAGAAATCTCTAAATAAAGGACTGATCCGTAACAACTTAAGAACAACAGATACAGAGATAAGAAAGTTAATTATCCAAAGAGAGAATTCAACAATAAGAAAAGGGGAGACCCTTAAGAAGGCAGATTCTGAACAGTATGTAGAGAAGATTCAGATCTTATTCTGAATTCAAGGAAGGAGCTGACAGGAGATCAACTTCTACATCAAGAAGAGTTCAACCTTATTTTGTTCTAATAAGAAGCTTTAAAACAGCTAAGTCAAGTTGAATCTGAAGTTTCAGTTTATTCAAGAACTGATCAAGAAGCTCACACCTATAGAGTGATCTATCTGGTGATATTTTTGTATCTTTCAAATACTCAATTACTTGTATGATCTTTTGTTAGATCTAATTTGTAAGCCTATAATTATAAAGGCTGAGGTAGGGATTAGTGTCTGAGGTGTAGGAATTGTGAAATCTGAGTTGTAAGCCTAGTGATAAAGGCTGATGCCTGAGGTAGGATTCTTGGGAAGAATCTGAGGTAGGACTTGTGTAAGTCTGAGGTGTAGGAACCATCTGGTTCTGAGTTATAAGATCTTGGATCTGAGAAAGTGAAAGGGAGTTGGGCTGAATCCAGTTCTCTACTGGATAGGCGATGGTGGAAAGTGGATGTACCCATACCTTGGGGAATCACTATAAATCTGGTGTTTGTTGTGATGTGATTTATGTTCTGAGAATTGTATGTTCTGTGCTGTGCTATACTAGTTAATTTGCCTGAATTATAAAATAAAATTGGAACCTAATCACCCCCCCCCCCCTCTAGGTATTTAGGCTCTTGAAATAAGTCTTTCACTAACATAATTCCACAAGAGGAATTAATTCCCCAAGTTGTTGATGAACCTACTCCTCCTATTGATCTTGTCACACTTAGAGATCATCCCATATCTCAAGTGAGTGGAGACATATCAGTTGGTGTACAAACAAGGCATCAACTCAACCAAGACTTGATGCATGCTTGCTTCATATCTCAGATTGAACCTCAATCCATAAAAGATGCAGAGCAAGATCCCTACTGGATTATTATAATGCAAGAGGAGCTCAAATAATTTCAGAGATGTAGAGTTTGGGATTTAGTTCCAAGACCCAAAGACTACCCAGTCATTGGAACTAAATGGGTTTTTAGGAACAAGTTGGATGCTCAAGGATCAATTGTGATGAACAAAGCCAGATTGGTAGCCCAAGGCTATTCATAAGAGGAAGGAATTGATTATGACCAGACCTTTGCCCCTATTGCAATGCTGGAGGCTATCAAAATATTTCTTGCATATACAGCATACAAGAACTTCAAAGTCTACCAAATGGATGTCAAAAGTGCATTCCTTAATAGTGAACTCAAAGAGGAAGTCTATGTGGAGCAACCACCAGGTTTTATCTCTTCAACTCATCCTTCTTTTGTTTTTAAGTTACATAAAGCTCTCTATGGTTTAAAGCAAGCTCCAAGAGCTTGGTATGAGACCCTAGATAGCTTTCTGTTAGAGCATAAGTTCATTAGGGGCATTATAGATAGGACTTTGTTTATTAGGCATCATAAAAATAAAATTTTGCTTGTACAAATATATGTAGATGACATTATATTTGGCTCTACTGATTCAAAACTATGCAAAAGGTTTTCTGACCTAATGCATTCCAAGTTTGAAATGAGTAACATGGGTGAGCATTCCTGCTTCCTTGGTCTTCAAGTGAAGCAATCCCCTGATGGCATTTTCATCTCCCAATCCAAATATGCTAAGAAGCTAATTAAGAGATTTGGGATGTCTGATGCGTCAGCTATGAAAACACCCATGGCTTCTAATGTTGTGATTGATTCTGATGAACAGGGTAAGCTAGTTGATCAGAAAACATATAGGTCTATTGTTGGGTCCTTGTTGTATCTCACAGCTAGTATGCCATATATAATGTTTGTTGCATGTCTTTGTGCTAGGTTCCAAGTGAATCCTAAAGAATCTCATCTTATTTTACTTAAAAGAATTTTGAGATATATAAAGGGTTGTCCAAATCTAGGACTCTGGTATCCAACTGAGTCAGAATTTGAATTAACTGGATTCTCAGATACTGACTTTGTTGGATGTAGAGTTGACAGGAAAAGCATATCAGGAACATGTCAGTTCCTTGGTGATAGGCTTGTGTCTTAGTTTTGTAATAAACAGATATTTGTGTCAACTTCAACTATTGAAGCTGAATATATAGCAGGTGGCAGCTGTTGTTCACAAATTTTGGGGATTCAAAACTAACTCCTGGATTATGGTTTCAATCTAAATAATTCAACTATATTTTATGATAGTACCAGTGAAATTTCATTGCACAAAATCCAGTGCATCATAGTAGGACCAAGCATATAGAAATTAGACATCATTTCATTAGAGATTGTGTAGATAAAAATACAATTAATCTTATCCTTATTTCTACTGATTTACAAAGAGCTGACATCTTCACCAAACCATTGGATAAAAAGAAACATTTGTTCTTCTTAAACCAGCTAGGTATGATTAATGGATAAGTTTAATTTGATTTTTGTCTGAGGTCGAAGAATTGATCACCTTTCGTCGAACGGAGAACGACGATCTGTGAACTCTTCTTGAGATTTTTCGTCGAACAGAGATCGACGAAATCTCTTTGAGAAACATTTTCGTCGACCGAAGATCGACGATTTTGCTTAGGAAATAATTTGGTTTACCTGACAACGACGAAATGTTTTCCCCCACTTCAAACTGAGATCGACGCTTTTTATTTCTTCATGAAATTTTTCATCGACCAGAGTTCGAAGTTGTTCTTTTTCGTCGGACGGAGTTCACTGTTTCACCTTCTGAAAATGTATAATAGGGTGTTCATCAAACACCATCCCGCGTTTTCCAATTCTTTTGCACTTGATCTTTTGTTCTTACATGTAATGGTGATTTCGACGGCGACCCTCTCTAGAATGAAATTCGATGCTGGCTTCGACATTGACATCGATTCTTTCAGCCACTCTGATCAAGTCTTCCAAAACATCCTACAGCTATTTGAGACTGAGTAGTTAAGGAAACTCATGACAATAAGTATTAAACTTCCAGTGACAAAGATCAAAGAATGGGTTTATACAGCAAAAAATTTAGGAAACTCTAGTTCTTATTAGAATGATTTCAGGACACCAGGTTCTTCTTTCTCCAGAACTTTTAACTGAAGTTTTTGAGTTTGTTAATGGTGAAGATGAAATAGATTTATCTAGTAGTGAATTTAATGAAATGCTAGAAAGGTTAGGTCATACTGAAGGAAACCCTAACCACCTCCTTAAGAAAAATCTATCAATAGAATATAGATTCTTGGCAGATATCGTTGACAAAGTGTTGTTAGCAAAACACTCTGCTCATGATCATATTACCAGACACCAATTTCAATTAATGTGTGCCTTGGTTAACAAGAAATCAGTGAACTGGGGAGGAATTCTGTTTGATTTGATTAAAAAGAAAATCAGTAAGAAGGATGTGAGTTTTGGAAGAGTTCTGAGAATCTTCCTCCAAGCAAAGGTTCCATAATTATTGGTCTCCCGGACCATTTTCATTAATGCCTCTAAGAGGCTTACCTCTGCACTATTTAGTAGATTGGAGAGAATTATCCCTAAGCCCTTTAGGGCCTCCTCCTCTAGGATTGTTTCAGAGGACACAAGGTCTGAAACAGCCACTTCTCCAACCCCAAAAGAAGCTCCTGCTCCTTCTCCATCTCCACCTCATTCTATATTTCCTTCATCAACTCCACTTCAACAACCTTCTACCTCCATTCCTCCAGTATCACCATCACAATCACCATCTCAACCACAATCACCAATCCATATTTTTGAGGATACACCATCTCCACCTCAACCATCACATATTGGTGATCTCCCATCCTCATCTACTCATCCAGATCAACCTATATCATCCCCTACATTCAATCTACTCTCATCTCCATCTCCACAACATTCACCTCTTCAAGATGAACTTCCTGATGCCATCCCTCCATCAAATCTTCCACCAACATTCCCAACCTTCCTACAGTCAGACATCCCTCAAGCATTCTCTGTCTGTTCCAACTGTGGTCACCAATCCACCTATACCCCATCAACTCCTAATCCATTGTATCTAGATTTCTATGACATCTCAAATGATCTTCTATAAATTCATCACTCCCTCACTGAAGAAGCTAATAGATGAGGTTGTTGCCCCTCTTGCTGCTTTTATCTCTCTTCTATCTGCTCAACTTGCTTCCTCCTCCTCTGTCCCTTCTTCTGGGGGCCTGGGTTAAGTATTTCTGAAACCGGGCAGGGGAGATGTCTAATGAAGAAGCTCCTCCAGTAGTAGTAACAAAAACTTCAGCAGAAGTTCCAATAGCAGCAATTCCAATAAAGATAATTGAAATTCTTGATGATGATACTGAAATGACTTGCTTTGAAGAAGAGTCAGTTGATGCAGCAATAAACATTGTTGGCGATTTCATTATAAATCACTCAGTTGATATTCATTCTTTATTACATTCCTTTGATATAGTTTATAATAGAAATATACTAGCTTTTGATTTAGTAGTATCTGATTATTCTAGAGCAATTGTTTACTATTCTGCTCCAGTTAATTCTTCTGTATTAGAAGAAATTAGAAATAGCTTCTATAAAATTTCCTCTAGTATTTCTTCTGAGATTATATAAGTAAATGTTCCAGAGCCAAAGGCTTTTTCTCCTCCAAATTTCTGCTGGGCTGAGTCCCCCATGCCAGATCTTGATGAAATTATGTTTCAAGATATGGATGCAGAAAATGACTATATTCAGGCTCAAGTTATTACAGATATTGTATCTAAAGAGCCAGAAGTTCAAGCCAAGGATCAAGCTGACTTATTTAAGCAAATTGATGCATTATATGATAATCCTGTTGATGAATCTTATAATGATGATGATGATTCAGAAAATTTTTGTTCTAAGAAGAGAAAAGCAAAGAAGAAAGTTCTTGCAAAGGCTGCACCTATACCAAATCCCACAGCTGACACTCCCTACTACATTCTACACAACATTACTCTCACTCCAGATACTCCCTACTGGATGAGACTGTCTAAGAATGAGCAAAAGAGAAGAAAGATGATGAAGAGATATAGTTCTCCTCCTAAGAAGTCTTGGAGAGGACCTCCTCCTCCTACATCAGGATCAGCAAGAAACATTTCTCAAGCTCAAAGGTCTGCTTCTTATTCTTATCAATCAAGACCAACTCATAGCAGCAAGGAAAGATCTTCAAGGTCAGAGTCTCAATCTAGCAGCCAACAGAGAAAATAATAGCAGCAGTCTGATAGTCAAAGCAGCCAGCAGAAAGTTCAAGATGTTCAGAAAGAAGAATCAAGTCTAGAGAGACCTCCCTCTTCTGCTTATGATCCAGAATTGGACCCCAATTATAGAATGGGCAGGTTCAATGAGCTGATAGCTCTATCTCAGATAAGAAAGGACAAGGAGGAAGGAAAAGATCGCTCTCAATTTACAACCATGTCTTCTTATAGAAAGAAAGAACTGGATAAATATCAGGTACAAAAACTTTTCAATGTTGATTCTTATATGAATTTACATCCAGAAGCTGTAGTGCCCAGAGCTGCAACTGTAAATATTCTTGGGGCTCAAGACATGAAGATGACCCAAAGAGAAGCAGAAGACCCAAAAAGAATAATGGTTTTCATAGAACCTGCTTCAGATCCCTCTACTGATGATTCAAAGAAAAATTCTTAATATTCTGATTTTGCATTTTAAACTTTATTGTTGTGTATTATATCCACAAGGAACATTTGTTCATATATGCTGAATGATTTAAAATTTTGTCAGATATTTTTATTGTTTTGTGATTTTCTTTATTTTTATATAGTGATCTCACCCAAATAGGGGGATATTATTGAAACCCCAGTTTGGATTTGGGCTATGTTCACTATTAGGTTTGTTGACCCAACATGTATAGCCTAGGGTCATTTGTTAGTTCTAGGGTTAAGGTTAGTCACATTAGGTTAGATTATTGAAACCTACCTTCAGAAGACTTCAGAGACTCAATAATTTAGAGACAAGACTGTTTAAAGATTGCAGAAAAAGTCGCTTGACGATAGCTGAACTCAGCTCGACGATCGTCAATCTCAGATCGACGAACTCAGAGTTCCTTCTCTGAGTTGAGCTCGACGAAAGTCTATCTGAGATCAACGATCTCTGAACTCACATTAGAACTTCAGCTCTACGAAGGACTATCTCAGCTTGACAAACTTGGAGCTCAGTTTGGCAAGTACTTTTTCAGCTCGACGTTCTTGGAGCTCAGCTCGACGAAAGAGAATTCCTTGCTCGACGATCTTGGAGCTCAGCTCGACGAAAAATTTGCTGAGTTCGACTAATTTATCCCAGGTTCAGTTCGACTAAGACAGATGAATTTCAAATTATATTATAATATGTCTGTAATGCTCTGATAATTAATGCATAATATTCTTATGAATATAGTCATTCCATGACAACATTAATTATGGTCTTCACTGAGTTGTTACTTGTCTTATTTTACTGGGATAATTGGGGAAACTCATTAAAGAAAAATTCTAGCCGTTCAACTCCAAAAATTTATGCAGTCAATCAAGGAAAGGAATTAAAAATTCAAAGGTTGAAATCTGCAAGGGATATATAAGGATTATTTTTCAAGATAGCAGCAAGATAGTAAGCTGTGACAAAAAGAATAATTTAAAGAAAACTAAAAGAAGAATATCTCTCATACAAATGTTAGCGTGTGATTGAAGGGTTTTGGGAGGTGGCTTGCAGAACCAGCAATCATTAGAGGGTAACGCACGGCGGTAGCTAGCTACCACACAGTGGTATCTCAGTTTAAAAGCCTATGAAGTGGCATTTTTATTTCATTTCTCTTTAGGGTTTGTTCTGAGCGTCTGGAACAGGGAGGAGGAGAGTCGGATGCAGGAGATCTCTCCACCGTTAGAGTTTTGGAGCATTGATTCACGAGACAAGTCTGGATCTATGGAGGCAAAGCCATATTGGTCATTTCCATCAGGCTAGATTCTCTCCCATGGCGCTAAAAATGACTTCAAGGGTAACTATCTTCTTCCTTGGACATGTGAAGTCCTTTGTTTTAGCATGTGAGGTTAAACGCTCCACGAACACGTGGAATTCATTCTCCCGATGGGTAGATCGGTTGTATCCCTATTGTCTTTGCATTTAGAATATGGAATCGAAGTACGGTATATGTATGTTGCGTGAAGCCCATCTGGATAGGTTGGTATGGATTGGTGATGATTATTTTGTATGCCGTAGAAGACTCCGTAGTAGCGTGTAAAGTTAGGATTCGCGGGGTGTGCAGGTAACTATAGAGAGAGTACTGGAGAAGTACTCCAGGAAAACACTTATAAGGGGGAAAATCGATAGTCTATCCCCTACCGCGCGACGGTAGCGCTACAGCCGCGTTAGCTCCCAGTGAGCAATAATGTTTGTGAGGCCTATCTCGTGGAGACCTGGTGGCCAATGTTTGTGAGGCTTTTCTCGTAGAGACCTGGTGGCCAATGTTTGTGAGGCTTTTCTCGTAGAGACCTGGTGGCTAATTTTTTGTGGGGCCCGTCTCATGGGGACCTGGGGGCCTTTTGGTGAGGCCTGTCTCTTGAAGACTTGGGGGGCAATGTGTTGAGATAAGAGCTTGTATGGCCCAACTTTGGCAGTCGTGAGTGCTAGCCTAGGATCATAACAGAGTTATGAATAGTACGGTCAAGAAAGGGGATCCTGACCTGTATTGTGGCTTGGTGCGTCCGACAATTTGAGCACCGAGAAAGTGCTGAACTATACCCAACCCTATGCCGATCGACTTGGAGTGAGTCAAAATTTGTATTTGTCGGATCATCATGACTTTGTCTTAGCCATAAGACGTTGTCTTTGGCTTCAGCCCTAAAATACTAGAATGCTCAAACGTTGCTGACCATCGCAGAGAACGGAGGTGTGACCCTATGAGGTCTTGTGCACCAAGAATGTGTCCTGAGAGCACGGGGCGTTGGACGGTCGTGCCAACGTCTATGGAAAATGGTACTTAAGTTGCACATTCTGATTTTCATTATATAAATATGCTAATGCCTACAGGGAAGGTGCACCGCCACCCCGAGTGAGGGGTGGGGTCGTTATAATTTGGTCAGCTAATGCTGACTGTTGCCTTGTTTGCCATCCTTCGGGTGGAATGTTTTTGTGCAGGTGCAGCTGAGCCGAGCGGGAAATAGCGGGATAAATCCCTTGGTTGCTAAGCCAGCCCTTGAAGGCCAAAGCAAATTTCCCGTCTTTTATTATCCTTTCATGTGTGGCCGGCCTACGTGCCGAAGTATGTAAGACATTAATATTTGTGAAAATTGTGTAAGGCCTTAAGGTCATAACTTTTGTGTATTCATCTTTTCATTCCTGTTTGGTTTAGTGGACATTCTTATGGTTGGGTTCTTGTTACAATCTTAAAATATTTTTTCTAGAATGCACTCTGAGTTAGAATGCGCTTATGGATTATGGTCTCAATACATAACTCCACTGATTGTCCGTGGAATATGGCGTGGGGCCCAAACTAGACCTTCTGTTATATTCCATATGATGGATGGGGGTATTACAATTTGGTATCAGAGCCTAGTGTCAGTCTTTCTTATTGGAATTCATGGGCGAATTCTTTTAAGGGGTGGTGAGCACATGTATGTGTGTCACCATTATAACATGAAAGATCCCATGAATGTCCACTTAGGAATGAAAATACACATGTTTGAGGAACCTGCGTGTTCATATGATTGCTTTTTAGCAATATGTTTGGTCGCCTATTTGAGTGTTTTACGATTATAAGTGACTAGGAATAGTGTAGAGCAGTCCCAACGTCATCACTCTGCAAAGATTAGTGTGCCTAATGACGTGCCTGCGACCCCTCCTTCTACCGAAACTATATGTTTGGTAGCTAAAGCGGTGTTCGCCATGATTAATGCTCAGCCAGGGAGGAAAGTGCAACCCCCTGCTCCTGAATTGGGTCAAGTTCCACTTGGCATAGCTGAACCTATAGTAGCGAATCAAGTAGCGGCAGAGCCCACAGTTCAAAGAAGATCAACTGAAAAGCAGCTCAAGCATGTGATGAGCTTTAACCCTTCGGTTTTTATGGGGACTGGGACCCCAACGCAAGCTGAGGACTGGCTCTCTCGGGTTAAGAGAGTCATGTCGGCAACAGAGATGGAGGAGTGGCAGATGGTTATTATAGCCACATTCCTTTTGTACGGCGAAGAAAGGTTGTGGTGGGATGAGTTAGAGCTACATCACTTTGTTGGGAGACAACTCACCGACATCAATATGGATGAGTTTTCAAGATTGTTTCTAGCGCGATATATCCCGTCAGCAAAGAAAATTGCTATGAAGAACCAATTTCAGAGGTTGACTTAGAGTGACAGTAGTATAGATGACTACTTACATGAGTTCACGAGGTTGGGGTGATATACAGGATCTACCTTTACTGATGAGGAGTGAAAGACCAATCGGTTCAATGAAGGAATGTGTGATGATCTGAGGTTGTTGCTCTCAGGTCCAATAACGCAGGGATTTCTGACCCTAGTCAATACCACTCGATCTCTAGAGCAGGACATGAAGCGCGTGCAGAATAAGAATAACTCGGCTCTAAAGAGGATAGAGTTTAAGGTACCAAATTCATCAAAGTATGGGTACCAAAAGTGGAACAAGAAGCCCAAATCTGCTGGACCGGTTTCTTTATCGGTTACTTCTAGGGCATCGTCTGGGCGAGGAGGCCCATTTCATTGTTATAATTGTGGCAAGCCGAGACACATTGCTCGCGACTATTGGAGTGGCAAGTCAGAGAATAAGGAAGGAGCATCTTATACTGAGAAAGGGAAGACGATGGAGTCAACCGCATCCCATCATGATCCAGTCCAACCCAGGGTCTACAACCTTGTCCAGCAGGAGACCATTAAGCAAAGTGACGTCATAATAGGTATGAGTTAAGATATAGTATTTACTGCTTTCTATACTTGATACCTTATGCGTTGCTTATGTATAATTTGTTTGTGTTAGGCATTGTCTTAATCTTGGACTATCCGGTGAGAGCACTGTTTAATATAAGAGCTTCGCACTCCTTCCTATCCAAAGATTTCATAACGCTTATCGGAGTGCCTTCCTCCGTGGGGAAGGATAGATTGGATGTGATGCTACCTAACAGGTGTTCGATGCGCGCGGATAGAGTCTGTTGCTTTAAGGTGCTGATTGGAAGTCAAGAGTTTGACTTGGAAGCATAGCTACTACCGATAGTATAGTTCGATGTAATCTTTGACATTGATTGGCTCTCGGAGCAACATTCGTACATCGATTGCATTCTTAAGATGGTCAAACTAGAACTGAATACGGATTGTGAAACTACCTTCTCTGGTATGAAGGGACAGAGCAAGACGTTGATGTCTGCTCTTCAAGTAGTCAAAGCCATTCATGAGGGTAAGGAGTTATTCTTCGCCCTATTGGAGGCTAAGAAACCCAAGCCTGATTTGATCAGTATTTCCATGGTATCGGAGTTTGCCGACATTTTCCCTGAAGATCTCCTTGGAGCACCACCTCAGAGAGAGATCGATTTCACCATCGAGTTGGTTCTAGGTGCCAAACCTGTATCACGATCCCTGTACCGCTTAGCATCGAGGGAAATGATAGACTTGAAAGTACAACATTAAGAACGTTAGAGTAAGGTTTTGTGCTTCCAAGTTTGTCACCTTGAAGCGCGCCAGTCCTCTTTGTGAAAAAGAAGGACGAAATTCTATGATTGTGCATCGATTATCGAGAGTTGAATAATCTAATAGAGATGAATAAGTACCCGAATTCGAGGATCGATGATCTGTTCGACCAGCTTGTTGGATCGACTGTGTACTCAAAGCGAGATCTAAAATCCGGGTATTATCAGTTGAGAATCAGGGAAAGTGACATTCCCAAGATAACATTCAGTACTCAATATTGGTATTATAAGTTCACCGTCATGTAGTTTGAGCCGACGAATGCGCCGCCCATATTTATGGAGTTGATGAATCGGACATTCAAAGAGTACTTAAACCAGTTTGTGATAGTCTCTATTGACGATATCTTGGTATACTCTCAGTCTGTGGAAGATCATGCGGATCATTTACGTATAGTGTTGGAGACCTTGATGAGTAATCAGTTGTACAACAAGTTCTCTAAGTATGAGTTTTGGCTATCTTCGGTAGCATTCCTTGGTCATGTTGTTAGTGGAGAGGGAATCGCGGTAGATCCGGCAAAGATTGTGGTGGTATAGGAGTGGTCTGTGTTGTCTTCTGTGGCGAAAGTCCGAAGTTTTCTGGGGCTTGCCGACTACTACAAGCGCTTCGTAGAGAACTTCTCGTGGATAGTGCTATCCCTCACTACCCTGACAAGGAAGGATTAGAAGTTTGTTTGGTCGCCAGAGTGCGTGCAAGTTTTTGAAGAATTGAAAAGTTGTTTGACTATGATGCATGTTCTGTGCTCTCCATGTGGTACGGAGGGCTATGAGATCTATAATGACGCCTCAGGGAGCAACTTAGGCTGCGTTTTGCTCCAATACGGGAAGGTGATAACATATGGCTCACACCAATTGAAAGTGCACGAGAGGAACTATCCGGTCCACGATTTGGAGTTGGCGGTCGTGATATTTGCTCTGAAGCTATGGAGACATTAAGTATATGGTATGAAGGTCAATACTTATACAGACCATTAGAGCCTGAAGTATCTATTGGATCAAAAGGACTTGAATATGCTCCAGCGGAGGTGGATGGAGTTCCTTGGGGACTATACCTTCAAGATACATTATGTTCCTACAAGGGAAACACTGTTGCAGATGCGTTATATCGCAGGGTTCCTATACAGTCCAACTGGATATAGATGCATGATGAGCATCTTATTCGATATTTGGAAGCATTGGAGATCTCTTGTGTTGATAGGAGGTCTAGTGTTGAAGCACGTTTGAACTGGACAGTGGTGTAGTATGACCTTATTGACCGGATTCGGCAGGCGATGGAGCTAGATGATAGTATAAAACACTACATGGTAGAGTCTTTGGATGGGTCAAATGCCTAGTTTACCGTTGATAATGGCCTATTATGGAAGAACAATTGATTGTGCGTCCCAAAGGTGGGCAAGTTACGGGAAGAGTTGATGTACGAGGCACATTTCACCAAGTACTCGATTCACCCAGGGATCACAAAAATGTTTAAAGATATGAAAAAGCTATTCTGGTGGCTAGGAATGAAGAAAGATGTAGCATTATATGTGGCGAAGTGTCAGACATGTGCCTTAGTGAAGGTCGAATGTCAGAAGCCTGGTGGATTTTTGAAGTCTATGCATATACCAAAATGGAAGTTGGATGTAATATCTATGGATTTCATGCATGGTTTGGCGATATTGTTGAAGGGGAATGACATCATTTGGGTGATCGTAGATCGTTTAACGAAAGTGTCGCACTTCGTTTCGAATAGGAAAGATGATTCAGTAGAAAAGCTGGCGAAGCTTTACGTGGATAATATTGTATGATTACACGGTGTGCCCCGTAGCATCGTTAGTGATCGAGATGGGCGCTTCACGTCTAATGATTGGAGTCTTATACATCAACTGTTAGATACCAAACTGAAGTTCAGTACGCCTTTCATCCGCAGACGGATGGTCATACAGATACGGTAAATAGGATGATGGAATACATACTTTGCATGTGCACTCTAGATTTCGGGAAGAGGTGGGAGGATCACCTGAATATGATCGAGTTCACCTACAACAACTTCTTTCAGGCAAGTATTCAAATGGCGCCCTTTGAGGCCCTTTTTGGTAGGAAGTGTCATACTCCTTTGTCATGGTTGGAGACGGGCGAATCAAAGCTATTTTAGCGGAAGGAAGTCAAAGATGCCACTTCAATTGTTCATACAATCCGGGAGCAGTTGTTGATCGCTCAGGATAGGCAGGCCAAGTATTATAATGTCAAGCACAGAAATGTCGAGTTCACCATGGGCAATTGGGTGTATTTGAAGATCAAACCGTTCAAGGGCGTATCAAGGATTTGATGCTTGAAAAAGCTAAGTCTGAGATACCTTGGGCCATTTGAGATATTGGAGAACCGCTGGAGCCTACACAGGTGGTTGTTGTGAATCCGGTGTCGATTAATAATGGGTTGACAACGAAGGTCAAGCCCATTCGTATCGAAGACTCGGAAGTCAAGCAACTTCAGAATAACTCTATTAGGATGGTCAAGGTTCGTTGGGACAACTGTGGTCGTGAGGAGCTATCTTGGGAGTGGGAGCAAACCATGAGGGCATAGTTCCTCAAGCTATTCATTTCAGGTACACATTTTAATGTTGTTACTTCTATCTTTTCCTGCATAGTGTAATTTCTGGACGAAATTCTTAAAGTGGGGAGATTTGTAACGCCCCAAGTTTCCTGAGACAGGAAATGGTTTCTGTGAGATACCGCCCGACGGTAGGGTTTTCGATGGCGGTAGCATGGCCAATTTATTTGGCAAAGCTCTCGGTGAGCTACCGCCCAACGGTAGGGCTAGCGCTGGCGGTAGCTGGGCTTTTGTCATTTCTGCATCGGTTACGAGACGAACCGGCTTTCGCCTGACGATATTAAGTTACCGCTGAGCGGTAGTAGAGTAGTTATGATGCGGACATGTGTTAGCGTGTGATTGAAGGTTTTGGTTGGTGGCTTGCGGAACAATCCATCGTTTGAGGGTACCGCGCGGTGTTAGCTCGGTTTAAAAGCCTATGTAGTGGAGTTTTCACTTCATTTCTCTCTAGGGTTTGTTCTGAGTAGCTGGAGCGGGGAGGAGGAGAATCAGACGTAGGATATCTTGACACCATTAGAGTAATGGAGCTTTGATCCGCGAGACGAGTCCGGATCAATGGAGGCAAAGCCGTAGCAGTCATCTCCATCAGGCTAGATTCTCTCCCATGGCGTCGAAACAAACTTCAAGGGCAATGATCTTATTCCTTTGACATGTGAAGTCCTTTGTTTTGGCATGTGATGGTAAACACTCCATGAACATGTGGAAGTCATTCTCCCGACGGGTAGATCAGTCGTATCCCTATTGTCTTTACATTTAGAATCCGGAATCGAAGTACGATATATGCATGCTACGTGAAGCCCATCCGGACAGGTTGGTCTGGATTAGTGATGATTGTTTTGTATGCCAGAGAAGACTCTAATGTAGCGTGTTAATTTCAGAGTCGCGGGGTGTGCAGGTGACTGCAGAGAGAAAACTGTAGAAAGACTCCAGGAAAACATCCGTTTGAAAGGGGAGAATCGATAGTCTGTCCCCTACCGCGCGGCGGTAGCGCTAACGCCAGTGTTAGCTCCCAGTGAGCAATAATGTTTGTGAGGCCTGTCTCGTAGAGAGCTAGTGGGAAATATTTGTGAGGCCTGTCTCGTAGAGACCTAGTGGCCAATGTTTTGTGAGGCCCATCTCGTGGAGACCTGGGGGCCATTTGGTGAGGCCTATCTCTTGAAGATCTGGGGGCCAATGTGTTGAGCTGAGAGCCTGTATGGCCTAGCTTAGCCTGTATGACCCGCATCGTGGCTTGGTGCGCCCGACGATTTGAGCATCAGGAAAGACCTGAACTGTACCCAACCCTATGCTGATCGACTTGGAGTGAGCCAAAATGTGTATCCGCCGGATCATCATGAATTTGTCGTAGTCATAGGGGCATTGTCTTTGGTTTCGGCCCTGAAAGACTAGAATGCTTAAACATTACTGACCGTCTCAAAGAATGAGGTGTGACCCTATGAGGTCCTGTGCATCGAGAATGTGCCCTGATAGCATGGGGCATTGGACGGTCGTGCCAACGTATGTGGTAAATAGTGCTTAAGTTGCACGTTCTGATTGACATTATATAACTATGTTAATGCATGCAGGGAAGGTGCACCGCCACCCTGAGTGAGGGGTGGGGTCATTATAATTTGGTAAACTAATGATGACCGTTGCCCTGTTTGCCATCCTTCGGGTGGAATGTTTTTGTGCACCTGAGCCGAGCCGAGCGGGAAATAGTGGGCTAAAGCCCTTGGTTACTAAGCCGACCCTTGTAGGCCAAAGCAAATTGCCCATCTTTTTTTATCCTTTCATGTGTGGCCGGCCTTCGTGCCAAAGTATATAAGACATTAATATTTGAAAAACTGTGTAAGGCCTTAAGTCCATAACTTTTGTGTATTCATATTTTCATTATTTTTTGGTTTAGTGTACATTCTTATGGTTGGGTTCTTGTTACAATCTTAAAATACTTCCGCTAGACTGTACTCTGAGTTAAGATGTGCTTATGAATTATGGTCTCAATACGTAACTCCACTGACTGTCCTTGGAATATGGCATGGGGCCCCGGCCGGGCCTTCTGTTATATTCCATGTGATAGATGAGGGTGTTACAGGAGTTAGGATCCCGCGTGCGGGAGTTAGGATCCCATGCACGATGGTTACGGTCTGGTGCATGGTGGTCATGGTGTGGATCAGACACAGTGATCGTGTGCGAAGTGGTTTGAACCGTAACCCCCCACTTCGTTAATGGGGGAGTGGATGTTTTGGCTATGTGCAACCCGGTTTACCTATAAATTAGGTACGCCCCCATCAGTGAGATTGATAAGGGAGCAGATTAAGCTCTTATATTCTTCGTTCTCTGCTTGTTCTTCTTCATCCTTCCTTGAGGTGAGTTTCTTAGTGGTGGACATAGGTGTTATAGTTGGGTTGGAATCTTCCATCTAGAACTTTTTAGAAGGGAGCAATTATATAGTTCATTCCTCTTGCCAAGTGTTTCATATGGAGTCCCAAAAGGAACTTCAAGATTTGTAGATCAGTCATTTCGTACTTCTTTGTCTTTTTTCTAAATTCCTCAATCAGCTTCAAATTGGTGCTTGTGACGATAAGATCATCCACGTATAGGCTTACAAAGATGATGCCTTGATTTTCATTTTTTATGTATAATGTTGGTTCAATGGGGCAGCAGGAGATGCCCTCAGGCAGCAAGTATGAGTCGATGTTGTGATGCCAAGCGCGCGGAGCATGCCTCAGCCCGTAGAGAGCTTTGTGCAATTTGTAGACTCCATCTTCCTTCCCTTTCATCATAGTTTGCGCCTGGCCTCTGGGTGAACTCATTAGCAACAAGTCTCACCTTATATTAATACATGCTTCCATCTCCATTCTATTTTAGTTTAAAAATCAATTTGAGGCCATTACTTTTTTATTGGGGGGGGGGTCTTTCTACCAGAGACCAAGTGCCATTCTTTTCTATAATATTGAGCTCTTCATGCATTGTTGTTCTTCATTCATCTTATTTTGCTGCTTCTTTGTAGGTGTTTGGTGTTGAGACAAGTAGTGCTGACTCGGTACCATGGTAGATATCTTGGAGTGACCTATATAGTTTTCATGGGCAATGATGATTCTTAGTCGGAATCCCCTTGAGTGGGTACTGGTATATCCTCATTGTTAAAGATTGAGCTTGAGCTTGGGGAAATCTCCAGCTCAACAGGCAATGGTGGAAGTTGTTGATGATGATCTGAACCTGATACCCAGTCCTATTTGTTTTTTTCATGGAATGTTACATCTCGTGAGATTAAGATCTTATTACTGTGTGGTTCAAACAGTCTATATATCTTGCTCGCATCACTGTAACTAAGGAAAATACATTTATGTCCACTTGCATCAATTTTGCCCCTTCCCTCCTTGTTCTTGTGAGCGTAGGCAATGCAGCTGAATACGCTCAAGTGGGAGATAGTCGGTCTTTGAGCATAGGCAGTGCTTCGGTTGGTACTTTGTTTATGATGTATATTGTACGAATTCATCCTCCCGGTTGATGAGCGCGGTCGAGAGAAGTATTATACCCAGAATAGCTACCATACGGTAATGCCAACAGTCGGGCTAACATCCACTATAAGACGCATATTCTGTCTGTTAATTCCAATTACTGCAAGCCACCCATTAATTTTAAGTATTAATTAAGCATGAAGTCCAACATTCATATATATATGTCCACAAAAAGACAAAAGATAGAAAACGTTCATTACAAATAATTCAACTCATAATATAGTTCTCAATAGTACATCAATGAAATAAGAAACTCATAAAAATATCACATCGTATGTCAGAGGAGACATCAACATGTGTGGTGTCATCTTGTCGGGCTCTGTCCCTCTGGTCAGGTTATCCTCCTAGATATGGTAGCTAACCCCTCAGGCACCTCCCATTGTGGCTTGATGGTTGTTGGGTCCATTGATCCCAATGTCCCAAATTTGTAAGAAGTCAAACTGGTCAATGACATACACATATAATGTACTTGATGTGTGCTTGAGTTCTTGCATGCAGGTTGTCCTTGATTGGACAGGTGAACAGGAAGAGGAAGCTGGAAGTCAGATAATTTGACTAAGGCATAACAGCTGAGACAACTGAGAAGAATGTCTCAGTAGAACCCCTGAGACAGCTGAGAAGCTCAACACAAATTGTTGAGAGAAGTGTTGGTCTCAGCTTAACCGCTGAGACAGAAGATTATCTCGGCTGAGAAGAAGTAACCGCTGAGATAGAAGACAGTCTCAGCTGTGAAGAAGAAACCGCTGAGATAGTTGAGAAGGAACCACTGAGACAGAAGAGTCTCAGCTGTGAAGAAGAAACCGCTGAGACAGTTGAGAAGGAACCGCTGAGACAAAGCCAGCAGAAATTTTCTAAGTCCATAAAGTGGAGTTCGTCGAACTGAGCTCAGAGTTCGTCGAGCTGAGCTCACCTTTCGTCGAGCTCAAGTTAAAGGTTAAAGATTCAGAGTTCATCGAGCTGAACTCACCTTTCGTTGAGCTCAAGTTAAAGTTTGAAGATTCAAAGATCGTCGAGCTGAGCCCGCCTTTCGTCGAGTTCAAGTTAAAGGTTGAAGATTCAGAGTTCATCGAGCTGAGCTCACCTTTCATTGAGATCAAGTTAAAGTTTGAAGATTCAAAGTTCGTCGAGCTGAGCCCGCCTTTCGTCGAGCTCAAGTTAAAGTTTGAAGATTCAGAGTTCATCGAGTAGAGCTCACATTTCATTGAGCTAAATGTAAAGTTGGAGATTCTGAAGTTCGCCGAGCTCAGCACATAGTTCGTTGATCTTAGCTAGATGATCATCGAGCTCATTCCAAGTACTTCATGTCGTTGCGGGAAAGCTACAGTAGCGCCGGAAGCTACTATTTGTCCTCTTCTGAGGAAGGTGGCGTTCACCATCCTTGGCTGGGCCCACACTCAAATTGTGTTGTTGATTCAAATCTATGGATATAAAAAGAAAAGAGAAAATGGGATTAGGGCAACAAAACACTGCAAACGAAAAAGAAACGAGAGATGGCTAGACTTAATCTTCACCAACGAGCTTGAAAGCCAAGTCCAACTGTGCAAGCCTACAAATCATAGAAAGATAGCTAAAGATTCTTCCAGTTCAGCTGTCTTCAGTACAACAGAGAAATTGGTAGCTATAGAAAAAGACTAATTCCTTCTATAGCAAGTGGGCTGGATTGATATCTGCTCAGTCAAGCAAGTTAGACTCAGAGATTTTTCTCTAAGTCAGTATTTAAATTTTATTTATTAATTGCATGTAGGATTCAGGTTACCTGAATCTGAGTTGTAGGGCACTTTGTGCCTGAGCTGTAGGTGACTAATTAGTCACTGAGGTAGGTTCCCTACTGGAGTACTGAGATAGGATCCAATTGTGGATCTAAGAGTAGGGCTATCCTCTCTGCCTGAGTAGTAGGCCTTAGTGATAAGGCTGAGGTAGGTGATTGTTGAGTCACTGAGATATAGGTGACAAGTGTGTCACTGAGTGTAGGTCTTGGAGGAGACAGAGTGTAGGGACTTTAGCCTGAGGTAGGTGACAAATTTTTCACTAAGCTGTAGGTGCCTGGAAGGGCACTGAGGTAGGTACCTGGTAGGGTACTGAGCTATAAGAGTGCTGCAACACTCTGAGAGTAAGGCCATGTGCCTGAAGTTGTAGGGCACTTTGTGCCTAAGCTATAGGCCTTAGAGATAAGGCTTAGGTAGGTGGTTTGAAGAGCAATGAGCTGTAGGAGCACTACAGGGCTCTGAGGTAGGAACCCTTATGGTTCTGAGGTAGGGTTCTGAAGAGAACCTTAGTGTAAGGCTGAGGGCCTGAGGTGTAAGCTCTAAGGAGCATTTTGGAGGAGTTTGTCTTGTCTAACATAAGTTAGAAAGGTGGGAGAGAAAGTGGATGTACCCAATTGGGGAAACACTATAAATACTTGTGTGTTGTGTTGTGTTGTTTGCTCTTATTTTTATATTGCAGGTAATTAGGACAAGCTCTAAATCACTAAATTTATAAACAGCAAAAAGACTTAAGTAATTTCAAACACCTATTCACCCCCCTCCCCCCTCTTGATGACTAGCTAACCTTGAAGTAATAACCTTCAAGTGGTATCAGAGGGAGGTTGATAACTCTAATTATTTCTATTTTTCATTTACTATTTCTATTAATAGTTAGATATTATATATCTATTTTATAATCTAAAGTTTATAATTAACTACTTTTTTATATTTTATATTTATTTGTTCTAACAAAATTATTTTCAATCTTACATGGCTAATCTGTAGATTACTTGGAGCAGAACTGGAATTTTCCCCTTCTCGGCACAGACACGCCCCGTGACACGCCCTCCTTGGGCGTGTCAAAGGGCGTGATACCAAGGAGCTAAGAACATAGACCGCAAATCGTCGACCTATGAACGAAGAGCCTTGGCACGCCCGTGACATGCCCTGTGCCACGCCATCCTTGGGCGTGTCCCATAGGCGTGACACCAAGAATCAGCATCACCGATCGAAGAACATCGATCGGCCACGTACACGCCCGTGTCTCCTTTGACATTCCCGTGTTACCCTTGCATGGGGCGTGCCTATTTTAGGAAGAACTGTCAGAGCCCTGCCACGTCGGATTAAAATGACACGCCCCTATCACGGGCATGACCAAGGGCGTGACAGGAGCATTTTCCAGCAAATAACTCAGTCATTCCTACTGTTGCTGCCAGATTGTCGTTTCACCCTTGACATGCCCTGGTCACGGGAATGACCAGGGGGCGTGACGCCTCCATTAACACATTTTATTCCCGCCATTTTCAGCATCCCGCTGTTTTTAGAAACAGATCTGACAGGCCCTAGGTCACGAGCGTGACCTAGGGGCGTGACCCGTCATTTAATAGATTTTGGGGGTTTCTCCTCCAACGTTCCCGGGGTTTTAAGACGACGGTTCCGAGCCTGACACGCCCTAGGTCACGGGCGTGACCTAGGGGCGTGACCGACCAGTAATTTTTCCTATAAATTCCAGACAGCTTCAGATGCTCAGGGTCGTTTTTGGAGAGTTGGAGTCTTGTAGTTTGTTGTTTTATTTTTCTGTATTTTCCATTTCTTAGTCTAGTTTTGCATTGTGAAAGTTTCAATTCAAGTTTTCTTTTCATTTTAATCATGTCTTTCCCTACCTTATCTTGTAATTCCCTAATCATGATGAGTAGCTAATTTTCATTTAGCACTTGATCATGATGAACCTTGGAATAAAATAAACTTTTCATTTTTTTCAAAAGTGTCTTCTTCTTAATCTTGCTCACTAACAATTTATCTTTGAATTATATTTTGTCGAATTCATATTTCGCGGATATGGTTTTCGATCTAAGATTCGTATCCTAAATGACCGAGAGGTTGTAGATACGAGGAGACAACTCAAAGATAAAAGGAGTTACATGTACCCCTCGAGAGAGGACGACATAAATCTTCCGGATTGTAGTCAAATCTAATAGTGGGGTTCACCGCCTAAAGCAAGCTTAGGAGTTTTGACTGGCCGAGAGGTCTTAATCGATCAACCTAAGGTTAATCAAAAGCATGAGCTCAACATAGATGCTTTTGTACTTTAGGAACCTCCACGGTCGAGTGAGTAAATTTAAGAACTAGCATTTCTTTAATTTTCAAAAAGGTTTATTTTAGCCCAAGGGGATTCTAGATCAAGTGCTAGCTTCCCCAACATCGAACTTCTCTTTCTTAGTGTAACGCTTCCTTTTCCGTTTCAAACAAAAAACCAACTTTTCATCCGATAAGATAATAGCTCTTTCTTGTGAGTACAAGTACTCGACAAGCCCCGAGTCGAAATACGACACTTGATTCTATACTCCGAACGATAGGTATACTTACCTCATTGATTGGAAACACGCGTTAGCGTGGAGAAAATAATCATCAAGTTTTTGGCATCGTTGCCGGGGAAATTTTTTGCTGATATTTTGAAAGAAAGAATCTATAATTTTATCATTTTTTTATTTTGTTTGTTTTCTTTAAAAGTTTTATCTTTAATTTTTTATAATTAAAGTTTCTTGCGAAAGGGTCATGCCGGGTTTTCATCCCGCAATACTGTCTAGTACCTTATGAACCCGTCATTTGGGTAGCCCTTGGGAAGTCCGGGAAATTTTATTTTATAAATTTTTAAATCTTAAAACTTTTACTTTATTTTATTTTGGTGTATGATCCGAGGAAATCCGTCAAATCTATTTGACTTGAATCCAGAGATCGAGCAAAGCTTATGGCGACACCTAAGACTCTGTGACCTCAATTCTCCAGATTTGGTTGAGGAATCCGTAGGTAACACTTTTTCATCTTCATCATCTTCATCTTCTTCTTCTTTTACCTTCCCTTCTTCTCAATTTTCTTCTATTTTGGGTAACCCAAATCCAAATATGGCTGAAGAACGGACTATGTCCTATTATGCCCGACCAAATTTGGATGAGTTGCAATCAAGTATTGTTCGACCCGTTATTGTAAACAATAACTTTGAATTGAAGCCAAGCATCATTCAAATGGTACAACAATTAGTATAATTTGATGGGCTTCAAGATGATGACCCAAATGCGCATATTTCTAACTTTTTAGAAATATACGATACTTTTAAAATTAACAGGGTTTCTGATGATGGCATTTGGCTAAGACTCTTTCCTTTTTCTTTACGCACCAAGGCTAAGCAGTGGTTGGGTTCTCTACCAAAGGGCTCGATCACTACTTGGGTCGAGATGACGAAAAAATTTCTCACAAAATATTTTCCGCCCGCAAAGACGGCCAAGTTGCGCAATGATATTACTTATTTTTCCCAAGTTGATACGAAAACATTATATGATACTTGGGAGCGATTTAAGGAATTGTTTCGTCGTTGTTCGCATCATGCAATCCCCGATTGATTGCAAGTGCAAACCTTCTATAATGGCCTCAATCAACAAACGAGGCAACATATTGATGTCACCGCCGATGGAACGTTAAACAACAAGACACCAGCGGCCGCCCAAGAACTTATAGAACGTATGGCCATGAATACATATCAGTGGAGTACACCCCGGTCTCATCCACCTAAACCGGTCGGGATGTACGAAATTGATACTATTTCTAGTTTATCTCTCCAGGTTGAGAAACTACAAAAACAAATGAATGAGATGTCCGCTTCCTCGTCTACACCTACCTATGAACCCCAATATTGGGAGCCTTCCACTATTGCCGAACATGTGGATTACATGGGTAATCCGAATTGGCCACCTTTTAATTCGGGTAATAATTATGATAATACTTATCACCCGGGTATAAGGAATCACCCCAACTTCTCTTGGAGTAATCTGGTGAATGCGGCGCGCCCACCAAACACAATTCCACCTGGTGATTTTCCACAACATGCTCCAAAAGCTCCCAATCTCAAGGAGTTGTTCACCAAGTATACGACTACAAATGATGCTGATATCCGGAATCTCATCGGATCTCTTCGTAATTTGGAGAACCAAATTGGGCAAATCGCTAAAATGCTCTCCGATCGCCAACAAGGAGCGCTACCGGGCAATACGGAGCCCAACCCAAAGGATCAAGCCAAAGCCATCACTCTACGGAGTGGGAAGGAGGTAATCACTTCTCTAATTTCGATTGATACCTCTCCAATTCCGGTTGATACGGAGGTAGCAATTTCTTCATCTTCTCCTCCGCTTAAGCCTTCTAATTCTAATAAACCAAAAGCATATCAACCACCTCTCCCCTATCTGTCTAGAATGCAAAAAGATCGGGTGGATGAGCACTACGGTAAATTTTTAGATATGTTTAAACAAATTCAAATAAACTTACCGTTTTGCGAAGTGATCGCACAAATGCCAAAGTATGCCAAGTACCTCAAGGATCTTTAATCCAATAAAAAGAAACTTGAGGATATCTCCGCGGTTCAGTTGAACGCGGAGTGTTCGGCATTTCTACTTAATAAATTGCCTAAGAAATTACCTGATCCGGGTTGTTTCTCTATTCCTTGTTTATTTGACGATTTATTAGTAACACGTGCGTTAGCCGATCTAGGCGCCTCAATTAATTTAATGTCTTATTCTTTAGTGAAGAAATTGGGATTAGGAGAGCCTAAACCCACAAGAATGTGCATTCAATTGGCAGATCGGTCTGTCAAGCTCCCTATGGGGATTATTGAGGATGTGCTTGTCAAAGTTGACAAATTTATCTTTCCGACAGATTTCGTCATCTTTGACATCGAAGAGGACACCGAGGTACCACTCATTCTCGGTCGTCATTTTCTCGCCACCTCGCGCACAGTTATAGACGTTAGTAATGGTAAACTTCTCCTTAGAGTCGAAGATGAAGAAGTTACCTTTACTATTGACTCGTCTATGAAAAATTTGCTTTCAAATGACGACTCATGTTACTATTTGGAGGCTTCTCCCGAAGAAGACTCCGTCTTATTTTTTGAAAAATTTTATTCGCCTATTTTTCTTGACGATAATTTTGAAAGTTTAAATTTAATTTGTCATGAAATTAGTAATAACCATTTGGTCACACGCGCACTTATTTTAGAAACTCTCAAATTAGGTAGTGACCACTTAAGAACTTCTTATGATGAACCTCCTACACTAGAATTAAAACAATTGCCTGATCATTTAGAGTATTTATTTTTAGCAGAGGATTCCAAACTTCCCGTTATTGTGTCGGCATACTTGACCGATGAAGGAAAAAATTAAATTATCTAATATTTTAAAACGTCATCGCTGTACAATTGCGTGGAAGATCATGGATTTGAGAGGGATTAATTCATCCTTTTGCACCCACAAAATTTTATTAGAAGAACACGCTCATAAAACTATTCAACCTCAACGCCGACTAAATCCTAACATGAAGGAGAAGTTAATGCGGATGTAATAAAATTATTAGATGCGGGCATAATCTATCTGATTTTGAATAACACTTGGGTGAGTCCGGTCCAAGTGGTGCCCAAGAAAGGAGTGTTAACGGTAGTGTCTAATGATAAGAATGAATTAATCCCTACTCAAACCGTTACCGGATGGCAGGTGTGCATCGACTACCGTAAATTAAATTATGCAACTCGTAAGGATCATTTTCCTATGCCGTTCACTGACCAAATTCTTGAACAGTTATCCGGGCACTCTTTTTATTATTTTCTTGACGGTCTTAGGACAACGCATAGATAAAAACAACCTTCACTTGTCTATTTGACACCTTCACTTATCGAAGAATGCCTTTTGGTTTATGAAATGCGTCGGCAACCAATTCCAAAGGTGTATACTAGCGATCTTTGACGAATTAATGGAGGATATCATGGAGGTCTCCATGGACAATTTCTCCGTTTTTGGAGATTCATTTGATTTATGTTTGGCAAACCTTTCCCGTGTACTCCAAAGATGTGAGGACACGAACCTAGTTTTAAACTGGGAGAAGTGTCATTTTATGGTACGAGAAGGTTTGGTTTTAGGCCATAAAATTTCTAGCAATGACATGGAGGTAGATAAAGCTAAAATTGAAACTATTGAAAAGCTTCCTCCCCCTTCAAATGTCAAGGCCGTTCGTAGTTTTTTGGGGCATACCGGTTTCTATCGCCGGTTTATTAAAGATTTTTCTAAAATAACTAAGCCTCTTACTCACTTATTAGAAAAAGATGCGCCGTTTCTTTTTGATGAAAATTGTTTGCATGCTTTTTTTTTATTAAAGAAAAATTGATTAACGCTCCTATCATGATCGCCCCCAATTGGGAACTTCCTTTTGAGAACATGTGTGATGCTAGAAGTTTTGTCATAGGTGCGGTCTTAGGACAACGCATAAATAAAAATTTTAATCTTATATATTATGCGAGCAAAACACTAATCGCCGCATAGGAAAATTACACGACCACCAAAAAAGAATTATTAGCTGTTATTTTCGCATTTGATAAATTCCGCTCATATCTAACCTTGTCCAAGATTATTGTTTTTACCGATCATTCGGCTTTGAAATATTTACTGACAAAAATAGATGCAAAGCCGGAATTGATTAGGTGGATCTTACTCCTCCAAGAATTTGACTTGGAGATTCGTGACAAGAGAGGAGCGGAGAACTTGGTGGCTGATCATCTTTCTTGGTTGGAGAATCCCAATTCGAAGGAGCTTATAGAGGAGGACATTGATGACACTTTTCCCGAGGAGCGCCTTCTTGCTATTCATAAGGTAATTACTCTCCTCACTCCTTGGTTCGCCAATTTTGCAAACTATCTTGTTGCGAGATTCCTCCCGAATGGTTTTTCTTATCAAGAAAAGAAGAAATTTTTTTCTGATTTGATAAATTATTTTTGGGAGGATCCCTTTCTTTTTCGTGTTTGCGCGGACCAAGTAGTGTGGTGGTGTGTTTCTCTTGAGGAAGGCGCCCAAATTCTACAACATTGCCATGAGGGGCCCGCCGATGGGCACTATAAAGCTAATCAGATTTCTCGGAAAGTACTTGAAGCAGGCTTCTATTGGCCAAGCATTTTCAAGGATGCTCACGCTCATGTAAGTCCTTGTGAACAATGCCAACGCTCAAGTAATATTTCCCGCCGTGATGAAATGCCATTAAATTTATTTTTAGAAATTGAAGTTTTTTATTTATGCGGGATCGACTTTGTTGGACCGCTACCAATGTCCTATCGAAATTAATATATTTTGGTAGCGGTCGACAATGTGTCACGGTGGGCGGAAGCGCAAGCCCTTCCCACTAATGACGCCCGAGTCATGACTCAATTTCTTAAAAAACTATTTTAACGATTTGGAGCACTACAAGCAATAGTTAGTGATAAGGGCACTCACTTTTGTAACGCACAATTCGCTAAGGTTTTATCTAAATACAACGTTACACATAGGTTAGCCACCCCATATCACCCTCAAACAAGTGGTCAGGTAGAAGTAGTTACCCGTGAAATCAAACGTATATTAGAAAAAAATAGTTTCTACTAGTAGAAAGGATTGGTCGGTCAAGCTTGATGATGCTCTATGGGCTTATCAAACCGCGTATAAGACCGCTATCGGTTGTATGCCATATCGATTGGTCTATGGCAAAGCATGTCATTTACCGGTTGAGCTTGAATATCGTGCCTTTTGGGCACTTAAATTTTTAAATCTTGATGAAAATTTGTCCTCTGAGCTCCGTAAATTCCAACTTAACGAGCTCGATAAGTGACGATCCCTCGCTTATGAGAATAACAAACTCTATAAGGAGCGCACCAAATTTTATCATGATAAAAAAATTAAGCACCCAAAGGACTTCTAACCGGGAGACCTCGCGCTTGCACTTATTTCCGGGAAAACTTAAGTCCCGTTGGTCCGGCCCCTTTGTCATAAAGGAGGTTTGTCCCTACGGGATGGTGCTTATTTCGCACCCGGCAAGAGGCGAATTTAAAGTAAATGGGCACCGGCTGAAATTATTTTTTCCCGGTGATAATATTAACGAACAATTGGACAACATAATGTTGTCAAACTCATAGTACGCGCACACCACTTAGGTCGAGCTCAACGACCATAAACAAAGCGCTTCTGGGACGCACCCCATGATTATCTTTAACCTTATTTTTTTCTTAGTGTTTAATTTTATATTTAAGTTTTTGCAGGTTTGAAGGACATCGATGCATGACGATCGGACAGGGACAAACGTCAAGTCTACGTGATTCTTCAAGTAGGTAACTTTTGTTTTATTCTAGTTTATTTGGAATCTCAAAAACAAAACAAAAAACAAACATAAAAAAAATCTATTTTTTCTTGTACACGCCAATGTCACGAGCGTGACCAAGATGGTCACGGGCGTGTCATGGGCATGTTTAGACGGTTTTGTTGACCCCTTTTTTTCCTGTCCGTCTTTCGGACATGACACGGGTGTGACCAAGATGGTCACGGGCGTGTCATGCCCGTGTCGCGGGTATCCGAGGCATTGACCAGATCGCACCTTGGATTTCCACGGCGTGTAAAATTTTGGCCGACATGCCCCAGGGTCACGGGCGTGACCCATAGGCATGACAGTGGAATATGAGGCCAGCGCCTCGGATTCCCGTACGGCCCCCTAGGATACCCCTTACACGCCCAGAGTAACAGGCGTGACTCTAGGGCGTGACCTGTGAATCTGAGGTGTCGTGCCTTCGATTCCTTCCCGCTTTGGCCTGTACTTGACACACCCCCTGTCACGGGCATGATAGGGGGGCATGACCGACCCGTGAATTCCTATAAATAGGAATTCACCCCCTTCTCTTCTCTCCACACCTCCACTCATCAAACCCCCTATTCCTTTCTCCTTGTGGCCGAAAATTCCTCTTCATTTTTTTTCTCATCATGCCTGCCACCCCCCTCGTTCCACAGCTTCTTCCTCCGAGCACCCCGTGAATCCCGCCTCTGCGAAAGCCATACTCCTGTTTGAAAACTCCACCCAGCAAGATCGGAGCGAGCGATTGCGCGCCAAGCCCTTCGGCATTTTCTGGATCTTGGACTGGGCAATCCTCGCCACCTTCGGAGTGGCGGAGTTGGTTCGTGAATTTCTATCCACCCCGGGATGGATTCCCCTCTTCTCTATTTCGGAGCTGGCTTTCCTTAAGCTCAACAATGAGTTATTGGCTTCCTTTGAGTTCCGTTGGGCAGTGACTGATGATTTCATTGTCTTTCGCATGGGTGGGATGATGCATCAGCTCACCATCCGCCAACTCAATATCGCTATGGGCTTTTGCTCGGAGGCATTTTCCCATTATCCCGCCTATCTCGACCTCAAAACTGATTTTCCTTCCGATTTAAACCTCCTCACCTTTTGGTCGGAAATTAGTAATGACGCCGCCCCCTACACACCAAAGAAATCAAAGGGTAGCCACCTCATTTCCCCCGCTTTGCACATTCTCCATAACCTCCTCACCTTTACTCTTACCGATCGCGGCGATAGCCATGGCGTGGTGTCTCGGGCAGATTTACTATATTTATATAGTATTTTTTACCGGGTCCGACTCAACCTTGGTTATATGCTAGCAATTTTCTTCCGTCATCAGGCTGAAAATGTGAGGTTGGGAGCAGTTCATGGAGGCAATTTTATTACTTTGCTCGCCAAGAAGACCGGGCTTTGGGATGCCCTTCCGTGGCTGACCTGCATGCAGACGTCGCAGGTCCTCTAGTTCCCAACCCTTAAGGCTTTTGGCCTAGCGCGTCGACGTGATGGAAAGTTTGAGGCTATTCCCCCATCAGTCGGTGGCGGGGATCTTGATCTTGATCTTGGTGCTGGTCCTAGCGGTACTCATCACTCTCGCTAGATTCTGCCACCACTACTGCACTCTACCCCAGCGCCCGATCCTCTAAATTATTGGGATCATCAATTTGGGTTGATTCAAACTCGCATATACCAGATGTAGACTCATATTGATGACCATTTCACTCATTTTGATGGACGCTTTGCCGCGCTGGAGTAGAGTCACGCTTCTTCCGTAGAGCATATTACCCGCGAGTTCACGGCCATGCAGACTTTCTATCAGCAGCCCGGGGATGCTCCCGACCAGGAGTAGCTTTCTTTTCTTTTCTTTGGACTTGTAGTGGGTCGCCTATCTTTGTATCTGTATCTCTGCTTTTATTTTCATGTATTTATTTGTATTATTATGAAAAATTTATAAAAAAATTTATGTTTTGCTTTACTAATGTCTTACAGGTACCTTTTGGTGCTGCTTTGACAACTTCAGGGAAGGCACTTTTTCTTTTTTTTGCATTTATACATTGGGGATAATGTATTGCTTCCGTATGGGGAGGGATATTTCTCAAGCAAAACATACACAAAAAAATTTAATTTTTCAAAAATTAAAAAATTTAAATATATATAAAAAAAATCAAAAATTATATTTTGTTATGTATTTTGTTTTTCCAAAATTAAAAATGAAATAAATTAGAAATTCGAAAATTAAATTTCTTAAAAAGGAATGTTTGGGATATCACCACATCTTACCTCCTAGTACTGGTGAGAGCCCTTCACAGGGTATAGCTCGGGAAGTCTAAGAAGTAATTAAAAAAATTAGGTTTAATTTTGAATTAGCGAAGTCGTTATTTCTATATTTATTCACATGCAAAATTTCTAGTAATTTAACTTTTATAGTGTTTAGATAATTTTGATGTTTTAATTGAAATTTTGAATTTTGGAGTAAAATTGTTGGTGATGTTGTGTTTTTAGTTAAGTGTACGTGTAATTAGAATTTTATGTAGATCTAAATATTCAACATACAATTAGATTTTCATTTTTCTAAATGCATGGAAATGTTTTATTTTACTTTCATTTTGAAAACCGGTAAAATCTAAAATAATTTAGGTGAGTAAGTAGAAGTTTACGAGAGCGATATTTTGCGGATCAAGAAAGAGGTATTCTTTCTCGATGTCTAGAACTTGCCCTCTAGCTATTCTCAAGACTTTGCATAAGTTAAACTCAATAGCATAAATATGATTTAGGCACTTCTTTTGGCCAGTTTGAGACTTTGCACCCGTACCAAAAAATTTATCTTTGTTAAGCCATTTTGAGCCTATTACCTTATCTTTTTGTTTTAGCTCCACCAAGCATTTTACAAAAGCCTAAAAAAGCAACCAAATTGCACATCAATGACCAAGCTTGAACATAGATATACAAACACGGTTTGTGAGTGATTTGGAGCCTTTTTATTTTTGGTGGCTCTTTTCTTATAAAAAAAGAGTTGATTTATTCTTCTTTCCTCTTCAAAATAAAGATAAATAAAAAAAATATTATGAAAAAATGAAGAGGTAGAAGAACATTTTCAACATGATAAGAGAGTTGAAAGAAAAAAAATAAGAAAAATACAAAAGGATTAGGAATTTGGCTGAGTTCTTAAAGCCATAACAAATTATTGTGTGTAAGCGCTCTCTAGGTTTTGGTGTGACTAGCCATCGCGTTTATCTTTGACCACCCTCACCAAAAACCTAAGCCTATGTTTCAACCTAATTAAGTCATATTGATTTATGTTTATAAGTTAAACTAGTGCCGTGGCGAGAGGTGAAAGGGCAAGCCTATGGCCATCGACATTGATGGATTTCTTTGGAGGCTATCTCGATCTTCGTTTGTGCAATGTTATCTTAGTATACACGCTACATTCTCCCTAAATATAATTTTAAGATTTATCGGATTTTCATTTTAAATGTAAAAATAATAGTGGAAACCCATTTTAAGAAAAATAAAGACCTAATTTGTATGCTGAGTAAGTTTTTCTACCAAAATAACTACAAGCAAAGGCATAAGACTTCGCATTTTACTCCTTAGGTTCAATTTTATTATCTAGCATTTAAAATTTTTCTACTCCCTATACGAAGTTGTTTGCTCGGGACTAGAAAATGGATAAGTATGGGGGTATTTGATAACTCTAATTATTTCTATTTTTCATTTACTATTTTTTATTAATAGTTAGATATTATATATAAATTTTATAATCTAAAGTTTATAATTAACTAATTTTTTGTATTTTATATTTATTTGTTCTAACAAAATTATTTTCAATCTTGCAGGGTTAATCTGTAGATTACTTGGAGCAGAACTGGAATTTTCCCCTTCTCGGCACAGACACACCCTATGACACGCCCTCCTTGGGCGTGTCCAAGGGCGTGATACCAAGAAGCAAAGAACGTCGACCGCAAATTGTCGACCTACGAACGAAGAGCCTTGACACGCCTGTGACATGCCCTGTGCCATGCCATCCTTGGGCGTGTCCCATATGCGTGAAACCAAGAACCATCATCGTCGATCGGAGAACGTCGATCGGCCACGTACACGCCCATATCGCCTTTGACACGCCCGTGTCACCCTTGCATGGGGCGTGCCTGCCGTAGGAAGAACTATCATAGCCCTACCATGTCGGATTAAAATGGCACGCCCCTATCACGGGCGTGACTAAGGGCGTGTCAAGAGCGTTTTCCAGACAATAACTCAGTCGTTCCTGCCATTGCCGCCAGATTATCGTTTCACCCTTAACAGGCCCTGGTTAAGGGCGTGACCAGGGTGCGTGATGCCTCCATTAACAGCATTTTATTCCCGCCATTTTCAGCGTCCCATCATTTTCAGAAACAGATCTGACACGCCCTAGGTCACGGGCGTGACCTAGGGGCGTGACCCATCATTTAACAGATTTTGGGGGTTTCACCTTCAACATTCCCGGGGTTTCAAGACGATGGTTCCGAGCCTGACATGCCCTAGGTCACGGGCGAGACCGGCCAGCAATTTTCCTTATAAATTCCAGACAGCTTCAGATGCTTAGGGTCATTTTTGGAGAGTTGGAGTCTTGTAGTTTGCTATTTTATTTTGCTGTATTTTCCATTTCTTAGTCTAGTTTTGCATTGTGAAAGTTTCAATTCAAGTTTGCTTTTCATTTTAATCATGTCATTCCCTACCTTACCTTGTAATTCCCTAATCATTATAAGTAGCTAATTTTCATTTAGCACTTGATCATGATGAACCTTGGAATAAAATAAACTTTTCATTTTTTTTCAAAAGTGTCTTCTTCTTAATCTTGCTCACTAACGATTTATCTTCGAATTATATTTTGTCGAATTCATATTTCACGGATATGGTTTTCGATCTAAGATCTGTATCCTAAATGACCGAGAGGTTGCGGATACGAGGAGATCACTCAAAGATAAAAGGAGTTGCATGTACCCCTCGAGAGAGGATGACATAAATCTTTCGGATTGGAGTCAAATCCAATAGTGGGGTTCACCGCCTAAAGCAAGCTTAGGGGTTTCGACTGGCCGAGAGGTCTTAATCGATCAACCTAAGGTTAGTCAAAACATGAGCTCAAGAGAGACACTTTTGTACTTTAGGAACCTCCACAGTCGAGTGAGTAAATTTAAAAACTCACATTTCTTTAATTTTCAAAAAGGTTTATTTAGCCCAAGAGGATTCTAGATCAAGTGCTAGCTTCCCCAACATCAAACTTCTCTTTCTTAGTGTAACGCTTCCTTTTTCGTTTCAAACAAAAAAATTCAACTTTTCATCTGATAAGATAATAGCTCTTTCTTATGAGTACAAGTACTCGACAAGCCCCGAGTCGAAATACGACACTTGATTCTATACTCTTAACAATGGGTATACTTGCCTCATCGATTGGAAACAAGCATTAGTGTGGAGAAAATAATCATCAGAGGTTACTCAAAAAGGATCTAACAATCTGATTATACCTCCAAGGTTAGCTATAAGATATATTTTTGGGGTCTGGTGTAAACTATAATGAGATGGGGCCATGAAGCTTTCAATCTGTAGAAAGGAAGGTTTTGGCCTCTAGAAGGTAAGGGTTAGGTTATTCATGGAAGCTATTGACCCTAGGATATACATCACAGTCAAATAAGGACCCTTCATCCCAATGAAGACCTCAGTTCTGGATGCCAACATCTAGACACCTAAATCTTATGATGAAATGAACAAAGATGAGCTCCTCCTTGCCTCCATGGACAAGAGAGCTCAAAACATTATTGCTAGTGCAATAGATGAATCAACCTTCCAAAATCTGCAAGACCTCCAAGGAGATGTGGGACACCCTGTTGTGTTCATGGAGGGTTCGGAGGAGGTGAGGGATGACAGAAAATCCATGCTCAACAAGAATTATGAGGCCTTCAAACAAGGAAAGTTTGATGGCATTGTTGAGTGCTTTGAGAGATTCTTCAGAATAGTGAATGAATTGAGAACATATAGAAGGGTCTTCAACACCTATGAGCTGAATGACAAATTTCTCAGGTCCCTCACAAAGGATTGGGACACAAAAATTTGTGCCATTAGGGAAATGGCCAAGTTAGCTGAAACTCCTCCTCCAACCCTGTTTGGAAAGCTGCTGTCATATGAGATGCAGCTTGCTGCAAGAAAGGAAGAAGAGAAGAGCAGTAAGTCACAGGCCAAGGAGAATTCTGTGGCCTTCAAAGCTGATGCCCCAACCAGGAGCAGAAGGAAGAACTCTCCACTCAGGAGAATTACTGAGTCAGATTCTGAGAGCTCAAAGATCAGCACCTCAGACAGCAATATGTCTGATGAGGACTTTACTGCCTTCTCTAGGCAGTTTTAGAAATTCATGAAGAAGGAGTATAGGAGAAACCGCAGACCTTCCTCTTCCTCATAGTACAGAAGGAGATCCTCTAAGGAGGACAGGTATGCTCCTAACTCTAGCAAACAAACTTATTCAAAAGTCTTTTGTTTCTACTGCAGAAAACTTGGGCACATAGTTGCTGACTGCCCATTAAAGAGGAAAGAGGAAGGAGAGAAGAAGCACCACAAGGGGAAGAAGAAAGAGAAGTCCCTTGTGGCCAAGAAGGAAAAGAACTGGTCTGACTCCTCCTCTGGGTCAGACAGTGAAGAAGAAGAAGCCTACATTGGGCTAATGGTTGTTGTTGAAGAAGAACCTGAAGAATATCCTTATGCTAGGATAGGAATCAGGGCCCCTCTATCACATTCAGAAAGTGACTCAGAGGTGGATGAAGATGAAGAAGAAGATGTTCAATGTCATGGATTAATGGCAATGATGGATGAGGAGAGCAGCCAGGATCAGCCTAGACAGGCTCAGGTAAATTCTAAATCTCTCCCTTTTATTTCAGGTCATGAGGCTAGCTCAGATTCTGAAGCTCAATCATCAAGAGATGAAGGGGATTCAGAGTTTGAGGATGATGTCAATTCTATAATTGACAGGTATGGAAAACTTCTTAAAGCATTCAAGAAGTGCAAGCTCCTTGCCAAGAGACAGGCAAAAGAGCTTCTTAGTCTTAGGAACAAGTGTGAGGGCCAAGACAAGGATCTCAATGATATGGCTGCACAATTAGCCAAGATCAAGGGGATCATTGATATGGAGTCTGTGGTAAGAGTCTCAAATGAGAAAATTATCCAGAAACTTAAAGATGATCTCCTAAATGATAAATTGCTGGTGGCCAAGTTTTCTAAGCCAAGCACTGTGCTTCCCTTAATTGACACCCTCTTTACCCAAAAGGGTAATAAAGGGTTAGGATTTAAGGGACCTGCTAGACCTCCCAATCCAAAAGGAAAGTGGAAGGCACCAGTTATGCCTCTAGCCTCATTGCCCCCAATCTCCTTTTAGAAAGTCTTATTGCCTTCTAACATGTATGACCATAAAATCTTTTATGGTCACTGGGAGAATGGCAGATGCACTAGTATGGACAAATGTACCCATAGCAAAGGTGGAAGATACAGCCATGTGAAGGCCTTTAAGGATGCCCATGAGGAAATTCAAATGTACCATCCTGGACCATTTGTTTTTGGTGCCCCAGCCCCAAAACTCAAGGATATTGCTGTTGTAGGAAATCTGAGTCATCCAGCAAAAGTAATGACTTAAGTTGAGTCTTCTTGCAAGGCTGAAATGGCAGTTTCTGATGTAATCAGATGCATGTTAGATGAAAAGAGACACGCAGATGGTGGCTCTTAGAAAAGACCAAAACAGTCAGCTGAAAGACTTACCTTCAGTCAAATGGCTGCTGGAAGAAATCAGAGACATATAATAACATATCTTCCCACTGTTCAAGGAGCAGTCCAGGCAAATACTAGCTCTAAATAGAAAAGGACATATAATGTCCATGAGTGATGCTGTTGTGGAAAAGTGGGTCACTATGTTGTAGATTGCTGGCACAATCCTTCAGTGTCCAGGGGTAGCAAACCTGTCAGGAATACTGCAGGAAAGCAAGCTTATTTTCAGACTAATGTGAACCTAGGACCCAATAAAAATTGGGGTCCTAAGGTGAGATAAATTGTGCTTTTCAGGAGAGTTCAAGTACCAATTCCCCTAAATGGTACTTGGGCAGTGGATGTTCTAGGCACATGACTGGAACAAAGGAACTATTGAAAGAGTTCACTCCAGTAAAAAATGGACCTAAGGTCATCTTTGGAGGCTCTGATAAGGGAATAACCAGAGGTTATGGTAAGATCTCAAATGGATTAATCACCATCACAAAGATAACTTATGTAGAGGGGTTGCAACACAACCTCATAAGCATAAGCCAACTATGTGACCTTGGTTATGACATTTCCTTCCACAAGGATAAGTGTCACATCAATAGGTTAAGTGACTAGAGTGTCATCTTAACAGGCACTAGGAGTGGAAATGTTTATTGCGTAAACTTTTCTTGCTTAGATAGTAGTTCCCCTATCTGCCTAGTTGCAAATGACAAAGTCTCATATTATGTCCAATGGCACAAGAGACTGGTTCATTTTAATTATAAGACCATTGGTCAGCTCTTTAGTGATGAACTAGTTAGGAATTGTCCCAAAATAAAATGCTCCAAGGAGGGTATCTGTGCTGCTTGCAAAAATGGTAAGCAGACTAAGACCTCCTTCAAGAACATTGGGACCAAGGACTCAGTGAGATGCTTGTATCTCCTGTATATTAACTTGTTTGGTCCTATGCCTGTTCAGAGTGTAGGTAGGAAGATCTATACCCTTATAGTGGTTGATGACTATTTCAGGTTTGTTTGGGTGTTCTTCCTTAGAAAAAAGGATAAAACCCTTGAAGTCTTCATGAATTTTGTCAGGCAGATTCAGAATAAACTTGCAAGCTCTGTGGTCAAAATAAGAAGTGACCATTGAACTGAATTTCAATCTGCTGCCATGATTACTTTCTGTGAAGAGCAAGGAATTCATCAAGAATTCTCCTCTCCAAGAATACCCCAGCAAAATGGGCTAGCTGAGAGGAAAAAAAAGACTTTCATAGAAGCTGGGAGAACATTATTGAGTGACACTTCTCACCCTGAATATTTTTGGGTTGAGGCAGTTAATACTACATGTCGTGTTCTCAATAGGGCTTCTATCACCAAAGGCCACAAAAAGACTCCCTATGAGATCTTGAAGGGCAGAAAACTAAACATATCCTATTTCAGGATCTTTGGTTGCAAGTGTTTCATCTTGAACAATGGCAAGTCAAAAGTGACTAAGTTTGCTGCCAAATTCCATGAGGGGATCTTTGATTGGTACATCAATAGTAGTAAGGCATATAGAGTACGTCTATAACTTGACTAATCAAGTTGTACAAGAATCTGTCCATGTAGCATTTGATGAGTCAAGCATGATTGACAGTGAGCTATCAAGCACTTTGCCTAGTTTTGCATGTACAAAAATTATGATGGAAAAACTCTCCATCAAAAAAAAGACCCTACTGTGCAAGAAGATTATGGAGAGGGATGTTGTCCAGAGGAAGCACAGGACAGTCAAGCTGGAGATGAAGACCAACCAGCTGAAGAAAATGGTGCTCAGCAAGAAGCAGTCAGGCTGCCCCCAACAATTAGATATCTGAGAGATCATCCTCCATATTAGATAATAGGTGAGGCTAGCCAAGGTGTACAGACCAGAAGCAGGAGTTTCAACACAGCTCTTTACTCCAGCTTCCTGTCACAAGAAGAGCCCAAGAAATTTGAAGAGGAAAATCAAGACCAATTTTGGATTGGTGCAATGTAAGAAGAATTGAACCAGTTCAAAAGATGCAAGGTCTAGAAGATGGTTTCCAGACCAGATGGACATAATGTCATTGGATTCAAGTGTATTTTTAGAAATAAACTTGATGAAAATGGAATTATAATAAAGAATAAGGCTAGACTGGTGGTCAATGGGTACAAACAGGAAGAGGGGATTAATTATGATCAGACTTTTGCTCCTGTTACAAGGTTGGAAGCCATCATACTGTTCCTTGCATATACAGCCTTCCAGGGATTCAAAGTCTTCCAGATGGATGTGAAGCTAGCCTTCCTGAATGAATACTTGACAGAAGAGGTCTATGTAGAGCAGCCTTCAGGTTTTGTAGATTCTAACTCTCCTACTGCTATGTATAGACTTAAGAAAGCTCTATATGGGCTCAAGCAAGCCCCTAGAGCATGGTATGAGACATTTTCAACCTTCCTCATTAAGAATAAATTCTCAAGGGGGAAGATAGACAATACCCTATTCCTAAGGGAATCTAAGGGCAAGATCATCCTAGTCAAGATTTATGTTGATGACATAATATTTGGCTCTACTGATGACAACCTCTGCAGGAAGTTTGCAAAACTTATGCAGGGGAAGTTTGAGATGAGTAGTATGGGTGAATTGAAGTTCTTCTTGGGACTCCAAGTAAGACAGACTGATGATGGTCTATCCATATCCCAATCAAAGTTCACCAGAGAGCTAATCAAGAAGTATGGTATGGAGAATGCTTCCACCATAAGAACTCCCATGAGCTCAAGTATGCCTATAGGCAAAGATGATCCAGGGAAACCTATTGATCAAACTTTGTATAGATGTATAGTTGTCTCCCTTCTCTACCTCACTGCAAGTAGGCCTGACATTATGTATGCAATATGTGTCTGTGCTAGGTACCAGGTCTGCCCTAAAGAGTCTCACTACACTGTTGTGAAAAGAATCTTGAGATATCTTAAGGGCACCCAGATCTTTGCATATGGTACCCTAGGAATGGGGAGTTTGAACTAACAAGCTATTCAGATGTAGATTTTGCAAGCTGCAAGGAGGACAGGAAGAGCACATCTAGCTCCTGTCAATTTCTAGGTGGAAGGCTTATCTCTTGGAGCAGGAAGAAGCAAACAAGTGTTGCAAGCTCCACTGCTGAGTCAGAGTATATTTCAGTTGGGAGATGATGTGGTCAGTTACTGTGGATCCAGCATCAACTTCAGGACTACAATATTCAGATAAGTAGAACTCCACTCTTTTGTGGTTCTACTAGTGCAATTTCTATAGCTAGGAATCCTGTCTCCCATAACAGGACTAAGGATATAGAAATTAGGTATCATTTCATTAGAGAACATGTGGAAAGGCAAAACATTAGCCTTGAGTTTGTCTCCACAGACAAGCAAGTGGCTGATATCTTCACTAAGTCACTAGATGAAGCCAAGTTCAACACCTTCAAAATTGAATTGGGTATGTTGAACCTTGTGTAGCTTCAATTCTCTCCTCTCCTCTACCATATGTTGTACTGTCTATTTTGCAGGTAGCACAAGTCCCTCCCTAAGATAATGAAGCTAGTGTACAATAGTTAAGGGGGAGCAAGCCCAATAGCTGAAATGGAATTAAGTCAAAGAATGGGGATAAACCCCAGACAGATAGGGGGAGAAAAACTCCACAAAAAATCTCCCTATTGTAGAAGTCAAAAAGGGGAGAGGAGTTAGGGGGAAGGAATCAAAGTCTTGATCAAGACCTGACCAAGCCAAGATGCAAGAGGTTCAAATCCAGGTTGTGCTGAAGTTGTTTCAGCACTAGAGTAGTAAGGATGGCTCACCCAAGAGAGCAGCATGCCAGGAGGAGTAAGTAAAATTCTCCACAGGCTGGAGTAAGGTGGTAACATTTTCAAACTCTCATGATGTTACATAAGTTTTTTTTATAAATATATTGTGTATGTCAATGACCTATTTTATTGCTCAAGCTAAGTTCTGACTTCTTCAAATAAGGGAGATTGTTGGGTCCATTGATCCCAATGTCCCAGATTTGTAAGAAGTCAAACTGGTCAATGATATACACATATAATGTACTTGATGTGTTCTTGAGTTCTTGCATGCAGGTTGTTCTCGATTAGACAGGTGAACAGGAAGAGGAAGCTAGAAGTTAGATAATTTGACTAAGGCATAATAGCTGAGACAGCTGAGAAGAATGTCTCAGCAGAACCGTTGAGATAGTTGAGAAGCTCAACACAAATCATTGAGAGAAGTGTTGGTCTCAGCTTAACTGCTGAGACAGAAGACTGTCTCGGCTGAGAAGAAGTAACTGCTGAGATAGAAGATAGTCTCAGCTGTGAATAAGAAATCACTAAGACAGTTGAGAAGGAACCGCTGAGACAGAAGAGTCTCAGCTGTGAAGAAGAAACCACTAAGACAGTTGAGAAGGAACCGCTGAGACAAAGCCAACAGAAATTTTCTAAGTCCATAAAGTGGAGTTCGTCAAACTGAGCTCAGAGTATGTCGAGCCGAGCTCACCTTTCATCGAGCTCAAGTTAAAGGTTGAAGATTAAAAGTTCATTGAGCTGAGCTCACCTTTCGTTGAGCTCAAGTTAAAGTTTGAAGATTCAAAGTTCGTCGAGCTGAGCCCGCCTTTCGTCGAGCTCAAGTTAAAGGTTGAAGATTCAGAGTTCATCGAACTGAGCTCACCTTTGGTTGAGCTCAAGTTAAAGTTTAAAGATTCAAAGTTTGTTGAGCTGAGCCTGTCTTTCTTCAAGCTCAAGTTAAAGTTTGAAGATTCAGAGTTCGTCGAGCAGAGCTCACATTTCATCGAGCTAAATGTAAAGTTGGAGATTCTGAAGTTCATCGAGCTCAGCACAGAATTTGTCGATCTCAGCTCGACGAACATCGAGCTCAGTCCAAGTAATTCATGTCATTGTGGGAAAGCTACAGTAGCGCCGGAAGCTACTATTTGTCCTCTTTTGAGGAAGGTGGCGCTCACCATTCTTGGCTGGGCCCACACTCAAATTGTGATGTTGATTCAAATCTACAGATATAAAAGGAAAAGAGAAAATGGGATTAGGGCAACAAAACACTGCAAACGAAAAAGAAATGAGAGATAGCTGGACTTAATCTTCACCGACGAGCTTGAAAGCCAAGTCCAGTTGTGCAAGCCTACAAAACAGAGAAAGATAGCTGAAGCTTCTTCCAGTTCAGCAAGATTGTTATTTGGAGAACAAGGTGGCTGATTCATTCAATCTGCAATAGGAGATAGCTGTGTGAAGGGTTGTAAGCCTTCAACAGCAGTTAGTTGTCTTTAGTACAACAGAGAAATTGGTAGTTGTAGAAGAAGACTAATTCTTTCTATAGCAAGTGGACTGGACTGATATCTGTTTAGTCTAGCAAGTTAGACTCAGAGATTTTTTTCTGAGTCAATATTTCGATTTTATTGATTAATTGCATGTAGGATTCAGGTTGCCTGAATCTGAGTTGTAGGTGACTAATTAATCACTGAGGTAGGTTCCCTGCTGGGGTACTGAAGTAGGAATCAAGTGTGGATCTGAGAGTAGGGTTGTCCTCCCAGTCTGAGTAGTAGGACTTAATGATAAAGCCAAGGTAGGTGACTATTGAGTCACTGAGATATAAGTGACAAGTATGTCACTGAGTCTAGGTCTTGGAGGAGACTGAGTGTAGGGCCTTTGGTCTGAGGTAGGTGATAAATTCGTCACTGAACTGTAGGTGCCTGGAAGGGCACTAAGGTAGGTACTTAGAAGGGTACTGAGCTATAGGAGTACTACAGCACTCTGAAGTAGGGCCTTGTGCCTGAATTTGTAGGGCACTTTGTGCCTGAGATGTAGGCCTTAGAGATAAGGCTAAGGTAGGTGTTTTAAGGACCATTGAACTATAGGAGCACTATAAGGCTCTGAGGTAGGAACCCTTATGGTTCAGAGGTAGGGTTCTGAAGAGAACCTAAGTGTAAGGCTAAGGGCCTGAGGTGTAAGCTCTGAGGAGCATTTTGGAGGAGTTTGTGTCTTGTCTAACATAAGTTAGAAAGGTGGGAGGGAAAGTGGATATACCCAATTGGGGAATTACTATAAATACTTGTGTATTGTGCTATGTTGCTTGCTCTTATTTTTATATTACAGGTAATTAGGACAAGCTCTAGATCACTAAATTTATAAATAGCAAAAAAACTTAAGTAATTTCAAACACCTATTTACCCCCCCCCCCCCCCTCTAGGTGACTAGCTAACCTTGAAGTAACAACCCTCAATGGTAATAGTTGAAAGTCTTTATTTTCAATGTAGCTTACAACCTAGGGGGTAAATAGGTTGTCTCTCTGATATTATTAGATTTTAATCTTATATTCTTTAGTACTTAGTGAGTTGGTTGTGGTAAGCTTTCAAGTACTTGCACAAATAAACACCACAAAAAAGCACACAAAGATTTATAGTGGTTCCCTAACTTTTGGTACATCCACTCTCCTCCCACCTTGCCAACTTCCTATTAGTCAAGGAACTTCTCCAAATCACTGCTCTAAAGAGCTTATACCTCAAATCCCTCAAGATCTATCGGTCTCATCCAAGACTTACAACTCAGCCATAAAGGCCTACAACTCAGTGATCAGCTTATCACCTACCTCAGGCCAAAGGCCCTACACTCAGGCTAGGAGGACACCCCTACCTCAGATCCACTAGGAATCCTACCTCAAACTCAAAGGTCTTGCTCTTAGAGAGTAATCCTCTCCTACAGTTCAGTGATCAATTGACCACCTACCTCAGATCCGAATTGGATCCTACAGCTTAGGCAAATTTGCCCTACCTCAGGCTCAGTGAGCCCTACAACTGAGATCCAAAGGATCCTACTAGAGTGAAATAAATTTATGTTTATCACAGATAAATTTCTTTGTGATAACTTCTTGAGCTGAGTTAACTTAGCTCTAACTTTCTTCACAGCTACACAGATCTTAAGTTGGAAGCAACTAGCAGTAAACTGCTCCACTTCTTCTTCCTTGAGCTGGAAGTAACTAGCAGTAAACTGCTCTGCTTCTTCTTCCTTCCCAGGATAGAATCAGCTACTTGTTCTTTCTTCTCCTTAGATTTAGAAGTAGATCTTTAGATTTGAGTTTGCTGAACTGAGAAGCAATTTGATCTGTAAAAACTTATTCTCAGTTTCTACTTCTCCCTCAGAAGGAAGACCTTCTGAACTTGTTGGTACAGGTGAAGATGGCACCAGCAAACTGAACTTTTGGTTCTAGCTGGAAGACTTCAAGTTATTTCTCTGCAGCAATGGCGAGGAAGATTAAGTCCAACCGCAACTATTTTGAATCAGTAAAAACCCTAAAAGTCATCCTTTGTGTCTTGGCCGATCTCTTCCTTTTGTAGTTCACCAATCAACAGCTCTTAGGAAGCAGTGGGGCCCACCTGCAGCTTCCAGTTGCACCTTACTTTAACGGAAGAAGATGTATAGTAGCTTCTCAGCAGAGTTTGTCATGTTCTGTAGCTTCTTCGTACTTCATTTGAAGTAAGTTGACTTTGTCAATTTTGCTGACGTCAGCACCTGTGGATTTAGCCAAAATCGAGCAACATTAGTGTAGGCATTGAGTGAGTAAGACTCACTTAACACCAAAACACTTAGACAAAATTCTGTCGATCTAGGCATTGAAAGCGTTGAGTGAGCAAGCCTCACTCAATGCTTTTTTGCATTAGCTTATTCTTTAGCCTTTTTTGCATGCATGGCGTTGAGAGCGTTGAGTGAACATACTTCACTCAACCCCTTATACCTTAGCCAATTCCATGCTTCTTCAGTATCTTAAGCATTGAGAGCGTTGAGTGAGCACGCCTCACTCAACGCCTTTTGCTTTAGCCACTTTCTGAATCATGGCATTGCGAGCATGCCTCACTCAACGCTTTCTTCCTCAGTCAGATTTTTCACCTCTTTGGCATTATGAGAGTAAGCTCCACTCAACGCATTTGGACTTAGCCAAATTTCTATGTCTAAAAACACAGGTTCTGACTGAATGAGATACAATCAATGTTTTAACACATGGTGTTGAGTGAGCTTGCCTCACTCAACGCCTGTGTACTTAGTCAAATTTTAGCACAGATTTTTTGTGGCTTTGACTGACTGAGCTTGTCTCACAGCCTTTTGTTGTATGGAGTTGAGTGAGTTGACTTCATTCAATGCCTGTAGACTTAGCCACTTTCTCAACTTGCCATAACTTTGGATTTGACTATATAGGCTTCACTCAGTGTTATAAGTCATCTAGCGTTGTGTGAGTAACATTCACTCAATGTCTGTGGACTTAGACAGATTTTTGTCTATCCACATCTTTGGTAAGAGTTTACCTGACTTAGCCACTTAGGCTACCTGTCCCATCATTGTTACTAGAACTAACCTACATGCATGAGCACATGCATTCACTAAATACAACTCTATGTATGTCATTAACAAGATTGATTTCCTCAAATCTAGGACATTGAGGGCAATGGACCCAACAATAGTGAAACGAGTTTCTCCACTACTAGGTGGGTATGAAAACTACCATACCGAGGCTTTACATACGGCTTGACGCTAAAACTAGTGGAGAAATCATATATACTTTGCTTGGCTAAACTAGAGGAGTCTTTATATCTAAGGGAAGGGTCAACGGGAAAACATCACCAAGACGCTAGCTAAGCTGGCCCACAAGACCACAACCCCAAAAGTCTAAAGTTTATCTCTCAACTTTCGTTAGTATAATGATCGGTCAAGCTCGTAGATTCTCCACAAACATTCCTATCAACCAGGATCAGTATGTAATAGTATAAGACAACACTTACTAGTGTACCCACGTTTAGTTTTTGTGCTAACCAACAGTACTCCAGGACAACCAACAAGTCCTTAATATAATAATTTTAGGATATAGTCCTATCCTTCACACTACATCAACAACCACTGCACTATTATCGAGTTGTTAATACCCTAAAACCCTAGGGTCTAACTCTAATGTAGTGAAGTGTGTAAAACATAGGAATAACTTCTCATGAGCATAAGGATTACTTGTCTTTTAGTGTTGAAATGAATGCCATCATTTAATGTTTCACTATAAACCCCATGTCACCTTCTCATGGAGCTCACTGGCTCTTAAATATTAAACAATATCAAAATTGACCTCAGTTTATTGCATTGGACTGGTATAGTTAATACGAGAGCACCAGATTTTGTTGCGCTCAATTCTGATGTCTTTTGGTCAATTTGATCAAATTGGGTCTTGTCTTGCTATGCATTGCATTGAAAAGTGTGCACACAGTAATATTACTCCAATACAGTAACATTGGAACATCACTCAATGACTCATACCTGCATTGACCTTGAACCACATGGGGGACCCACCCTAGGGTTGACTTTTTTCAAACCCTTCAAAATCACATTTTTTTGATATAATTAATTACTCCACCAAGCTTCCACTTGAAGCCCACTCATCTTGGCCACATATGGGCCCACTCTCAGCCCATAATGGGCTCTAGGTCCAACCAAATACCTTGAAGGCAAGGTTTGGGCCAAAGCAAGGGGCCACTCTCTCCTTTTCTCTTTCTCCCCTTCCACAAGCCATGATCCCTGATTTGTACAAGTGGATTTACTACCCTTATCAGATGAGGCTAGTTCACCTCCTAACCTCATTTGGGTTAAGACAAACCCTAACCCCAAAGGGGATGGTTCCATACTGTGAGATAGAGGAGGGGTTGGGAATCTCAGCCATATAAGTATACCCCCCCCCCCCTAGATCAACTCACACCACTGCATAACCTAGGCCAAACCCAGTCACCGCCTTGTTGGATCCCTACCTCTCTAGAAAACCCAAACCCGAGCCACCCTCTCTTCTGCCACCTCTAATGGAAAACAATCCCAGAGAGCTCCTAGAGGCCCTCCATACAGGTGGATCCTTCTCCTCTTCCTCTTCAATGTTTTTAGGATGAACTACATGGCGCACCCGACCGTCGGAGCATCGCTGCCACCCGAGCCTCATTTTCAACTCAGGTGGTGGTCAGGTAGGGTGAGCCTCCCAGCGCTTCCTAGAGAAGCTGGGAGGTCGTGCCTCGCCTGAGAGGTGTCGGTACCCCTCCCCATATTTTTCATATTTTTCTCATAAAAAGGATTTCTTACTGTAAAATTTTCATATTTTCTGAATAATCTAGATTCTTTTAGAAAATAAAATAAAAAATAAATTTTTGTTTTATAATTTCCAATAGAATTTATTTAAATTAGAAAATTATGAGAAAAATCATGCTAACATGAAAAACCTTTGTTCACACTCTAAAATTATTTGTAAATTTTTTGTTCATACTTGGTATTAAACACATCAATATTTGATTCTACATTGAGTTTTGTTTTTTAATTTTTATTTTCTAAACATAATTTTGAATTAATATTTTTCAATTTTTTAATTCTACGTTTAGCCATTTCTAATACACATAATGTAGAAATAGATGTTGTAGTAAAAAAGTGAATTTTTTACTTACAATGTTCTCAGATGAGGCAAAATTTGAACATAAAGTTCCTTCGGCGTTTTCTTCTATGCATGATGTATGTGTTGTTCCATCATCTGAGCATGATATTATGAACTTGCATTCATATTCCTTTCATGAGTCTTCCTACAAGCACAAGTTTTCATTTGTTTCTTCTCTCAGATTCATAAGAAATTGCTCTATTTTATCGTCTATAGAAAAAAGACTGTAAGTTTTCTCAAGAAATTTTCAAACTTCACAAGCAGTTGAAAAAGTATAAATAAGTTTGAAAATATCTTCATCAAGTGCACAAAATAAACTATTCATAGATTTAGCGCTTAACAAATATTCATTCCAATTTAACATGTTTGGGGGCTTTCTAATAGCAATATTCCTGATGTGGTTCCCCCAGAATTTCTCAAGTCAAACCGGGAAGATTTCGACTAGAGACACAAAACGGAGCCAACCCATTTGAACGAGTTGTGCGTACCAAGCTGCACTCACCCGGAGACACGAAATCACCCCGAAAAGGAAGCCAAGCTAAGAATGATGTGCACAATGCGCCCGGGTGGGCACGCCCAGGTAGGGACGCACGAGAGCCTACAAACCGGGCGTACGGGAACACGCGCCCGCAAACCGGGTTGCGCCCAGGCATGCGTGGGCGTACGTGCCCGCAAACCGGGTGCGTGCCCGTTGCACCTAAGTGGGCACGGGAGCACAATGCGCCCACGCGATACGCCTAGGAGTGCGCACGTGCGACCCATCCAGGCAGGCATGTGCCCGCAAACCGGGCATGCACATTCCCTGTGCCCCAGCGGGTGCGCAGGCGCACTACGCCACAGGTGCGCGTACACACACGCGTGCCCAGGAGGGTGTGTGTGCGCCGCTGCCACACTCTCCGCTTCTGGCCGCCTCCGTAGCATCCGGCCACTGCCAACCGTCGCCGACCACCGCCGCTATCACGTACCTTGCCTGTGTTACCTGAATAGCTCGGGGGAAGGCACTTTCATCATTTCGCCAAAACCGGTGATCTAGATGAACAAAATGGAGCAATGCCATTTACCAACTGAAATTTCTCCCCATCACAATAACCACCAAGTCCCTTCAGAAAACTATAAAAGGGCCCCCATGCTCTCATTTGAAGGTAAGCAACTCTAGAGGCTAGAGAGCTCTGAGGTTTTTTTGATAAGAACGTGGGAATTAGATCGTTTCTCCTCTCGGAATCTGCTTCGCTCCCCCTCTAGTGAAAAGGCATTGCAAGACTTCCAAGGCACAATATTCTTCTCCATAAGAGCATTCTCATCAAGGATCTATATCAGCAGGAGCGCTTCCATCGAGGCTCCAAGGACTTAGCGATTTTCCCAACTAGAGCGCTCTCATCCAGGATCCAAGGACTTAGTTTTTTTTCACTATTTTCATAATTTGTGCATGTAACGGAGAGGTGGCCTATCACCCTCTGAACAATTATCTTAACTCATATAAGCTCCAACAAAATAGTGGATTTTGGCCCGTCACAGATTCAGCCATGTGGTTTTTCACCCTTGTCGGGTTTTCTAAATCAAAAAAAGCCTTTTATCATTTACTGTTGTTTCTCTTTGAATGTTTGCGCGCTCGATCTAATTTCGAGCTAAGGCAGTGCGATTCTCCGAACAGGTGAAAAATCGGGTGACCTGCAATAGTTTGATGCTATTTGTGGGAACATGTTCTTAGAAGCTCTAAAGAATCTCATAAAAAAAACCGCTTGCCCCACACAAGCACCCTAAAACTAGCAGCGAATGGGCTCGTCTATGGATTTAACAACCAGCCAGTCCCAGTGTGGGGAGCGATCTTTCTCCCGGTAATCATGAGGAAGTACTCGATGTCACGACCCGTCTCAAAAAAAGTCAGAGTGTGCTTCAAGGTGAGTCATGATGCCACATGCATGGGCGGAAAGAAAACCATGTCTGCTAAGGCGAAAGCAGAGAATACTGATAATTAGTTTTAAAATAGTTAATTTGGAGAAAATAGTTTGATTTTATGCATAAGATATAAAGCATGCTAGCGTGAAACAGGTTCACATGCATTTTACGAAAACTCATGATACAAGTGTTGATACAGATTTCCACGCAAATGTTAATTTCAGATAAATGAACATGCAAATAATGTTAAATTCCAGTATATATAATATAGCCTAGCAGTTGTCCATGATTTACTGATCATTATTATTACATAAAAGAAATGTCTGACAGTAAAGAAAATAAAATGTAAATATACCTGAAACTTAATGCTGATCGGGCTCAAGGACCTGGCGGTACTGTCACAAATGCTGAGGTAATTCCAAAACAATATGGAAAAGCCTCGAAATATTGAAATAAACAAGGTGAGCAAAATAAAGTACATAATAGTAAGCGAAGCAGAAATGTATGAGTACTAGTTTTTATGAAGCAAAACTAACAAAATAGACAAGTAAGAGAGTTAGACAGAAAATAACATGAATTAAGCTTACTCTAGACCATGACATATAATTGATCATGTAATATTATAAGTTGTAATCAATGAATTGTGTGGGTGTATTTATTTGATGCACATGATTCTAATATAAGTCTAAATGCAAGGCTTATCAAAGTAATTGTGCTTGTTATGACCATTTGTTGGTTTACGTTGCCAGTCGAGCAAAAACTTGAGTCAATGCATCACATCAATTTAACACTATATTTTGATGATTGCTTAAGTTATTATTGAGTTAAAAGATTCATATTTTAATAATTTTAGCAGAAATAAATTTACTGAAAGTGAAAGATCAGAAAAAGAACAGACTTTACTCAAGACTTGCAATAAGATGGACATAAGAAACAAGATTCGATGACATGGAAGAAACTAGGTAGAGAGTTTTGAAACTTGGGGGTTCAAAAGGTTAAGTTTTAATTAACACGAAGAAATTTCAAGCAAATTGTAGAGGTAAATTTGACATGAATCGATTTTGAAACATCAAGTACACATCTAGATTAAATCATTCTAAGACATGATTATCTCCCAAATAGATATGTGTAAGATCCAAACATTTTATATCAAAATAGAATTCATTTATTTGCTAACCAGAAATCTAAACATTTATCATTATAATAATTAATGCACATGCTCACAAGAACTATAAGTATTTCAATCATCCATCAAATGAGATATAATTCATATAAGTGTGAATCCAATTAATACAATTCATATAATCCTTAATAACTATCCTTATGATATTTGTTAATCAGGCCCAAAAATCAAACATACTTCGAATTATACATTAAACGAGAAATCCATTCATTTAAGTGAATATTCAAATAAAATTATCTGCAATCACAATCTCATGACATTTCAAATATATTAACCCTAAAATATTAACTTGTCGGATTAGACATTTAATATTCCAATTCATTTGACAACACAAACAATCAAGGGTGAATTCGTATAATCATAAGAATTGACCAAGTAATTGAAGTTCAATTAATGATTGCAAGAGAGAGAGAGATCTCTGCTTGCCTTAAATATGTTGAAGCTGACGAAGGTGTCCAAATGGTGCGAGCAATGTTAACAATATTATTTGAACTGTTAAGAACAACGAAAGAGACATGATAGAATTCACTACGCTAACACAAACATTGATTCATTGCAAAAACAAAATTATATCAAGGGCGGCCTAAAATATTTACCTCCCTCAAAGTGAGGGGAGAAGATACTACCACGCGGAAATGGAGGCTTGACAACGCTTAAGCTCGGGGAAACCCTAATTTAGAGGGAAATTTGAGTGATCCCACCAATTGAATCGAGGAGCGGCGCCAGAGCTCAAAAGAACAATGCGGTTAGACATTAGTAACATGTCAAAAACTAAGAATCACAACATAATTGTAAGGGATGCAAGAAAATATGAAATAAGAGGAAAGGAGGGAGATCCATATCAATAGGAACTAATCCAGGCTCAAAATCCGAGTAGAGGAGGAACCGCGCTAACCCTAGGTGATCTCCTTGAAATCCACGACCAAAGTGAAGAAGTGGCAGAATTAGGTCTATCAGAGGAAGAGGACAAGAAGAGACTAGTTGTTTGTTGGCCTCTAGGAAGAGGGAGTAATGAGAGAAAAACGAATTACTGCCCTCAGCAGAAGGAGGAGAAAAGACACTGTCCGGCTTGAGAGGGAAGGCCTGCTGATGGACACTTGAAGAAATATGAGGCATCGGTGAGCAGGGAGGTGCGGGAGACGGGATTCATCGTCCAGGACAAGAAGAGGAGGCACCAATGATGAGTAGGAGGAGGCGCAGGAGGCGGAAACTGTAGCGGGAGACGGGTTTGCGGCTTGCGTCGGGAGCGATTGGGGAAGAAAAAAAATAGTGGGATCGGGTGCGTGAGCCCTAGCACTGAAGCAGGAAATAAGTCGAAGGAGGGGAGGTTTACAACTAGCTATATTAGAGAACCCTAAGCCTAAAATTACAAAAAAGACAATTGCATTTTATTTAATTTTTTGGGTTGTTTCATCCTCCCCTACTTAGGAAATTTCGTCCTGAAACTTTCAGAAAATTCTCTGAATTGGGTATCTGATAGCGAAGATTAAAATGTTAGTCATTCTAACAAGGTTTGCAAATCAAGGCATGAAAGCTAACTATGAATACAAAGAAACAGAGATGAGAATAAGCGCAAGGACTTCCAAGATCAAAAGAAAATGCACGATACTTGTAACGCAGGTCAGATTCAAGTTCCCAAGTAAACTTTTTAGACTCATTGGGTTCGGCCAGATACAAAAGATTGGCTTCAGGAAACACAGGAATGTTTTCGATTAGATTGAAATTGAGCGGCAAAACACGAGAATTTCGGGAGCGGAAAAATCTTTACACAAAGGGGTGGCCTACTTGTGCAACACTGATGCTTAGGAGCTAACTAGAGGGGAATACAAGAGGACCAGAAAGTATTGATAGACAAGCGAAGTAGAATAGACTGATTACGAATACCGGAGACTTGAAACTAGAGATTCTAACACATTTTCTACTGTTAGGTATATAAATCATGTAATAATTACATCATTTTTCTTTGGACAACTCTAGGTAGTGATCATGCAAGTGCAATAATGAGATCATATGCGATGTCAAGCAAATAGAAATAACATCCATGTACAATCATTATTATTATTATTCTTATCTTAACACTTGTGTAATTATTTATGATATGAATGCATATGAATGGATACACATGCCATGTTAAGCACCCATTTCACTTAACATGTCATGCATATTATGATCCTAATGCCAACGAACTTGAAAATATTAAACCGCCCATATAATTTAATATTTGCAAGCGGTGTATATCCTAGTGGAAGTTCATATGCAGAAAAATGTTAAGTTTGCTCATATTCCCTTAATATTTGTGTGTATACTACTCATGCCTATGAGTGTGTGTGTGCGTGTTTCAGCCGTGAACAACAAATAATGATAAGTTAAGTGAAAAAATGATGCATACATATATATTCTTATATAATATGATTAAAAATATGTAGAATTTATAAAATACTTTATCTTTAGATACTCAACCTCCCTATGATACCAACTATCACGACCTGTCTCAACAAAAGTCAGAGTGTGCTTCAAGGCGAGTCGTTATGTCATAGACATGGGCAGAAAGAAAACCATGTCTGCTAAGATGGAAATAGAGAATACTGATAATTAGTTTTAAAATAGTTAATTTGGAGAAAATAGTTTGATTTTATGCGGAAGCTGTAAAGCATGCTAGTGTGAAACAAGTGCACATGCATTTAACTAAAACTAATGATACAAGTGTTGATACAGATTTCCACGCAAATATCAATTTCAGATAAATGAACATGCAAATGATGCAAAATTCTAGAACATATAATATAGCCTAGCAGTTGTCCATGATTTACTGAATCATTACACAACAATATTTTTGATCTTTAGCAATATTTGGAAACTATTTTCTAAAACCGCAAAGTGTTGCCAAAACATTGAAAACTGTTGTTGTAGCGGTGTATGCCTATACCCGTGTTAGCAAGGACCTAAGGCAATAGTTTTCACATTTTTAGGCAACATTACTTGAAACTGTTGCCTATACCCTTAGTAAAGGCAACAATTTTTAGATAGACCTATTGCAACATTTTCAAAATGTTGCCCTGTAAAGTTACATTCAATAAATATTGCCAAAACTATTTAATTAATAAAAAATATAAATTTAAAAAATACATGAAAAAAATTGAAACTTCAAAAACCAACAGGTTATATCATGAGACTTTTTTATATCGCATAAATATATAACAATTTAACAAAACAAATATTTTCATTTAGAATAATGTTGCACATGCTTTATCATTAAACAATCCATCATTTAGCATCAAAATTTACTAAAATACACCAAGATAATTAAATATTACGATACACAAAAATAAAATTATCTAAATTAGCTTTAACATCAAATGATCTTCATGGAATGGGGTCATCATATTACAACTCCTGATTTTTCTCCCCAACATCAAGAACTTTCTGTACAAAATAAAATAATATATATATAAATTTAATGACATCAAGATCAATATATAATTAAAAAGTTATAGACATATAAAAGTCTTTTAATAAATTGTATGAAAATCTACAACATTATACCTCTCCATAGTTTGGAACGTGTGTTGATGTAGAAGAATATACATGCGGTAGCCCGTCTCTCTTTAGTGCACTATTTGCATCCCCTGGAGATGAATCTAATAGATTCTCTAATGATTCTACATCAATTCCAATGAGTTTGCTTTGTTGCGGCATAATCTTAAGTATACTTTTTAAAGTATTAAGTGTATCTTCCACATTATGCACTTTTTCATTCAATAAAGCACCTCTTCATTATGTACTTTCGTTGAAGCCGCAACTCTTCCTTTTGCTTCAAAGTAGTTTGTGAAATACCTTTTCCTAAAGCAACGCATTGATCCAGGATGTTCTTTCCCAAATATAGTTTTAAATGCTTCTACATTACTTTCTTCGTTATTCATAGTATCTTGAAGTTGTGACTGATAACAAATTGAATTGTTAATTTCTAAATAAAACAAAATAAGCAAATTATATTTGATCTTAATAAAAAAAAATAACTCACAATTGCATTATTGGTTTCTAAATCCAGCTCCTTTCCATTAATGCTTCTTCGAGTTTCAACTAAAAACTTCAGCTTGAGTGGGGTCTCTCTTCGTCTTTGAATGCTACAAATGCATAAAAACATTATTGAAAATTAAACACAATCAGTAAACTACTCATAATTAACGAACTGCGCGTAATCAGCAAGCTGGACGTGCAGCTCACTAAAAATCAGCGAGTTGGACGTGCAGCTCACTGAAAATCAGCGATCTACACCTGCAACTTGCTGAAATTCAGCGAGCTGCACCTACAAGCTCCCTGAAATTCAGCGTGCTGCCCCTGAAGCTCGCTGAAATTCAGCGAACCGAATGTGCTGTTTAGCGAACTGGACATCTAGTTCGCTAAAAATCAGTTAACTGGAAGTGCAGTTTCCTGAAAATCTCTATCTCTATAGGTAAATGGTGGCTTTGATGTTCCAATATGTCCAAATCACACCAAATCTCTAAGGGTTATCATCAATTATTGCCTAGTTAGGATACTACAAACAATATATGTCTATGCATATAAATTTCATTCAAGAATTAAAATTGAGAGCAAGAGATGAAAAGGATGTGAGTGGAATATAATGTATTACCATTCTTTCATGAATTATAGAAAAGGTTTTGGTGCTTATTCGATGTCTCCACTTTTGTGTAACCCTATTTTGAGTATTCCTTTTGCTGATTGACTGCACATTAAGTTAAAAATGAGAAAAGATACATACTAATATATTTTCTACTATAATTTAAAAAATTATTATTATTCTTACTTGTATAGTTTCTGAACTCTAAAAAATGCAAAGCTTTTTATACTGAGACTGACATTTTTATGGGACGATTTTTGATCCTATCATTCATGCTGGAATACTTCAAAAAATGATTCTTCTTAATAATGTGTTTATAATGTCTCCAAGCATCTCTAACAGTGATCTTTACCCAATTTTTTGTTTCATATTATAAAATAAACTTTGACTACAAAATGCAAAATGAAAATAAGTTTATTCGATCATTAACAAATAATTATACAAATTATATTAAGAAAATAAAATATATGTATGTTTACCTTGGTATAATTCCATACACGCTCTCTGTTCTCATCTGGCATGGAAGCCCAACTTGTGTAAATTAATGGACAAAATGCTGAATTCCTAGCCAATGTGCCCAAGAAGAGACTTAAGTCTGACACGACATGGTCTATAGGTCATATAGATTGACCGTGTTCATTTAAGGTAACTTCTTCTCGCTCCTCTAAAGTTCTTGCATGAATGTTTTTTCACATTATTTCCCCACGAGTTCTTTTGATCGTTGCTCCTATTTTCAGTGTATAGTCGAGTGCATAAACAAATTAAAAATAAGACAATCTAAAGTAAATACACACAATATAATAAAAAGAATAAACTACATACCAATTTCTTTGTTTAGTTCTAAAACTTCAACATCTTCTTGATTGAGAGCTCCATCAACCCGAAGTAACTCATTTCTCCCACTATGCTCAAAATCTATTTCTTTAGATGGTGATAACTTTTTGTTCACTTTTATTGAAGGTTGATTTTGATTCACCTTTATAAGAGGCTGAATTTGACCATGTTGATTTCTTCCTTCATGAGAAATCTCATATACTCCAACAAAGTCATCAATCAACATTAAGATGGACATTTCTTGTTCCTTTTTACCTATTGAGATTGATGTTTATTGGAATGTTGTGTAATGGATGTAGGTTCTTCAGGTTGATGCTTCTTTGAATGTGGATCTTTAGCTATTTAATAAATAATTATAACAAGATAATCTAAAGTAAATATACACAATATAAGAAAGAGAATTATCTACATACCAATTTCTTTGTTTGGTTCTGCAACTTCAACATCTTCTTGATTGAGAGCTTCATCAACCCAAAGTAACTCATTTCTCTCATTATGCTCAAAATCTATTTCTTTAGAAGGTGGCAGTTTTTTGTTCACTTTTACTGAAGGTTGATTTTGATTCACCTTTATAAGAGGTTGATTTGACCATGTTGATTTCTTCCTTTATGAGAAATCTCATAAACTCCAATGAAGTCATCAATCAACATTGAGGGACATTTCATGTTCCTTTTTACCTGTTGAGGTTGATGTTGATTGGAATGTTGTATAATGGATGCAGGTTCTTCAGGTTGACGCTTCTTTGGATGCGGATCTTTAGATATTTAATGAATAATTAAAACAAGATAATCTAAAGTAAATATACAAAATATAGGAAAGAGAATTATCTACATACCAATTTCTTTGTTTGGTTCTGCAACTTCAACATCTTCTTGATTGAGAGCTCCATCAACCTTAAGTAACTCATTTCTCACACTATGCTCATCAACCATTTGAATATTTTTGTTATTTTTTCACGAAGCTTTTTATGCAAAATATCAGCTTTCTCTTATTTACCTGACGAAATTTTCGCACCAACTCAGCACTAGACCTTGCTTGAATAGTAAAATCAAAACCACTTGTTGCTTTCTTTATTTCTATAATGATAAAATCAAATCATTAAACACATTTTAATACTTAATATATGCTTATACAATAAATCGAACAAAAGCTATTTAATAAATAAAAAAAACATTACCTAGATTGTATTATCACTAAAAACAGAGTCAGAATCACTTTCATTTTCACTTTAAAAAATGATCTTATCATCGAGCTCCTTGTGTTGAACATGAATTTCAGATACAGACATTTCAATAATATCATCTGGTACATCTTCTCTAGCCAAATCAACTTCAACATCATCTGCTGATAGAATAATATTTATTGGAACCTCAGGTGCTTCTCAAGTATTTAAATTTGTATTATATCCCATATCAGATGAGTCCCATGGAAGTATTTTCAAAACATACTGCTTATTTTCATTAAAAGGATCTTTGACATAGAAGTATTATTGCACTTGAGATGCTAGGATAAATGGATCATTCTTGTAACATTCTTTATTAAAATAAACGCAAGTCATCTCATATTTGTCTTCTTCAGCTTCAAATCAAACACATTTGAACAACACTTGATTCAAATATCCATAATAATCTAACTCAATGATATTATTTATTGATCCATAATATGTCGTACATATCTTTTCAGGATTTTCATCCTTCACACTTTTAAATCTTTGGGTTACCGTTTCCAAAGTGACCCCACTATTTTGGGTTTTCCGCCTTGCATGGCGCTATCTTGTATGAAATCTATATCCATTAATAAGATAACCAGAATACTTTTTTGAAATATTATTTGGCCCCCGAGACAACTCTTTTATGAAATTAGATACATCATCATTCATGGCACGTGTTTTAAACCATTGAATGAAATCATCACTTTGACTTTTACCTTTGCTCCACGTACTTCTTTTTTTGCAATTTTGAAGATAAAACTCGTGTTCCCTATAAAATAAATAAATCAATATTATTTACCAATGTAAAATTAATTTTTTAAAATATTATAATAAGTAAATGATGATAGTACATGATGTAATCATGAACTTCATCAGAATTAAACAAAATATAACCAGGGCTTTGTTCAGTAACTTATGATCAAGAGAAATGAGATTTCTCCCCCCAATATGATGTCCATTATTAAAAAATTCATTATTTCGTGCCACTATATTTATGCGTGTATCAACATCACTGGATAAATATCGAGAACAAAATGTCAAAGACTTCTTCGTCAAATATGATTCATCAATAGAGCCTTTTGTGCGACTCTTATTATGAAAAAATGATTTTAATTCACCCAAATATCTTTCCATATAATACATCCATCGAAATTAAACTGGCCCACCTAATCTAACCTCATTTGCTAGGTGAATAGGTAAATGGATCATTATGTTAAAAAAACTAGGAGGAAAGATTCTCTCAAACTGGCAAAGTATTTCAGTATTCTCCATTTATAAATGATCTAAACTTCTCAAATCAATGACCTTTTGACATAAGCAACGAAAGAAGGAACAAAGCCTAATCAATGGAATTGCAACTTGATTAGGAGTTATACCTCATATTGTTATTTGTAGCAAGTAATGCAATATAATACGAGCATTGTGGCTCTTATACCCGGATATTTTTCCATCACCAACATGCACACATCGAGAAATATTAGAGTCTATCCCATTAGGATATTTTATATTCTTTATAACACCATAAAAGATAGATTTCTCATTTCTTGTTAGGGAGAAACAAGCTTTTGGGAGTTGAGTTTTCTTGTCATCACTTATTGCCTTCAAATGAAGATTCTTTCTTATCCCCATATCTTGTAGGTCCAAACGAGCCTTTGCATGATCTTTTTTCATTCCTTCAATCTCTAAAAGTGTCCCAATTATATTATCACATATGTTTTTATTAATGTGCATGACATCAAAATTATGGTGTAAAGTAATACTTTTCCAATATGACAACTGCCAAAGATGGATTTTTTCTTCCACGGACCAAACTTTTTCTTCTTATCATTCTCCATGAATATGTCAGAAAAGTCTTGTAAATCTTCTAAAATTTTTTTTGAATCTAACAAGGAAGGTGCAAACCTATATTCTGTCATCCCATTAAAAGAAACTTTATCAGAACGCCACTTATGATTCACATCCAAAAATACTCGATGACCCATGTAGAACATCTTTCGACTATGTTTCAAATAAAGAGAAGATGTTTCATAATTACAAGCAGGGCATGCTAACCTTCCTTTAGTGCTCCAACCAGATAACATAGCATATACGGGGTAGTCACTAACTGTCCACAAAAGAGCAGCACACATCTGAAATGTTTGATTTTTGGAAACACCATATGTTTCTACTTCGACATCCCATAATATCTTTAGCTCCTCAATTAATGGTTGTAGGAACACATCAATAGCATTTTTAGGTGATCGCAGTCCAGGAATAAGCAAAGACATCATAGGATTCTCTGGCTTCAAGCATAAATTTGGAGGATAGTTATACACATTTAATACCATAGGCCATGTGTTATGTGATAGACTCATATTGCCAAATGGATTAAACTCATCACTAGCCAATCCAAGTCTTACATTACGAGTGTCATTTGCAAAATCTGGGTGATTCACATCAAAGTCTTTCCATGACTGTCCATCAGCAGGATGTCTTAACTTACCATAACTTTTGAATGCTCTTCTGCATGCCACCTCATTGAATCAGTAGTTTTGAACACATGTAGAGTCATTTTAGTCTTGGAATTAAAGGAAAATGCCTCAACACTTTTTGTAGAAATTTTGTGAGCTTTTTTGGATTTCTCAGACTCGCAATTCACTTCAGGATGTAGAATCCAATGAGATTCACCACAAGTATGTCATTTGTCATCTTTCTCATGTTCTTTCCAAAATAACATGCAATTATTAGGACATGTATCAATCTTTTTATAATCTAATCATAGGTCTCTAATCATAGACTTTGTTTTATTAAAAGAGATAGGGATGTTCAAATCAGGTATAGCCTCTTTCAATAACTCTAAGAGAGATGTGAATGATGCATTGCTCCATCCATGCAGGCATTTCAATAAATACATAGTAAAAGATAATGTAGAAAATTTTTTACAATCAGGATATAGTTGTTTATTTGTTTTCTCAACAAACTTGTAAAACTTATTTGCATCTTCATTTAATCCTTTGTATAATCTATTTTCTTCAAACACATCTTTAAATATGTCAAATAATAATCCATTGATATCATTTGATGAGACATCATCATTAGTTTCTTGATCAAGATCCATATGTTTAATATCCTCTCCAAGATAAATCCAATTGTTGTAGCCTTTTACAAATCCCTCACTTACCAAATGGTCAAACACCATATCTCTTTTCTCCCAAATACCATTACAATAAACAAACAACACATGGACATAAAATCACTTCTCCTTCGAACAACCCTTTACTAAACACAATATCTAAGAAATATTTAACGTCATTAATATAATCTTCACCATAACGAGGCAAATTAATCCAATCCTTTTTCATTATATTTTATCTTTTGAATATTGAAAAATGGTAGTATCTAAATAAAAAAACATTATACTGAGTTACATTATCAAAGCAAAATTACAAAAGTAAATTGTGTGTTCTTTCATAAAACATTACATGCGTGTTAAGAATCTTCGCTGAAATTTCAGCGAACTAGACGTGTAGTTCGCTGAAATTCGGCGAACTACACGTCTAGTTCGCTGATTTTCAGAGAAATGCACGTCCAGTTTGCTGAATTTCCGCGAATTGCACGTCCAGTTCGCTAAATTTCCGCGAACTACACGTCCAGTTCACTGAATTTCAGCGAATTACACGTCCAGTTTGCTGAATTTCAGCAAACTGGACATGCATTTTGCTGAAATTCAGTGAGTCAGATGCGCACGGAGTTTAATGTCATAAAGTATATTATGCATAATACTCTTAAATAGTTTTTTACAAATAATCATTAGCAAGAAAAGTGCATCTATACAAAATTGTTTGGGGAATATGCAACATTTCATTTGATGGCCTAATTGTCGACTATGGCCTCCACACAAAATAAACGCACAAAATACCTAGATCTGAATAAGAACACACAAAATAACACATGCACACATACACACACACAAACACATGCACACATCTACATATATAAATTCCAAAAGAATACTCTAAACCATTTATTGCATAAAGAAAAACAAAAATCTTTTTAAAACTTTAAGAGCTTCACAATACCACAAGAATACACACACATAATAAAGCTACAAAAATATTTCTTAACACTTCAAGAGCTTCACAAAAATATCAAAAAATACTATACCAATCTCTTTGGAGGAATAAAAAGAAGAGAAAATTGTTATACCTAACCGGAAGGAGGTGGGACAGAGGTAGTGAAGCAGTAAACCAATATGAATACCTAAAGATGCGGCTCTGCGTCTGGAGAAAATTAAAAACCCGAATTAGGGCACACTACAACAAATATGGACATCAGCCACGTTTTTTGGCGACGTTTGTATAAACATTGTCATTGTTTTTAGTTTTTGCAACATTTTTCATACAAAAACATGTCTAATAATTTTACCTCTGATCTAATTAATTATGAGTTTTTGCTCAAATTATGACTAGATATTTTCCTCTCAAGAATTGCCTATTTTTTAGTTTGACATTGCTAAGGCTTGCAATATTTTACATTATGAAACGTGACCAAAGCGTGCCACATTTATTAACGTAAATGCCGCTAATGTCAGGAGGTGGGTATATAAAAAAAACGTCGCAAAAACTTTTGGCGACGGTTGTATTCGCAACGCCTGTGGCATGCATAACGTTTATAAAAACATCGCGAAAACATTAATGATATTTGAAAAACGTCTCCAATGCCTCTTAAAAACGTTGTTGATATCCATATTTGTTGTAGTGGCATTGGGTGGAAGTCGCCTTTAATAGAGAGGAGTAAGATTACCTTATAAACGCTAGAGAAATAAACTCTGTATCGATGTCGCCGAAGAGGAGGAAGAAGGAGCAGTACTTGGCTTGATTAGTTCGCCCTTGGCCGAAACAGAACAAGAGCAGCTTGAATGTGGGAGAACAGTAAGACCACCTTGCAGACGTTGGAGGGGAGGAGGAGCGGCACTTTGCTTGATTAGGTCGCTGCCGGAGGAATGGTGAGGAAGTCGTGCATGTGCAGGAAGAGGATCGGGAAGAAACTAGGGTGCGGGAAGGGACTGGGAAAGTATCGGGAATGAGCTAGGGTTAAGTTATGGCTTATATTTTAATAAATTTAATGTTTTTATAAATTAAAATTTTTAAAATATAGATTAGAGTGAATAAAAATTTTGGATGATTTGAAAATGGTCAGTCAACATTTATAAAGTGTTGTAATTTTTTTTAAAAAAAACAAATGTAATAAATGTTGTCTAAAGTGAATCGTAAACTGCAACATTTCAGAATTGTTCTCTATAAGGCTTTAGAGAATATTTATTCAATGTTGTAGAAAAAGTGTTGCCTAAAGACAATAATCTATTACAACACTTATAAATTGTTCTCTATATAGGTTTAGACAATATTTTTTTAAATGTTATCAAGTAGGTGTTGTTAAAGACCAAAAATGTTGTAGTGTTATTATTAAATAAAAGAAATGTCTGACAGTAAGAAAATGAAATGTAAACATAGAACCTGGAACTTGATGTTGATCAGGCTCGAGGACCTGGAGGCGCTGTCACGAACACTAAGGAAATTCCAAAACAAGAGGGAAAAGTCTCAGAACATTGAAATAAACATAGTGAGCAAAGTAAAGTACAGAACAGTAACTGAAGCAGAAATGTATGAGTACCCGTTTTCATGAAGCAAAATTAACAAAACAGACAAGTAAGAGAGTCAAACAAAAAATAACATGAATTAAGCTTACTCCAGAGCATGATATATAATTGATCAAGTTATCATAAGTTGTAATCAATGAAGTGTGTAAGTGTTTTTATTTGATGTATATGATTCCAATATAAGTCTAAATACAAGGCTTATCAAAGTAATTGTGTTTGATATGACCATTTGTTGGTTTCCATTAGGGGTGCAAACGAGTCGAGCTCGAGTCGAGCTTGGAAAAATTTCCAAGCTCGAGCTCGAGCTCGAGCTTTTCATTTCGAGCTCGAGCTCGAGCTCGACGAGCTCAATTATCCCAGCTCGAGTTCGAGCTCAAGGTCAACTTATCGAGCTCGAGCTTGAGTTTCGAGCTCGCGAGCTCGAGCTCGAGCTGCTCGCGAGCTTTTTAGCTTATGAGCTTTATTTTTATATTTTTCTTATTTTTTTTACTTTTTTTTAAAAAATGTATAAATAAAAAGCTCGCGAGCCGGCTCGCGAGCTCATGAACAATATTAGATGAGCTCGAGCTTGACTCGTAATCGAGCTCGAGCTCGTCGAGCTCGAGTCGATTTCGAGCCGGCTCAACTCAATTTGCACCCCTAGTTTCCATTGTCAGACGAGCGGAAACCAGAGTCAATGCATTACATCAATTTAAGACTATATTTTGATGATTGCTTAAGATATTATTGAGTTAAAAGATTCATATTTTAGCAATTTTAGCAAAAAAAAATTCACTGAAAGTGAAATATCAGAAGAAGAACAGATCGAATTTACTCAAGACTTGCAACCAGACAGACATAAAAAAACAAGATTCGATGACACAAGAAGGAACTAGGTAGAGAGTTTTGAACCTTACGGGTTCAAGAGGTTAAGGTTTAATTAACACGAAGAAATTTCAAGCAAATTATAGAGGTAAGTTTGACATGACTCGATTTTGAGACATCAAGTACACATCTAGATTAAATCATTTTAAGACATGATTATCTCCCAAATAGATATGTGTAAGATCCAAACATTTTATGTCAAAACACAATTTATTTATTTGTTAGCAAGAAATCTTAACATTTATCATTATAATAATTAATGTGCATGCTCACAAGAACTATAAGTATTCCAATCATCCATCAAATGAGATACAATTCATATAAGTGTGAATCAAATTAATACAATTCATATAATCCATAATAATTATCCTTATGATATTTGTTAATCATGCCCAAAAATCAAACATACTTCGAATTATACATCAAACGAGAAATCCATTCATCTAAGTGAATATTCAAATAAAATTATCTACGATCACAATCTCATGACATTTCAAATATATTAACCCTAAAATATTAACTTGTCGGATTAGACATTCAATATTCCAATTCATTTGACAACACAAACAATTAAGGGTGAATTCGTATAATCATAAGAACAGACCAAGTAATTGAAGTTCAATGATTGTAAGAGAAAGATATCTCTACTTGCCTTAATAAGCTGAAGCTGACAAAGGCGACCAAATGACACGAGCAATGTTAACAATCTTATTTGAACCTATTAAGAACAACAAAAGAGACATAGAAGAATTCACTACACTAACATAGACATTAATTCATTGCAAAAACAATATTATATCAAGGGCGGCCAAAGATATTTACCTCCCTCAAAAGTGAGGGGAGAAGAGACTACCACGCGAAAACAGAGGCTTGACAGTGCTTAAGCTTGGGGAAAACCTAATTTTGAGAGAAATTTGAGCGATCCCACCAATTGAATCGAGGAGCGGCACCAGAGATCAAAATAACAACGCGATTAGACATTAGTAACAGGCAAAAACTAAGAATAAAAACATAATTATAATGGATGCAAGAAAATATGAAATAAGAGGAAAGGAGGGAGATCCATACCAAAAAGAACCAATCCGGGCTCAAAATCCGAGTAGAGGAGGAATAGAGCAAACTCTTGGTGATCTCCTTGAAATCCACATCCAAAGTGAAGAAGTGGCAGAATTAGGGCTGTCAGACGAAGAGGAGAAGAAGAGACTAGTTGTTGTTGGCCTCTAGGAAGAGAGAGTATGGAGAGAAAACGAATTGCTGCCCTCGGCAGAAGGAGGAGAAAAGGCACTGGCCAGCTTGAGAGGGGAGGGTTGCTGACTACACTTGAAGAAAGAGGAGGCACCGACGAGCAGGGAGGCACGGGAGACAGGATTCATCATCTAGGATAGGAAGAGGAGGCACCGACAATGAGTAGGAGGAGGTGCGGGAGGCGGAAACTGGAGAGCGAGACGGGTTTGCGGCTAGCATCAGGAGCGGCTTGGGAAGAAAAAAATAACAGCGGGATCTGGTGCGTCAAGCCCTAGCACTGAAGCAGGAAATATGTCATGGGAGGGGAGGGTTGCGATTAGCTATATTAGAGAACCCTAAGCCTAAAATTACAAAAATACCATTAGCATTTTATTAAAAATTTAGGGTTGTTACACTCGAGGCAAACAAATGTTCCTCCTATAATGCCATCTTCGGTACGCCCCTACAAACCTGTGTTCGGAGCAATTCCCTCTATTATGCATCTGGCAATGAAGTTCTTGACACCTGGCGGCATAGGCATTGTTCGGCGAAATCAGATGATGACACATATCTGCTATCTGAATAAAATATGCGGGATGAGACAACAATACAACGGGTAACACCGGTGGTGGGTTTAATCGAGGTTCCGCTCCATGTAAGGGACCCTTCTCTCACGAAGATTATTGAGTCTCTCTTGTCCTTGAAAAAGCAGGGGAGTACATGAACTTCTTATGTGTCAATCATGACATATTAGCATAGATTCCTGAGGACATGCCGGAAGTAGATCTGTGAATCATCACACATACATTGAATGTCGACCCAGCTTGCATGCCTGTAGTTCAGAAGAAGCGCAACTTCACACCCGAGCAACTCCATGCCATCGAGGAGGAAGTAAACAAGCTTTTGACTGCATAGTTCATCCAGAAAGCAGCATACCCCACTTGGCTCTCCAACGTGGTCATGGTAAAAAAGACTTCGGGGAAGTGGAGGATGTACGTCGACTATATCAATCTTAACCAAGCTTGTCCAAAGGACAGCTTCCCTCTTTCCTGCATTGATCATCTCGTAGATGCAAAGGTCAGAGCATGAACTCCTTAGATTCATGGACGCCTACTCGGAGTATAATCATATCTAAATGAACCAAGCAGATGAAGAACACACTGCCTTTCGCACAGATAGAGGGGTATACTGTTACAAAGTAATGCCTTTTGCCCATAAAGAACGCTGGAGCAACCTACCAAAGGCTAATCAATCAAGTGTTCAAGGATCTCATCGAGTAGTCCATGGAGGTTTACGTCGACGATATGCTAGTAAAAAGCATCCAAGGGGGCCATCATCTAAAAGAACTGTATAAGTGTTTCCAACTTATCCATCACTTCCGACTGCGTATAAATCCTTCTAAGTGCGCATTTGAGGTTACCACAAGGAAATTCCTACGCTTCATGGTAACATGACGAGAAATTGAGGTCAACCCCAGAGAAGATCAATGCATTGTAAGATATGTCACCCCCTCGCACCATCAAGGAAGTCCAATGACTCAACGAAAGAATAATTGCACTCTCCCACTACCTGGCTTGAACGGAGGGGGTGGGGGATACCTCCCCTTCTTCAAGACACTATGCGAAGTACATCACACTAGATTCCATTGGATGAATGAGTGCCAAACCGCCTTCGAACACCTTAAGAAGTACCTGGCCACTTCCCCGCTAATCTCAAAGCCCACTGAAGAGGATTCACTTTCCCTATACTTAGTAGTCTCGATGCACGCGCTCAGTTCGGTGCTGGTCAAATACAAAGGAGGGGTACATCGCCCGGTCTACTACCTCAACAAGGTCTTATCCGACACTGAGGGCAGATATCCCGCGGAGAACAAAACAACTCTGGCCTTAGTATTCTCTGCAAGAAAACTCTGGTCATACTTCTAGGCCTACACAATCAAAGTACTCATGCAATTGCCACTACGCGCAATCCTGTAGAAGCCAGAGGTATCAATAAGACTAGTTAAATGTGTAGTATAGGTGGGAGAATTTGACATCCAGTTCTTGCTGAGACTCATCATCAAATCCCAAGTACTAGCGGACTTCATACTGGAATGCACGATCCCACCAAGAACATGCCTAACTCTGACAGCATGGCCCTACCGTTGGCGGTTGGTCCTACTACAAGATGCTAGCTCACAGAGATTGAAGTTTAAGAGTTAATGGACACAAAAGAACCTTACAATATATTTTGCATTTAAAACTTTGAGAAATTATTATTTAAAACATTTTATGGAGTAGAAACAAAATCAAGATAATAAGACAAATAAACACAATTTAATTTCATAAAATATTTGATCACAAAATGTTTGATTTTTACTACGCTGGAAATCGAGGCGTAAATGAAAATTCCCATTTTGTTTTTTATACCAACCCTTCTCGATCCCAAGGATCGGTTGGCTCTAACCTATCACTCCCCATATAAGGCCTCGAGACGTCCTATAAATCTAAACCTTAGACCTAGTACCCAACACCCGCGGTGAACTCCCCTTATGCCAAATAAGGACCTAGTCACCAACTATCATGGCAAATTCCCCCAAAGCCACACAATTACCTAATTGTCAACTACTACTATAAATTCTCCCTAAGTCACACACGGACCTAAGTGCCAACATTGGCGAATTTACTACTGATACAAAAGGATAAATAAAAAATAGATTACATGATATAGAATAAGCAAGAGAAAACAACTCCATAAGAACTTTTGAAAGTAAAGACGAAGGAGGTGTAGAAATCAGTGTTCTTGATGCGTGCGTCCTTCATGTTGAATGAGTGTTGTAGCACTTCCTCTTCAAGTTCTTCTTTCGATGTTTGTGTTCGTCCAAGAGAGATCTCTTGATGTCTATATACAAGTATATCACAAAAATATTTCAGAGTTGTAGAATTCGAGGATGCGAGGGCAAAGCAAAAGGACCAGATCTGGACTTTAAATAGATCTAGAGAGTTATCATCGACGGTAGATCTACCGCCCCGCAGTACCCCATATAGAAATCAGGAGGCACACAAACTGTGGTAGAAATAGCAAGCACGTTCCTCCATTTTAGGCATTCAACCTTACCGCGTTGCGGTAGGTGCTAACGCGTCGCGTTAGCTTGATGTACACCATCAGATTTCCTTCTCCATTTGGCTCCTCATTTCAGTGCAGATTTACGACTTTCCCATGTGCTACTATCGAGCATTAGAGTTAGTGCTCCGTTGTAGGAAGTTTCTAAAAATGGTCTTGCTCTTGCCAATACTTGCGTTGAAATGCATCTGCCACTATCCTTCAATATCAAGGATCTACCGCTAGTGAAAGGTGATACCGCCCCGCGGTAGCTGACAAAGATGACCATCGTCTTCCATCTTTTATTCTTGTTCAATGCATGTCGGTACCTGTATGACTTACACATTATACGTCTTGCACACTATAAGCACACAACATAGTAGATCAAATACATTACGGTATTCTCAAATCAAGAGATGTGGAGCGCGTGTTCTAACAATTCAATCCTCCTTGTTCAACATACGATGTTATCTCCTTCAACAAATGTTGATACCACTGAATCTCCACACATCATTAAAGCTATAAGTTCATATTGAAACCTCTTTAATATATTCTCCATCGGCGCCCTTAGCAGTGGGTTGACGGTGTTATGTGCAGAAGATGTGAGCTCGCTGAATTTGATTTTTGATGGAGATGGAGTAGATGCTTGGCTTGGAGGAGGTGAAGTGGAGAGGTTGAGGATGGAGGAGCTCGGGTAGGGTCAACATTTTGGCCGGTGAAGAGATCCAGGAGTTGTTGCTCCCGTCGGATCATCTCGCTAAGGTCTTACAACCCATTAGACGGGTTAGGTATTTAGCTGAGACAACTATTCATAGGCCTAACCCCTGTCTGGATTGTCTATAAATAAGACCCAGAGATACAAGAAAAGGAACCCCCAAGCTTCCAACTTACCAATTCAGTGCTTTCCTTGTGCCTATATTAGCTTCTGGCTTTATGATGAGAAGTACGTATAAACTTCTAGGTATGTTGCGGGACCTCCTTGCTGCAGCACACGAGTCTTGTCTACAGATTGTTCAAACTTCTCTCTCTATCTTGTCATCTGATTTATGGTGTTAGACTGCGAGATCAGTAACCTTGTATTACCCCTTAAGTCTGAACTCTTGTGAACTAGTTTATTGGTCTCAAAACGTATGATGCAACGTGATTTGATGATTCCACATGTCGAGCATGGGTACACTATTCATTGCTCGTTTGATCACCACTCATTACCACTTTGAGATATTATTTCCTTTGATACTCTATTTTTTATTAATGAACTAAACCTAATTCATAAAATTAAAATATTATTTTATGAACATTTTTTAAAATTTTAATTTCATGATTGTAATCACTGGTAGTATATAATCTGTAATTCGTCAGGATCAGAAATACAGAAGGAAGATGTCTTATGTGTTCAGTTTGGTGCCCTTCAGCTCGGCGCCAATTAGTAATCTTAGGAAACCGCAACAACTTTTTGCCCGTCACCATTTAGCTCAGTAGCCTACAGAGACCTCGTCGAGGGGGGGGGGGAGGGGAGGTAGATCAATACCCCCGTTAGATTGTCTATAAATAGAATCCCTTGGGCACAAAAACGGCACGTTGATCCCCACCACAAGCTTCTCTCTTACCAAAGTTCGTGTCTTCCTTGTGCCTAGCTCATCACTTGGCTTTAGGAGGGAAAGTTTCTATAAGCTTTCGATTGTGTGGAGGGACCTCCTTGCTGCAACATATGGGTCTCGTTTGTAGGCAATCCTGTTGCTCTCTTGCTCTTGTCATCAAATCCACGATGTTAGACTACAAGATCAGTAACCCCTTTTGTCTGAACTCTTGTGAACCGTTTTTTTTTTGTTCCAGCAGGGAGTTATACATTTTTGAAAAAAATTAGTTTCTTCATTCTTCCAAGAAAGTGCGATTACCAATAAGTAATGCATTGCAACGAAGGATCCATCATTTTTCACCTCCCCACCACATCCGATTTCCCCTCATCCTATATTCCTATTTATCTTTCAGATGGCCCAAGTAATGTTTACTCAGCAGCATGACACTTTCACTCACAGATCGTCTGATCAACATACAACAATTCTAGTTGGTTATATCACATTCTTGACATTGCGAAGATCATTCAATCTCGAGAAAATTGATGCAACATGAATCATATTATTTCATTTTATTTGCATCTTTATAATTTTGTTGTATTTTAAAGTGTATGTCATCATATACGTTATTTATTTATTTTGTGCCTCTAACAATTTTCAAAAATAAAAGCCAAAATTTTATTAGGTGTAAAAGATAGAGAGGCAAACGAAAGAAATGATTTTTTTTTGATATTTTGCACTTTCAAATTATTTTATTTTGACAGTTTGTATTTCGAATTTTTAAAATTTGCACTCTGCATCTCTTAATTACATATTTTTGGCACTTTGCATCTCAATGCTAAAATTTAAGAGGTATTTAGATCCGAACACCACTCAAAATGCATGTTTTGGCACTTTGCACCCCGAACTATCTTATTTTGGTTATTTATAGTGTCAAAATGAGCATTTTGGGTAATGTTCGGACTTAAGTACCCCTTAAATTCCAACTTTGAAGTGCAGAATGCTAAAAATCTATAATTATGAGATGCAAAATGCTAATTTTAAAAATTCAGAATGCAAAAATGTCAATTTGAAGATCGTCCAAAAAAAGTCGAAAGAAATCGTTATTAGGCATCTTATCTAAGGGCCCGTTCGTTTGCACCGTTTTCATAGCCCGTTTTCGTTTTGAGTTTTCGCAGTCCCAATGTTGTTCATTTGCCTCTGTTTTGGTCAGTTTTCGTTTTGACTCAAAACCCCACGTTTTCACTCCTTCATTAAACCCCCTCTCTCTCAAAACACACCTAATCCCCTCCGTTTTCACGCGTTTTGGAAAAGGCCCGCCTCCTTCTTCCCGCGAAAAAGCTGCGGGAACCCTCCCGCGCAGTGAAATTTCTCCGACCAACACCGTGCGCTGATCTCCTCCTGTCCCCTCCCTGCGATATTGCTGGACCCGAAACGGAAGGACTACAGGCGGCCTGAACATAAGTTTTCGTTTTGTCTCAAAACGGACTTGAAAATCATGTTGCAAACGAACAAAAGTATTCATTTTACCCAAAAATAAAAACACTTGATTTTCAAAACGGAAATGAAAATGGTGCAACGGACCCTAAACGTCTTTTCTCTAATCCGAGAGGCGCGAAACCCATGAAGGCTTGAACTCGTACTCCTCCAGTTCTCCTCGGTTTCTCCGCGGTGCAAGCTTTAGGACCGACGACGATGAGGCTACGATCGGATACGCAGGCGGTGGGTATCACCGACGACGCAGGCGGCGGGCTTTACCGACGACGCAGGCGGAGGGCTTCACCGACGACGCAGCCAGGCTTCACCGTCCCAGGTTCCTTCTCACTCTCTGTCTCAACACAACCTTGTGCTGCGAGGCTTCGCATCTTTTTTTTTCTCCCGTGCTTTAGCTTTCAGCGTCCCATTCCAGGCTTCCATTTTCGCCGCCGATGATGACCCTGGATTACGAGGACATGGCCGCGAGCCGTATTCGTTCCCGGAACTAGGTCGCCTTCTTTTCTCCCGTGCCCTAGCCGCTGCCAATTTTCATTCCCGAGTCCTAACAAATGTAATAATATAACTAAAATAGTTCTCACGAAGGGGCAATAATGTCAATGATGCACAAAACCATCATTAATATCCACTGCATCAAATGTAATAATATGACTAAAATAGCTCTCATCTCATTACATGTTTTTTAGGTGATTGTTATTAGCACCACAGTTTTGGCTAGTCGCATCGTACTTTCTCCTAATTTTTCGCGCCTTTTGAAAATACGTCTTGTACATGCATCAACACGAAAGTTGTAGATCAACGATCTCGATCTACAACTTTCGTGTTGAACACTTTTCCTAAAAATGCATGTACAAGACGTATTTCCAACAGACGCGAAAAATTAGGAGAAAGTGCGGTGCGACTAGCCAGCGGTGCTAGTAACAATCACCTTTTTTAAGGCCATCTCATTACATGTTAAACTCTCACATCAATGTAGACCCTCTGTGGCAGCCCGTTCTTCACATCGTCAGCCGGATCCCGTGGACGGTCGTCCTTTATCACCTGCTCCATGGTCGGGTCCTTGTGTCCTAAAACTATAACTTTTGAGTATGTTAGTGATGGGGTTCCCCACTTCCCCCTGAATTTTCTAAGTCAAACTGGTGGGGTTTCGACCGAAATACTTAAGTAGAGCGACCCGATCAAGAGCCACGTACAAGACCGCGCTTGCTCAAAGGGACCCAAAAGCACCTCAAAAGAGGAGAAGAGCCGAGCACGCACGTGCACAACAACACAGGCACACGCAGCACGCAGAGCGCACGACGCGCGCGACAGCGGGCTCGCAAGACAGCGCGCACGGCGGCAGGCGCGCACGGAGGCAGGCGCGCATGACAGCGCGCACGACGGCAGGTGCGCGCAGCATCACGTATGACAGCGCGCACGGCGGCAGGTGCGCGCAGCATCGCGCTCGTAAGCAGTATAAGTCGGAGCCTTAGTCGTGGTGGTGCCATTTACGTTGCCAAAGAGATGTCGACTCTTCAGGGCAAGGGTAATAGAGCGAGACCAAGCCAAATAATGTGTCATCAAGGCAGATTGTGGTAAGCTGCGAATAAAGGTGATCTTGACCAGCCCGGGTAAATCCAGCGGGGGTCATGGGAGTACCAGAATCACTAATCTCTGACATGGAAACAAAAAAAAACGACCAAACCACCAAGAAGATTGGGTAGCACCTCGTCAAAGAGAAGAGCACCCCGTCAAAGAGAAGAAAAGCGAACAAGCATCAATGGAGGATTAGGAATCACGATCCATGACCACAATGAAAACCCTAGATCAAAGATTTGGAGACATCCAACCGTTGGAATTTCACAAAACTTGAGAGGGAGTATAAGGAAGACAAAGCAAAACTTTTACCAAAGTTTGAGGTCAATCGGACCGCCGGAGACCCGCTCGGGGAGGCATCAACGACGATCGACTGAAATATTATCGTGCACCGATCGACACTGTAGAGGTGATACGGGTTGCAGGAAGAGAGAGAGAGAGAGAGGAAGAGGGCGGTGCGGGAGCCCGCGACCGGAAGCGGTAGACGGATGCGGAAGCGCCGATCGGAAGATTTGCGGAAGTCGGCTGCGGAAAAACTAGCGGACCGGGAATGGCTCTAATACCATTTTAATTAGGGCTTCAAAATATTCTTATTCAATAGATGAGTCCCCTATATATAGGAGAAAAATACATCATAAGTAATTATAAGGAAAAATGAGGAAATAGGGTATAACAATTTTCAAGGTTAGAAAAGTGAGGATTTTATTGATTCTCTTAAGATTGGATTTTACTTTTGTTCCTACGTGCCTTATGTTGTAGTTTGTCATGAGAGTATTTAGCTTGATTTGAATATTCTTTATTTAAACTCTTTTGAGTTTATTTTAAATCTTTCATGGGATCAAGGACATCTAATGAAATTTCATTCAAGATTCATGACATCGAAACGACTTATAAAATATAATACTTTCTTATAATTATTGTATAATGTAACTTAAATTTATCATGCCATTAGATGAATTACGTGTGATTTGAATCCGTATGCAGGTATAATGCAGAGTAGTAAGATGTAATTGGAGTAACTACAACCCAAATTATGAAACATAGGTACATGGTTCCCTATAAGGATTAGTCCTACAAAATACCATTCTACTATGATAGGATGAGAGGGGTCTAGTATTGACTATTGTTCGAAAGGGAATTGATTAATTGCATTAGGAAGAGTAATCCCTTCTATATATGGAGGCGAATATAACAAGAAAAAAAGGAAAAGAAAAATACATAATATGACTACTACATATTATAACAACTACTACATATTAGAACACTCCTACTGAAGTTGTACGTGAGATGTTAATCATGTCCAACTTGTCAACAATCCTTCCTAATATATTCCCACTCAACTCTTTTGTGAGAATATCAACTAGCTGGCTGTCAGAGGGAACAAAAGGACTACACACAATTCCCTTCTCAACATTCTCCTTGATGAAGTGTCAATCTATTACAGTTTGTTTAGTGCGGTTATGTTGAATAGGGTTGTGGGAGATAATGATTGCTGACTTATTGTCACAATATAGTCGGATGGGTCGGCTTCAGTAAGGCCTAGGTCACCCATGATGAGTCCAAGATTTATAGGATTTTTCGAACTCATCTGGGCTTGTTTTCACGCACACACACTTCACTTTTGACTCGTTATTGCTTATATTTCACTTAGTTCACATTTGTACACGAAGTACACTTTTGGCCCGTTGTGGTGCGCAATTGCCCTCTTCTTTGCGGGGGATAAGCACATGGTGCTCTCCATTGTGTTTCTATGGTCGTATTGCAGTTTTGGACATGTTGGGGGTGCGCCCAATTCAATTTTGAAATTCTGGAGAATCACACGGTCGTGCGTTTTACCTCCGCACACGAGCATTTTGCCCGTGCGTGCCCTGTGCTGAAATTCTTGGTTTTGCCTCTACCCGTGCGATCTGGTCACACACGGTTGATTCCAACTATGCGAGAGCATATCGCACGGCGACCTGCTTGTCTAAAATTTTTATGTTTTTAGTGGCTGTGTGTTTCCTTCACGCACGGTTGGATTCTACCGTGCGAGAAGAAAATCACACAAGCTTGTGGTTGGCTCGAAAATATCGTGTTCTGTCTCTACCCGAGCGTTTCTGTTCGTGCATGGTTGATGCAACTGCGTGTGAAGTGAAAACGCACGGGTGGACCCTTGGCTTACGGTAAAAGATTTCTCGTAAATATCACACAGTTCGATCGCACGACCGTGCGTTCAATCGTGCGTGATCCATTTTCTGATAAGCTTGTATTTAAGCGCAGATTTTTGCCCTACATTGAGTTCTTCCCGTTTCACGCCTAGAGGTCCAGTTCCGCCCCTTCCGCCGCTCTATCGCCGCCCACCATCGGGAGGTACTCCGGTCATAATATTCTTGCAAATCCAAGACTAGGAGATCCTCTTGTCCTCCTCCATCGTTCGCTTGCATCCCAGCTCCATTTCAAGTGATTTCTCGTTGCACTCTTGGAATTCTCCGACGAGGTCGTGACCGAAGATTATTGACAGAGAAGACGGGTAAACTAGAAGGAGGTGACAACCCTTCTCTACCCCGGAAGGCAATCGAAGTCCAAACACAGACAAGGATTGACAACCCTTGATTCCGGCCGCAAAACTTTGACGAGTCTTCGTGCTTTGGTTGTAATCTCTCCCCCTCCTTGTTGTAGTAAATTTCTTCTTAAATGTTTGGTTGTATGAAACGATATTTGTTAAACTCTAATTTGTTTTAATGATAATTTTCATGTCTATTTGAGAATTTGTTGTGGTTTATGCAAGTGAGGATCACCTCCATCTCATCTTCATCCCACCGTAGTGAGTGTGGCCGCACTAGCAATTTCTAGTGGCGTGCATTGCGAAGAGGTGCTCTCGACCCTCAATTCGCCGGTGTGAACCATTTTATCCGCTTGCCTTCTCGCTCATCCGCCTACCGAAGCAGTGCATAGCTGCTTGCATAGCCTTCATCCACCTAGCAAAGCGGTGAGTGCGACCCCCATTAATTTAGTTAGTTTTATTTTTTATTTTCTAAACTCAAATCAAAGCTCTTTCTTAATTTGAAATCTTTATAATCAACTTTCCAAACGATGGAATCGCGCGCCCTAACCCGCGTTCCTTTGAGATCGATACTTGGGAAAATTCTTCCCGTTTTATATTACTTGAGTGACCGGTGCACTTGTCGTTAGCACATCAAGTTTTTGACGCTGTTGTCGGTTAACGCAGACGTGAGATTTTTCTGTTTAGAAAACGGTTATAAAGGTTTTTGTATTTTATCTTTATTTTTCTCTTGTGAGTTGTATGCAGTGGCGAGGCCCTAGTGATTTTGCTGATTTTGATCCTGAAATAGAGCAGACGCTTCATGTATGTCGTCGTGCTGCTGCTACCATGGATGCAATCAGGAATAATAAGAATGATCACAAGGGGAGAGGAGGTGCCCCATGTTAGACAAGCTGCTGACGAACACGATGTGGTCCGGCCGAGGCCAGGACGATACAGGATTACACCCCTCCCACTGTTGCGAGTGTGTATCCTGGGTTTCGCTCAGTTATCACGAACAATCAATTCGAAATCAAGCCGACCATCTTATATATTATCCGCAACAATGCCCAGTTCTATGGGATGCCAAGTGAAGACCCCCATCTTCACTTAGCCAAGTTCTCTGAGATCTGTGGAACATTCCTGTATGTCGGCATTTTTGACGACACATTCAAGTTAATGTTGTTTCCATTCTCCTTACGGGACAAGGAAAAAGCATGGCTCCACACCATTCCGCCAGGAGCCGCTGCTACTTGGGATGTATTATCATCAAAGTTCCTTGTCAAACTCTACCCCGTTGACAAGATTGTTAGCTTGAAGCGGGAGATTGCTACTTTTCGTTAGTATGATCAAGAAACCCTTGCAGAGGTTTGGGAGAGGTTTATGGACCTCTTAAGGAAATGTCCCCAACATGAGTTCCAACCTTGGAACTTGGTTGAAAATTTTTATTTTGCAATAGAACCGAATTACCGAGCCATGATCGCTGCTGCTGTTGGAACTTTGATGAACCACACTCTTGATGATGCACTAAGAATCCTACGGGACACCGCTTCCTACAGCTCTTTCTAGATGGCCGGTAGAAACACCCCAAGAAGCGTAAGGGGTCTTTTTGAAGTGAACCCTTTGGTACTACCTGCTGAGGCGACACCATCACCGTTTGAGAATATGGATTTCCTGAAGAGGCCTGCTTCTACTTCTGCTCAGGTGATGGTTATTTCATACCAGAGTTGCGGGAACCTCGGGCATCATGCTTATGAGTGCCCACCTGGTGAGCTCTCCCTTGGCTTTTCAAATTTGAATGTTGATGAAAATGTTAACTATATAAATAATCAAAATCGTGCGGTGTCGTTTTCTAATACCTATAACCCGGTTGTGAGAAATCACCCAAACTTTCCATGGAACCAAAATGCCCCAGACCAATGATGTCAACCGGGCCAGCATTAATTTGATGCTCAAGCTTTCAGGAGCCAATCGAGGCCGCCACAACCGGGTTATAATCAAGGTGCCCTTGTCCAGGAGAAAAACACTGTGGAAGAGATGATGGAAAAATTCGTGGATATGGCCCAATCCAATATGGCCAATTAATCTGCCTCTATATGAAACGTAGAGATGCCATTGGGCCAATTGGCTCAAGTGTTATCTGAGCGTGCTCAGGGTGCTCTTCCTAGCACTACTGAAAAGAATCCACGTGAATAAGGGAAGAGTTTATCCGAGTCTGTTGGTTTCCATGAGGGGGAAAACCACCGCGTTGTGTGACACGGGTTCATCACGCAACATTCTTGCTTTTGCAAGATGTTGAAACACTTAACTTGAACATTGATGTTGATGAATGGACATCCCTTGTACTCGCGAACGGGTCGGTAGTGGAAACTGAGGGTGAAGTAAAGGGCGTTGAGTTTCTTTTGGATGGCACTTTGGTAGTTACAAACTTTCAAGCTTTGGGACCCTTGGAGAATAACTCCATCCCTATTTTGGGTGTCCCATTCTTGAAGGAGAGTGGCGTCATCCTTCATATTACTGATGGTTGTGTCACTTTGCCACCTAAGGTGACACACCATACTTGTCCATTGATGGTTGTGTCACTTTGCCACCTAAGGTGACACACCATACTTGTCCATCCATAATGACCGAGAGCCTCGATGTTTTAGTGGTAAATCATGAATTTTTTGTTGTTATTTCTGATTTGTCTTTGAGTGACATAGAATGCAGATTTGTGGCTGTGAATTTGATGGAGAATGCTGAAAAAGAGAATGTTGAGGATGCTGAGAAGAGGCCTGAAGTTGATGTAGTGTTGGATGTTGCGGGCGTGAAGTAAGTTGATGCGGTTTAGGAAGGAAGCGGCAAGGCCACAGGTCCTTTGTGTAAACAATTAAAACAGGTCCGTTGGGCTGATCTGTTACCCGCGATGGGTGAGGAAATGAAGCCCCCCCTACTTCCGAGAACAAAAAGACTGATTTTGTTCGAGTGTCTAGTGATCGATGACGCTCTCCCACTTGGAGAAACATAAACAAGAAAGATTGTTGTGCGCTGCTCGTTTTGCTGCCCTCTGACGCGAGAAGGAGAAGGTTAGAGGCAAGGGAAATAAATTTCCCTTGGGCTCTAAAGCCTTCACCTCCTACCCATCTCGCGTGGCAGGGGAGAACCACCACAAGTCGACATATAGCTGATTCGTGACGGTTCCCCGGGCCGTTTTTGTTTATGTTGTTGTTTAGTTTTGGCCCTCTGATTGTAATTGTTCTGTGTGCTTTTATTTGTTAGTATTAATAGACAATGTTGAGAACTTTATTATATAACTGCATAATACAGGTATTTGGTGCACCTTAAGGACGGTAAACAAAAGGGCTTTCGGGAGACAACCCAATTTCCGTTTTTGTTTTTCCTAACTTTCTATATTTGCTATTAGTGTGGTGGTTCTCTGGCGGTGGACGTGAATTTTTTCTTACAAATTTAATGTCAATCTTCTGGTATACTCATTTTTGAGCATGGGTAACTTCTCTACCTTAGCAATTTATTTTATTTTCATGGTTATATTATTTGTTATTGTTGCGTAGACTAAGTCTGGGGGAGGAGAATTGTGTGTTCGTTACTCACTGCACGTGCACATTCCATAACATATTAGAAGTGCATTCATTTCAGTTTTATTATTGTTAGTTCATTCTTCGCACATCACAACACTCACTTGAGCGCGTGTTTAACCGTTAGCACGTCGCGAGTCAAATTTATTTCTTTTGTGTGATCTGGGAAATAACTGTGCTGACTTAGGATTGCGAGACGGAGTAAAATGTTGACTCATGGAGTGCTCCTAGTCGAGTGCGCACGCCTCGCGTAGAAATTTGAGTAGATTCAATTTCTTTTCATGCTTTTAGTTTACATTTTTCTTCTGGCATAGATATTGTTTATTATACTCAAAAATTGGTGAAACTGGTGTGAATCAAACGGTAGCATATTGATGTGTGTAGACGGTCGTTAGCCTTGTATTGCTCGAGTCGGGAGGAAGGATTATCTTTCTCGGTGGCTAAGAACTTGTCCCAAACGACTCTCGAAGCTTGGATATACAGTTAGTTCAAGCGCGCCAGTGTGATATAGGACATCAATTTGGCCCGGTTGAGCCTTTGTACTCATTTCTATCGTCTATTCCTCGCTAGCCTCGTTGTGCCTACCCCGTCCGTTGATTCAGCTCCACTAATATCTCACCAAAGCCTAAATGTCGAGCCTAGTCGCACACCCAGATCTGAGCTTTAGTTTGTATTATATTTTCATGTGGGGTGTTGATGTGGTGATTCAATTTAAGTGTGGTTGTGCTCAATTGAATATTTGTTAAAAAAATTGTGTAAAGAAAAAATAGAAATGAAAAAGAAAAAAAAGTGATGTGAGAAAAAACGTGAAATGAGAAAAAAGTTAATTAGAAATCTTTATTAGATGTTTTGTGTTGGGAGTAGGCGGTGCACACACCCATGCCGTCAAGTCTAAGTCTGGGGGTGTGGTGCACCCACGTGTTATTGCGGTGCATGTGGATAGTTTCTTTCTGTGCGAGCTCATTTGGGTTAGGTGTGTAGCCCTTATGTTTACCCTTGTATACCTCACCTAGACCCAAGCCGTATCTTAAACCTAAAGTCCTACTGATTAGCGCGCTGAACCCAACCAATGTCGTGGAGAGAGTGTGAACGGGTGAGCTTATGGTCACCGACATTGATGAATTTCCTTGGAGGTTGTCCTGAGCCCCGGTCTTTGGCAATGCTCACCTTAGCGATTGGTTTACTTTCTACCTACGCGTGACCAAATGATTCACCGTGATTCGATTTTTGAGTAAAAATAATATATAAATACGCTCTTAGAAATTTATAAACTATTATGTATAATTAGAAATTTCTTCTATTGTATTTCTAATTTTCTATGCTCGTGTGCATGCAATTTCGCATGGTACTCTGCATTCGCAGTTGCTAAGCCAGCTATTCTGTTTTCTTGTCCGCCTGGGAGATGATTTGCTCGGGACGAGCAAATGTTTAGTCTGGGGGTGTGATGAGTCCGAGATTTCTAGGATTTTTCAGACTCATTTGGGCAGTTTTCACGCAACGCACTTCACTTTTTGCTCATTATTGCTTATATTTCACTTAGTTCACATTTGTACACGAAGTGCACTTTTGGTCCGTTGTGGTGCACAATTGCGCTCTTCTTTGCTGGGGTAAGCACATGGTGCTCCCCATTGTGTTTCTATAGTCGTATTGCAGTTGTGGACAGGCTGGGGGTGTGCCCAAGTCAATTTTGGAATTATGGGGAATCGCACGGACGTGCGTTTTTCCTTCGCGCACGGGCATTTTGCCCGTACGTGCCCTTCGTGCTGAAATTCTGGGTTTGTCTCTGCCCATGCGATCTGGTCACGCACGGTTGATTCCAACCGTGCGAGAGCATATCGCACGACCGACCTGCTTGTCTAAAATTTTTATGCTTTTAATGGTCGTGCATTTCCTTCGCGCACGGTTGGATTCAACCGTGCTAGAAGAAAATCGCACGGGCTTGTGGTTGACCTGAAAATATCGTGTTCTGTCTCTACCCGTGCGTTTCTATTCGCGCACAGTTGATGCAACCGTGCGTGAGGAGAAAATGCATGGGCGGACTTGACCTGTGGTAAAAGATTTCTCGTAAATATCGCACGGTTCTATCGCACGACCGTGCATGACCAATTTTCTGATAAACTTGTATTTAAGCTCACATTTTAGCCCTACCTTGAGTTCTTCCTGTTTCGCGCCTAGAGGTCCAGTTCCGCCCCTCCTGTCGCTCCATCGCCGCCCACCATCGGGAGGTACTCCGGCCATAATATTCTTGCAAATCCAAGGCTAGAAGATCCTCTTGGCCTCCTCCATCGTTCGCTTGCATCCAAGCTCCATTTCAAGTGATTTCTCGCTGCACTCTTGGAGTTCTCTGGCGAGGTTGTGGTCGAAGATTATTGACGGAGAAGATGGGTAAACTAGAAGGAGGTGATAACCCTTCTCTACCCTGGACGACAGTCGAACCTCGAGCACGGACAAGGATTGACAACCCTTGATTCCGACCGCGAACCTTTGACGAGTCTTCGTGTTTTGGTTGTAATCTCTCCCCCTCGTTGTAGTAAATTTTTTCTTGAATGTTTGGTTGTGTGGAACGATATTTGTTAAACCCTAATTTGTTTTAATAATAATTTTCATGTCTATGCGAGAATTTGTTGTGGTTTATGCAAGTGAGGAGCGTCTCCATCTCATCTCCATCCCACCGCAGTGAGTGTGGACGCACTAACAATTGCTAGTGGCGTGCATTGCGAAGTGATTCTCTCGACCCTCAATCCGCCGATATGAACCATTTATTTTGCTTGTCTTCTCGCCGATCCGTCTACCGAAGCAATGCATAGCGCCTGCATAGCCTCCATCCACCTAGTGAAGCGGTGATTGCGACCCACATTAGTTTAATTAGTTTTTGTTTTATTTTCAAAACCCAAATCAAAGCTCTTTGTTAATTTGAAATCTTTATAATCAATTTTCCAAACGATAGAATTGCGCTCCCTAACCTGCGTTCCTTCGAGATCGATACTTGGGGAAATTCTTCCCGTTTTATATTACTTGAGCGACTGGTCTTGTCATTACGTGTCAACCCATCAATGAGCATAGCCATAAGCCTGCATAAACCCCATGAATCATAACTCTAAACTTGGCTTCTACGCTGGATCTTGTCACAACTTGTTGTTTCTTGCTCCTTCAAGTAACAAAGTTACCCGACAAGGGAACACCATCCTGAAGTTGATCATCGATCCTCAACAGACCCGACCCAATCAACATCAGTGTAAATTTCAATATTTATGCATGAATTTGGAGAAAACAAGATACTCTCCTTCATTGTGAGGATTTGAGATACCTAAGAATTCTGTGAGCTGCATCCACATGACGCGTCAATATTTAGACATGACGCTTCTTCGGAGCATGCATGAACTGGCTGATAACGCTTACCGCATAAGAAATATTCGGGCGAGTGTGGGACAGGTAGATCAGTCTCTCTACTAATCTTTGAAATTCAGAGATTTCTTCGATCATCTTTCTATCATTACGTCTCAATCAGTGATTTGCTTCAATTGGGGCGTCTGTTGGTCTACATCCACTCATCCCCACCTTCTCAAGGAGGTCCAGAGTATGTTTTCTCTGAGACATGAAGATTCCCTGCTTGGACCTTACAACCTCAATACCCAAGAAATACCTGAGTTTTCCCAGGTCCTTGACCTCAAATTCACTGGCTAATTTCTATTTTAGATTCTTGATTTCTTCCACGTCATCACATGTTATGACTATATCGTCAACATATATAATGAGGACAGTGAGTTTCTCAGTCCTATGTTTGATGAACAATGTATGATCTGCTTTGCTCTGGTGATTCCCAAATGACAACATAGCTTTGTGGAGTCTCCCAAACCAGGGTCTTGAGGATTTTTTAGCACATATAATTTCTTCTTTAATATGTAAACTTTCGCTTCTGCACTTTTAGGAGTGAGACCCGGTGGAATAAACATGTAGACTTCCTCAATCCAGATCCCCATGAAGGAATGCATTCTTCACATCAAGTTGTCAAAGGTCGCAATCTTTATAGACAACACATGATAGCAAGAACCTAATAATTTTCATCTTTGCTACCGGGAAAAGTGTTTCTTGATAGTCAATGTCAAGGTTTTGTGTATAATCTCTTGTCACTAGTCTTGTCTTACACCTTTTGACAATCTTTTGAGAGTTCTGTTTGATAGAGAACACTCATTTACACCCAACAATTTTCTTTCCATAGGGAAGATGCACCAAACCCCATGTATGATTCTTTTCAAGGGCAGTCATTTCCTCAACCTTCGCCTCTCCACATAAGGACCTTCAGGGTCTGCTGCCAAGATGCAGGTATAGAAAGAGAATCAAGAGAAGACATAGAGGTCTTATAGGAAGTAGAAAATGAATCATAAGCTATGAAGCACGGATACTTCCTCGAAGGCAGCGTACTGGATACGTATCCGGTACCGGTACGCACCCGATACTCGATGGATACACCTATGTGGACACACTTGGACTTAGCACATCATTCTGCATACTGTGATAGGAGTCTGTTTTTCTAGAGTAAACAAATGTTGGCTCTATTCTAAGAAGCGTTGGTACGCCCAATTAAGTTTTGTATCTGTACTGAGTATGTTTCTGGTATCGGTACCTTTGTGTTACAAGTACGTGTATTGAACGTGTTGATTCAACACAAGTTATTAACAAAACGGCTAACTTGTCTTTAGACTAACCGGAGATTGAAGATGTTGATCTCCAATAATGAAGAAAAAAAACTGATAAGTAACTTAAGTTTAATTTTATCTCTTTTGCTTAAACATATAAGATGTTAAATTTTGTAATATTTACGAATGCTTAATGTTTGAAAACTTCATGTTATGTTGCATTGATTTGTGAACTTGTACTTCAAGTTATGATTTATGTTTAATGTTTCGATGTTTCGATGTTTCGATGTTTTGAGAACTATTTATTGCACTTGTGATATATAAATATATATTATATTTGTTATAACGTATCACGACGTACCCGTATCCTTATTTTTAAAATTTTGTCGTACCGCCGTACCAGATACGTATCATATTCGGCACCCGTACCCGTACCAGTGCTTCCTAGGTCATAAGATACATAATGTGAGAGAGGATAACGAGTACAAGAGCGGATATCTTTCCTAAGGCTTAAGGGCAATTTGTGGATCAGAAGGCCCTGAGTATGGATCTAATGACGGCTCTGGTGGCATAGTCAGATCTTGTGTGCTTGTCTTCTTTATACGTTGAGTATATACCTGCAAGCTTGGGGAAGTAGATGGAAGAGTTAAGGACACAATAGGACTCACTTCCAATGGTGTAGACACTCCCTGAATTAAGGGATATGGTGGAGGTATGGACAGAGGTACAGAAGGAACGGGTAAAGGAGGAGGGTCACTCGAGTTAGGGAGTATGCCTCAGATTCATGGAACGTGGCATCAATAGTGACAATTACGTTCTTTGTAGGTGAGTAAAAAACGTTTGTACCCCTTCTGTGTGGGTGAGTAGCCAATAAAAACACACTTGAGTGCGCGAGGATCAAGTTTGGTAGGATGAGCGTGGTGGATGTGAATGAACAAGACACATCCAAACAACTTAGGGGACTACTGAGTAGGTGAGACATGGAGAGTGTTAAGAGGAGTAACATTCCTAAGGACGTGCGAGGCATACAATTAATAAGATATGCCGCAGTAAAGATCGCATCTCCCCGATAAAATTTGGCAAGATGGATTGTATACAAAAGGCAATGATCAACTTTCAGGAGATGATGATTTTTCCGCTCAGCAACATCACTCTGTGTTGTGGAATAAGCTCAAGTAGGCTGGTGGAGGATGTCATGATTAGCAAGATATCGCTCAAACTGCAAATCCATGTATTTACGGTCATTATCACTGCGAAGAGTTTTAATGGTGGTATGAAATTGTGTGGAGATCATGTTATGAATTATTCAAAAAACAGAAAATACATCACTTTTATTTCGTAACAAATTTAATCAAGCAGTACGAGAGAAACAATCAATAAAAGTAACAAACCACACACAACCAGAGATAGAAGGTATTGGGCAAGGCCCCCAAATATCAGTATGAATAACTGCAAAAGGTGTAAAACTAGGTAACAAAACATGATTAAATGAAGTATGATGTTTGTTAATAGTACATATATCACACACAATGGAATCAAAGACAACAACAGACATAGCAGGAAACAACAATTTCATAATAGGAGTAGACGGGTGGCCCAAACGACAATGTCAAGAATACAATGGATGGGTAGTGCTAGAATAAAGAGCTAGAGGAGGTTGAGCTGAGCTAGAGTCGAGCACATAAAGTCCATTGACCATGCTACCAGAGCCAATCACCTTCCCCATCATTAGGTTCTGAAAAACACGAGGAATGAAGAAAGGTCATAGAGCAGTGCATGAAGTTAACGAGATGACTAATAGAAAGTAAATTACGAGTGAAATTGGGAACATGAACGACAAATGATAAGGAGAAAGAGGAGCAGGAGATGGAACCCTTTCCGATAATAGATGAACACGAGAGCGATCTACAATGCTCACCTTATCGTGACCAAAGAGAGGGGTAAATGAGATGCAGTGTTGTAGATGTCGACCGACATGTCGACCGTCGTAAAGGTTTTGGGCATAAAACGCCACGACATTGATATTTTAACCAAAAATGTCGTTTTTGAAAATATCATCAATATATCGGTCTTCAAGCCCGGATATATCGATTTTACCTGATATATCGAGCGATATCTCGCGGACAATATATGACGAATTCTAAAAATATATATGTTTCATTTCTTTTAAGCATCTGAGCGGCGATATTTTGTTTTGTGCTACATTTCATGCATCTCTCTGAGCCAAGATTTGACTTCTTTCTTGTCCCATTCTCATTTGGTGCTCTTTATGTCATTTACTGTTGTCAACGCTTTTTGTGTAACTTAAAGACATATATTATGTGTTTATATGATTTTGTGTAATTTATAAAAATATATTATGTATGTAACTACACGTCTTTTAAAAAAAATATTTAGATATATGAATAAATTTATTTAAATATTAAAATTCAACATTGTAAAATATCTCAGATATATCCTCCGCAAAAAATATGGATAATTGCACTCAAACCGACATGAACCCGACATCCAATATCTACAACCTTGATGAGATAAAACCTGAAGCGGACCCAGTCATATGATCTGTGGCCCCAGAGTCAATTATCCACTGGATGGAAGGATGAAAGACAACAGAGCGAGCACCTGGAAGTCCCATGCGAGCATAGGAGGAAGAGGCAGAAGACTCTGTAGAATGGCCATGCATCAAGCGACGGAGGGCAATCACTTCATCCGTTGTGAATGCGTTACAAGGGGGGCAAAGCCATAAAAGATAGAATAGCTAGGAGGAATGCCCACAGTAGCATCAGTGAGATGAGTAGCACGAGGAGAAGCATGACAACCGGAAGATCTCCCCACGGCTGCCACGAGGTGGAGCACCCCCTTTTGGCGGAGGGAACCCATGGAGCCTGAAGCAAGTGTCCCGAGTATGTCAATTCTTTCTGCAATAATCACAGAGGTCATGGTCCTCATCGGAGCCCTTTAACGACTACCAAGAAGAGAAAGGGAAGTAACAGCAAGAGTAGAGCTCTCAGGTGCAGGATCGGGAAGTAAGGTCTGACGGCGATCGAATTCCTGCAGCACATTGTTGTAGACCTCAGGAAGAGACGGCAACTGTGGATGCCCCAAAATCTGAATACTGATCTGATCAAAGTCCCGATGCAGGCCATTGAGAAATTCCAAGATTCAATTGCGGTCTTCTCTGGCACGAACCATCGCCTCATCAACAGGTCTAGCAAAAGTAAGAGGGTCAAAATGATCATATTCCTGATACAGTTGTATGAACTTCAAGTAGTACGCAGAAGGAGGGCGATCACCCTATCGGAGTAAGGATATCTTCCATCACAACTGAAAAATCTGAGCGGCATTGTCTCGACGAGAGTAGGTAGACTCCGCTCATCGCCAAATGTCTGTAGCATTGTCGAGAAATAAATAATTTCGAGCGATGGACTCCTGCATCGAATTAGTAAGTCGGGACATGACTAGGGAGTTTCCCGACTCCCACTGTATCCACTCGAAAGAGGTCTTATTTGGTTCCTTCATTTGGCCAGTGACATAGACAAAGAGTCGACGGATTTTGAGCGTCAAGGTGATAGATCAGAACCATTAAAGGTAATTAGAGTTTTCCAAACGAATGGTAATAATTTGAGGATTGTTGTGATCATGGTTCCCACGGAGAGAACTCGTTGGAGGGAAAATCAATGACGAGGGAGCGGGAGAATCTTCACCGCTAGACATAGTAGCTCAAGAATAGAAATTCGGAGACTACCCAAGATTTAGGGCAAGCAGAAGTTGCTGATTACACTGTGAGAGGAAGAGAAATTCACCCCATGCCATCACAAGAAGCGTTGAAGACATCAAAAGAAGCAAGCACTTCACTGCATTGAGTATCCGGTATCAGATAGGGGCTGAAGATGGAGGGAAGGCTGAAGAAGAAGGGCCTGCAGTAGAGGGAGCGGTGAACCCGAGTGGAAGAAGGAGAACACGAGCGGGGAAGCGGACGTTGCGGAGGCGAGCGACGAACGGAGCGGAAGCAAGTGGCGGACCAGGTGGAGCGGAGGCTCGAGCGACGAATGCTAGTAGCGAGAAGCGCGAGACATCGGAAGGAGGCTAGGGCACCAGGAGCACTATGCACTCTGATACCATGTTGTTCGAAAGGGAGTTGATTAATTGCATTAAGAAGAGTAATCTCCTCTTTATATGGATGGCGGATATAACAAGAGAAAGGAAAAAAATACATAATATGACTACTACATATTATCACAACTACTACATATTATAACATTTACCATAGCGTGATTGAGATTGACGAGGGTATAGTTGTCAAAGTAACATAGGTGGATGAGTGTATAGATATTAGTGGGTTAGTGTAGAATTGTCTACATGACATATGTAGATGAGTGTATAACTATCAATTGGACATAGGTGGATGAGTGTATAACTATCAATTGGACAAATGTGGATGAGTATAACTGTCTACATGACATTGGTGGATGAGTGTATAACTGTCTACAGGACATAGATGGATGAGCATATAAGTGTCCACGAGATGTTTAGATCAATGCATAACTGTCTACATGATATAGGTGGATAAGCGTGTAGCTTTCACATGATATAGTGAGCGAGCGTATAGTTATCCACAGGGCCCGTGTAGATGAGTGTATAGTTGTTTTCATGACATAAATGAATGAGCATATGACTATCAACGTAACATAGCGGGCGAGTGTATAGTTGCCCATAGAATGTGTAGATTAGCTTATAGTTGTCTACATGACATAGGTGGATGAACGCATAGTTATTTGTGTGATATAGTGGACGAGCATATAGTTGTGATACGATGCGGCCGCCATATGCTATTATTAGTTTATGTAGCACAAGAGCATTTTTGTATTTTGTATTCCCCCACTTGTCTATATATATGAGTGGTAGTTTCTTTAGATGGGGACTTTTTTGGAAGTCTAGGGTTTTGGCTTTCTTGGAGAGTGGAGTGTCAAGGAAGACCCAACCTCCGGATGCTTGGCGAGAACTCGTTCTCGATTGTATCGTTCTATTGTTTAATATAATGCAATTTTCCTCTTCTCTATCAACTGGTTCGACCTGCCCTTGATTAGGGTTCTGTCGAGCCCTAATTCCTCCTTGCCTCCTTCCATTTCCGCGAGCCAAGTCTCCTGTGTTTGCTCTCTGCTCCAACGAGTCCGATTCCGTACGTCGTGCACGCATCGCTTCCCTATTAAATTTGCCAGCTCCTTCGATTGCCGCTTCGTCAGGGCTCTGTTCTACCTCGCTGATTCGCTCGCCGCCGATCCTGCTCCTTCGAGTCCGATTCCGCACACCGTGCACGCATCGCTTCTCTATTAAATTTGCCAGCTCCTTCGATTGCCGCTTCGTCAGGGCTCTGTTCTACCTCGCTGATTCGCTCGTCGTACACGACATTCCAACGTCGCCGACTGTTTCCAATCCCGTCTCTGCGGCCGATCCTCCCTTCCGCCGACTGCTCCTACCATTCCAGCACCGCCGACTACTGTCAACCCCTCTTCCCCAAGTCTAGTGTCGTCAGCCTCCACCAACGCCTCCTCCACCCTGCTCTGCAACCGGCTGCTCCTTCGAACAACTCTGGGCATTTCCATCGGCTGCTAGTGGCGTTTTCCGCCGTATACAGCCCCATCAACCTCCGCCAGTGCCCTCTCCACCCCGCTACGCCTCCAGATGGCACCTTCCAGTACGTCCTGACGTTTACATCGGCTTCCAGTGGTCATCAGCATCTTCGTCGCTTTACTGAGGCCCTCTCGCGCCTTCAGCAGCCTTCCAGCGACCACGTCTCCTTCTCGCTGCCTTTTGTCATGTCCGACAATCCTCTTCCAACTATTGCTGCCCTCCGACGGTCCTTTCCACTCCTAGCCACGGTTCATGCCCAAGACTCGGGCCATGGACCTCCACGCCAACGAGAATACCTTCACCACTACAAACTCGGACTCTCAGCACATGGATCACATTGAAGCCCAGCTGGAGGACCTCGCACTCCTACTTTGAGGACTTACCGCGGCAGTTAATCGCCCTCTGACCCCTTCTCCACCGCCACGAATTCCAACCGTTCCCGACCACAAGGGGTTTTTGCACCCCCATGACAGACTCTGTCCCGGCCCACCTCCGTCGGATTCAAGGTTGTCAGGATTGAGATCCTAGATGAGATCGTTTCGAGATAGGATCGGATCTGATAGTAGGGTCGGATTGAGGATCGCTTTGCAAAATCAGGATCGATTTACAAAATCTGGATCAGATCGTAAGATCCTATGATCTGGATCGCGATCCTGACAACCTTGGCCATATTGAGATTCCAGTGTTCTATGCCACCAACCCTCTCTGGTGGATCGCCCGCGCAGAGCAGTTCTTCGACTTGCAAGCCACCCCCGCCGATCAGAAGGTCCCCCTCGCCACTATCTATATGGAAGGCTCAACACTCCATTGGGTGTGTTGGATGCGCCAGCATGCACCTGACATGTCCTGGCCCATATTGAAGGAGGAGCTCTTCCGCCACTACGACAACCACCAAGTAGGTCATGCCTTTGAGCGCCTCAGCTCCGTCCGCAGTCTGACTCTGTGGAAACCTACATCGACGAATTCATCACAGTCGCTGCGCATGTTCCCGACCAGGCCCCCGATCACTACCTAGGCTATTTTCTGGCGGGTCTGCACCCACACCTCCGTGCGCGCCTTCGGGTCCACAACCCCACTACTTTTTCTCTCACAATAGAGCAGGCTAGGTATCTCGATGGGGAACTCTACCAAGCCCCACCATCCTCCTCGACACGGCCACCCCCATCATCGCAGCCACTACCGCACCCACCGCCGCGGCCACTACCGCCACCCCTTCCACTGCGGCCACTACCGCCACCTCTTCCGCTGCGGCCACGACCGTCACCTCATCCGCTCGTGGACACTCTGCCCCCACCTGGGCCCCAGCTACTGACTTCGCCCGCGCATCCGCCAGCTCCACGTCGACCGGCCCTCCGACGACCCCATCATCTGTCTTACCAACAACAAGAAGAGGTTCGCCGCAAGGGCCTTTGCTTTCGCTGTCAGCAACCGTTCTCGTCCACCCACGTCTACCCTCTCAGGAATCTATGTGTGTTGATGGGAGTTGTAGATACTGATCCTGACTCCGGGGAACTGAATCCACTGACGCTTTCTGACGACCCGTTTGACCCTCGACCTTGAGGACAAGGTCATTTTTCAGGCGGGGCATGTCGATATGATGTGACTGTCATATGTTATTATTAGTTTATATAGCCAAATGACATTTTTGTAATTTGTATTTCCCCCACTCGTCTATATATATGAGTGTTAGTTTCTTTAGATGGGGACTTTTTTTGGAAGTCTAGTGTTTTGGCTCTCTTGGAGAGTGTAAGTGTTAAGGAGGACCCAACCTTTGGATGCTTAGCGAGAACTCATTCTCAATTGTATCGCTCTATTGTTTAATGTAATGCAATTTTCTTCTTTTCTATCAAGTTGTCTACGTGACGTGTAGATGAGTGTATGGTTGTCTATAAGACATAGGTGGATGAACGTCTAGCTATCCGTGTGATATAGTGGAGACCATATAATAATTATCTATATGTGAAAGTTATTACTTCAAGATTAGTTAGTCACCTAGAGGGGGGGTGAATAGGTTTTTGAAATTTCTTAAGTTTTTTTGCTGTTTTCTTTCTAAGTGATCTAGAGCTTGTTCTTAGAACCTGCAATATAAACAAGAACAAACAACATTGACACACAGCACAACACACAGATATTTATAGTTGTTCCCCAATTGGGTACATCCACTTTCCCTCCCACCTTTCTAACTTATGTTAGACAAGGCACAAACTCCTTCAAATGCTCCTCAGAGCTTACACCTCAGGCTCTCAGCCTTACACTCAGGTTCTTTTCAGAACCCTACCTCAGAACCACAAAGGTTCCTACCTCAGAGCCCTGCAGTGCTCCTACAGCTTAATGGTCCTCAAACCACCTACCTCAGCCTTATCTCTAAGGCCTACAGCTTAGGCTTTTCAGCCCTATAACTTCAGGCACAAGGCCCTACTCTCAGAGTGTTGCAGCACTCCTACAGCTCAGTACCCTTCTAGGTACCTACCTCAGTGCCATTCCAGGCACCTACAGCTCAGCCTCTTCCAAGGCCTACAACTCAGTGACACACTTGTCACCTACAGCTTAGTGACTCAACAGTCACTTACCTCAGGCACTAGACCCTACTACTCAGGCTGGGAGGACAACCCTACTCTCAGATCCACTTAGATCCTACCTTAGTACCCCAGCAGGGCACCTACCTCAGTGACTAATTAGTCACCTACAACTCAGGTCCAACGTGCCCTACAGCTCAGATTCAGATAACCTGAATCCTATAGGAAATTAATCAAGAAGTTGAAATAAAAAAAACCTTGACTTTGAGATAAATCTCAGAGTCTATCTTGCTGGACTGAGCAGACATCAGTCCAGCCCTCTTGTTGTAGAAGGAACTAGTCTTCGTCTACAGCTAGCTCCTTTTCTGCTGCACTGAAGAACAACTATCTGCTGTTGAAGGCTGACGGCCCTTCACACAGCTATCTCTCCTTGCTGATTAGATGAATCAGCTACCTTGTTCTGGAAAGTACAAATTTGCTGAACTGGAAAAAACTTCAGCTATCTTTCTCTGCCTTTCTGGCTAGCTCTGCTGGACTTGGCTTTCAAGCTCGTCGGAGAAGATGAAGTCCAACCGCCTCTCTTTTCGTTTTCTTTTTCGTTCCTGTGTTTGTTAACCTTATTTCTTTTTTATTTTTTTCCTTTTATATCTGTTGATTTGAATCAACGACACAATTTGAATGTGGGCCCCGCCAAGGATGGTGTGCGTCAATTCCCTCAGAAGAGGACAAACAGTACTTTCCGGCGTTGTTGTAGCTTTCCCGCAACGATATGAAATACTCTGACTGCGCTCAACGAATGATGAGCTGGGTTCGACGAATTTTGAAATCAGTTCGACGAATTTTGAACTGAGCTTGACTAACTCAGAATCTTCAAACTTTAACTTGAGCTCGACGAAAGGTGAGCTGGGTTCGACAAATTCTGAAATCAGTTCGACGAATTCTGAACTGAGCTCGACGAACTCATAATCTTCAAACTTTAACTTGAGCTCGACGAAAGGTGATCTGGCTTCGACGAATTCTGAAATCAGTTCGACGAATTCTGAACTGAGCTCGACGAACTCATAATCTTCAAACTTTAACTTGAGCTCGACGAACTCAGAATTCAGTTCGACGAATTCTGAACTGTGCTCTTCTTTAGAAGCGTTGAGTGAGCCTGCCTCACTCAACGCTTCTGGACTTAGAGAAATTCTGTTGGCTTTGTCTCAGCGATTCCTTCTCAACTGTCTCAGCGATTTCTTCTTCACATCTGTGACTATCTTCTGTCTCAGTGGTTTCTTCTCAACTGTCTCAGCGGTTTCTTCTTCACAGCTTAGACTATCTCCTGTCTCAGCGGTTCTGCTGAGACCAACACTTCTGTCAACGCTTTGCATTGAGCTTCTCAGCTGTCTCAGCGGTTATGCTGAGACAATCTTTTTAGCTGTCTCAGCGTTTTTGCCTTAGTCAAATTATCTGACTTCCAGCTTACTCTTCTTGTTCACCTGTCCAATCAAGGACAACCTGCATGCATGAATTCAAGCACACATCAAATACATTATGCCCCTTAGCATGATTGGTGATGCATCTTCAAATCCTGAGGAACATTGTAGGGCACAATTCCCAACAATCTCCTCATATTTGAAGAAGCCAGAACACCCATCCATGCTAAGGTGCATCAACACAAAAAGTATCATGATAGGTCTGATGAGACATTATTATGACAACTAGCCATCCCAGTTTAGGATAACTCCCCCTAGAAGAGATGGCTTAGCACTATGATTGAATGTCCATTAGTGCTGGTGAATTATCAATCATTAACAATGTAACAGTATGATTAATAATAAAAGCTTTATTAATCATTGACAAGGTAAACATTATGATTAAGATATGCCTAATCATTAACTTATTTAGTGAGCCTTAGCCAAACAATAGTAGACAAAACTTGTGATTATAAGATGTCTATGAAGGAATAACATTTCATTAATCACAGATATATAAATGAGAATTGCAAGCACATTTATCACAACAATATAGTCAGGGCCAACTTATATTAATTTCATTGATAGGGAGTTGATATTGCTACACTATTGATATTCATTACAAGACATTGATTAAATATTTAAAGAATCCTAGGTCTTGCAGCCTCATCTCAGCTCTTCTTTGATGAACTTGAATCAACATCCTTGGTAGCAGCAGTCTTCAAGTTTTCAGTTTTGTTCTCCTGTCATTTGAAGTAAAGGAATGGCTTTGGAATATATCTGGGAGGCATTTTCTTGGGGTTGCTCTTCCTTACCAGATTTTCTTTGAATACTCTTTCCCTTAGGGAATTTCTTTCCAAATGTTTTATCCATTCCTCAGAAGGATATACACTATCAATATTCTTTAAGATTTGTCCATGGCTTACCCAAACATTGATAATGATGGATTCAGAGGCATCACTTAGCTGTTCATGATCTGGATCATCTCTGTTCTCAGCTCTCCTCTTTGCCATGAACTCTTCAGCCATCTGAGTTCCTTCCCTCTTTCTTCTGGCAGCAAGTTGTGCATCCTGTGCAGCTCTAGCTTGTGTTGGGAAGTCTAGGTCCTCTGGACTCTTTTTATCCAGGAGGGGCTGGTGTAATGCTACCATGGTTCCTTGAATTACATTGAAGGCTTGATCTTCAATGAGTGCTGCTGTCTTAGCATGGCTGCTCTCCCCCTTTCTACCTTCTTCATGGATGATCTGTTGCAGTAGGGTGGAGTTTGCTTCATTTTTGCTTGATATAGATTGGAATATTCTCTCATTGTCAGCAAGCAGCTCATTTTTCAGAAGTACTGTCTCCTGCATAGAGTGAAAAACAACATTGGTGACATGCTGATTTACATGATCTGCTGCACCCCTGACCACCTCATCAGTTGCACTCACATAATTCTTGACATATCCAATGTCATCTGCAGAGAGTTTTTGGTTTGTTTTCAAGGATTTCATGAGGGTGGTCAGTTTTATGCCAGCAGTTCCAGCCCTATCAAACCAGGTGGTGACCTGTGTGTTTAAGTGAGAGATTTCTTCTTTATTTTCCTTGAATTTAGTTAATAATTCATCCCTCAGCTTGGCAACTGATTGGTCAACATATTCCTTGAGGGTTGTGGTCTGAGCATCCAGGAGTGCTTTGATATGATTTAGATGAAACTCATTAGAGAGTTGGGTAGTGGTTGGTTGGCTTACTGGAGGAGGGACATCTTCCTGAGCAGGGACCTGTGAAGTCTCCCCCTCAACTACAGTACCTATAGAAGGAAACATTTCCTTAGCTAAAGCTGTATTAACACTACTAATTAAGAGGGTATGAGTGTTACCTGTAGTGGGTGCAGATTTAACTATTCTGGTGACAGCTTGGTCTAAGGTTGTCAAATCCATCTGATTATGCTCCCCCTCAGATTGAGCATCTTTTTCTGGGCTTGACCCATTTAGATAGGTATCTAATGCCTTAGGAGACTCATGGTTATCTTCTGTAGCAAGGATATCTTCAACTGCAGCTACATCATCAGTATCAGCCATATCTGCCTCATTTTCTGCAGCAACCTCTTCTTCAGTAGCATTCTTTGAAACTTGTCCTGACCTTGGACTGGCATGAATTTTATCAACATGCACATCACTGACTTGAAGTTGGAAGTTTGTAGAGGATTGACTTAGTGATAAGTCAACCTGCAGACCAACATCAGTTGGAGAGGAGGTTCCAAGCTCTGGTTCAGAGCTGGCAGTTCTTTCTTCCTCAGCAGGTTTCTTCCTTGTGTCCCTAGAGGAATCCTTTATTGGTGAAGGTTGGCTCATTGGTAGGACCCTAGTGAATCTGTCCAAAGTTTTTATGTCCATTCTTTTTAGGTAGTGAATCTTCACTCCTTGCTCTTGCTTGAATGTATTAGGGTAGGTGTTCACTAGGTATAAGGAAAGAATTCTGCCCATGTTTGGAGTGTGCAGGCAGTCTACTATTCTCTAGTAGATGAGAGATGACCAAGAAGTCTGCCTATTGAAGATTATCCTAGTCATAATATCAAACATTGATCTGGAGATTGTGTCATGTGATCCAAGTTTGCAGATGAGGGCTTTCCCTACTATTTCTGTCAGCAGTTTGCCTCTCTGATTGAAGAATTTCCTCTTGAGTGACCCAGGTTTGGCATCACTGTATCCACACCACCTGAGAGCTTTGTCTCTGTCCGTAATGGTGGGTTCTTCTTCCTCGCTCGGGTTGACGGAGGGTAGATGTAGGGCTTTGCCTAGTCTCTTAGGATTTACATTAATCTTGATGTCCTCAATCTTAGACTTAAGTGCGTTTTGAGAAGAGGACACCTTAATGTTGGAGAAGAATTCTACTACCTCTTCTCTAAGAATGGTAGAGGGTTTAGAAAGGGTGTACTCCAAACCCGTGGTCTCAATCATTCTTAACACTTCTTTAATCTCTGGCGAGGCATGACTGAATCCATTCCTCACAATTTCATAGCCCTCCTGGAGCTCCTTTGAGATCTTCGTCGCCATTGAGTCAGTGCGGCAAGACGCGGAGAAGGTTTCGGTCTCGACGGCTAGGGTTAAGGCTTTTGAATGCGATGTGGCTTTTCGTTTCTTGTCGCCTTAATATATGTAATGAAAAAGTTTAATTACCTTATGATTAGATTAACCGATTAAACATTTTTAGACTTAAGTGAGTACTTTTAGGCTTTGCGGCTTGCTCTACGCTTCCTGTTATGATAATAGATACTTAGTGCTTCTATTATACCTCTCAGCTTTTCTTTTATTAACTTAATGTCTGATTAATTTGTAGCTTCCCTCACTGTCTGGATGTACATTCTACTTGTCACGCCATTATACAAATATTTTATCAATTCTAAGTATAATGGAGACCTAACATGCTAATAAGCCGGTTTTATTAACAACCTTATTATGCACTGATTTACATGTTATTTGGGCTTGAGAGAAAAGACTACATAAGTTAACAATGCAGATAATTATGAAGGATAATTAAATCATTGTTATCTAACTGGTGTGTTTGATTAGGTTCATCATAAGCACATCTAACTTCATGAATTTGCAAACTTAGTCTCTATACAAGAGAGAGAGACTTACCTTGAGTCTTGCTGCCTCTAGCTTTTGAGGATTACACACTTAACAGGCTCAACCTTTGTTTATTGCTTTTCATGAAATATATTCCTCGAGCAATCATCCTGTCCCAGACTTTTGTCTGGAACATCCATTGTCCAAATACCAAGTCTTATCTAGACAGGTATTTGGACTTCCTGCAAAACAAAATTTACATTCTCTTAGGAACTCAATAATTATTGGGTCCTAGGTTCATGTTAGCTTTATAGAAATTTTGCTCAACTCTTTGTCTGGGCTGAGCAACCTTCTGTCCACTAGCCACATTCAGGTTATGTCAACAATCAATGGCAAAATGACCCACTTTTCCACAGCACCAACATTTATGAATGTTGTATCTTCTCTTCTGGACAACACAGAATTGTTTTCCATGAGAGAAGTGAGCAGCCCCAGATTTTGCCGGATGAGCATTGAATGTTGCTGCTTCCTTCTTCCTAAGTAAAGGTGCTGAAGAACTAAGTACAACTGGTGCAGAATGGACCATTTGAATTTGTGGAGCCCTCCATTTAGTGGCCTCACCCATCTCTTTAGATAAAAGATATTTGGATCCAAATTTAAAGAACTTATCCTGAACTTTATGACTAGAGTGGACAACATCACTCTATCTGAGATCATGTGTCTTTACCCCGCTGGTAGAGCACACATTAGATTGATCCTTAAGAGAAGGTCCAACCTTGACAGTTTTAGAAGGTAAATTTGTCTTTTGAAACACTGTCTTCTTATTAGGGAATTCAGATTTGAATTGATGATTAATGTGATTAATACCCAGCTTCTCAGGGACTTGACAGGTTGCAGCTTTTGGCAACTGACCCTGTGACTGAGAAGGGTTAATCACAATCCCCAATTTCTCTGTGAACTTTTGTTCCAGATATCTAATATGCTTATTCTTCTCTTCTAGAAGCTTGGTCTGACACTCGAGACTTTTCTTGAATTCAGACACCTCATGACTTTTCTTATAAAACTCAATATATTTATTGTTATAAAGAGTTTTATAAGGTTTCAGGACTTCAATCTCCTTGGCTTGCCTTTTGACAAGAATTCTGCTCTTCTTTAGAACATCTAGGAGCAGTCTATACTTGTCAATCAATTGATTGACATTAGTCTCAGATTCTGAGCACTCTTCATTACAGGATGAAGAAGTACTAGTACCTGGACTGGTTTCATAGTCAGAGGAAGATAAAGAAATGAAGAGAGGTTGTACCATGATTGATTCTGAATCTACCTGACTTCTTTCTTCTTCAGTTATTATTATCAGCCCTTGGCATCCACAGTCTTCTCCATCACCCTCATTGTCACTGTCTGAGTGTGACAGGGGGGCCCTGATTCCTATCCTGGCAGCAGGATATTCCTCTTCATCTTCTGGACCTGCAGCAACAAATATCAGCCCTATATAGGCTTCTTCCTCTTCATCTTTAGATTCTGAGGAGGAAGAATATGTCCAGCTTCTCTCCTTCTTAGCCATAAAGGACTTCTCCTTCTTCTTGTCCTTGTGGTGATGGTGTTATTTTTTCTTCTTCCTTTCTTTTGACTGGGCAGTCAGCAATGACATGTCCAGTCCTGCTGCAACAATAACAGATGACATTAGAAGAAATCTGTTTACTGGTATTAGGGACATACCTGTCATCCTTGGATGACTTCCTGCGATAAGAAGATGAAGATGACCTGCTCCTCCAGTCCTTCTTCTTTATGAACTTCTGAAATTGCCTAGAGAAGACAGCTAGATCTTTATCAGACATGTGGTTGTCTGATGAGCTTGACTCAGATATTTCTGAGCTTGGTTCAGCTTCCCTCCTTGGTGGTGAGGGAGTCTTTCTTCTGCTCCTTGGGGCTTCTGCCTTGAATGCTACAGACTTATCCTTGGACTTGGATTGACTGTTCTTCTCCTCTTCTAGTCTAGCAGCCAGTTGCATTTCTTAAGATAGCAGCTTTCCAAAGAGAGTTGGTGGAGGAGTGTCTGCCAGCTTAGTCATTTCCCTAATGACACAAATCTTGGTGTCCCAATCTCTAGTGAGAGATCTAAGGAACTTGTCATTTCGCTCATAGTTGCTGAAGACTCTACCATAGGTTCTTAGTTCATTAACTATCCTAAAGAATCTCTCAAAGCAGTCAGCTACTTTTTCAGATTTTCTTTGTCTGAAAGCCTCATACTCTTGGTTGAGCATGAACTTTCTATCATCTCTAACTTCCTCAGTGCCTTCCATGTAGACCACAAGAGTGTCCCACATTTCTTTGGAGGTCTTGCAGTGTACAAGATTTTGGAAGGTTGATTCATCAATGACACTGGCTATAATGTTTTGTGCCCTTTTGTCCATGGTGGACAGAATTACTTCATCTCTGTTCATCTCTGTATATGTCTTGGGCACTCTCAGAATTAGATCTATGGTGGAAGCCTTTGTGGGGATAAAAGGACCTTCCACTACAGTTAAATAGATCCTAGGGTCAGATGCTTCCAGGAACAGTCTTACCCTTTGCTTCCAGAGGCTAAATCATTCTTTCCTGCAGATTGGCAGCTTTATGGCCCCTAGTTCCTTATAGTTCATTCCTGACCTCATAATTATATCTTATAACTAACCTTGGAGGTATACTCAGATTATTAGATCTTTTTTGAGTAACCTCCCTCTGATACCACTTGAAAGTTATTACTTCAAGATTAGCTAGTCAACTAGAGGGGGGTGAATAGGTCTTTGAAATTTCTTAGGTCTTTTTACTGTTTTCTTTCTAAGTGATCTAGAACTTGTCCTTAGAACTTGCAATATAAATAAGAACAACCAACACAACACAGCACACAGATATTTATAGTGGTTCCCCAATTGGGTACATCCACTTTCTATCTCACCTTTTCAACTTATGTTAGACAAGGCACAAACTCCTCCAAATGTTTCTCAGAGCTTACACCTCAGGCCCTCAGCCTTACACTCAAGTTCTCTTCAGAATCCTGCTTCAGAACCACAAAGGTTCCTACATCAGAGCCTTGCAGTGCCCCTACAGCTCAGTGGTCCTCAAACCACCTACCTCAGCCTTATCTCTAAGGCCTACAACTCAGGCTTTTCAGCCCTACAACTTCAGGCACAAGACCCTACTCTTAGAGTGTTGCAGCACTCCTATAGCTCAGTACCCTTCCAGGTATCTACCTCAGTCCCCTTCCAGGCACTTATAGCTCAGTACCCTTCCAGGTACCTACCTCAGTGCCCTTCCAAGCACTTATAGCTCAGCCTCCTCCAAGGCCTATAACTCAGTGACACACTTGTCACCTACAGCTCAGTGACTCAACAGTCACCTACCTCAGGCACTAGGCCCTACTACTCAGGCTGAGAGGACAGTCCTACTCTCAGATCCACACTTGGATCCTACCTCAATACCCCAGCAGGGCACCTACCTCAGTGACTAATTAGTCACCTATAACTCAGGCACAACGTGCCCTATAGCTCAAATTCAGACAACCTGAATCCTACAAGAAATTAATCAAGAAGTTGAAATAAAATAAAACCTTGAATCTGAGATAAATCTCAGAGTCTACCTTGATGGACTGAGTAGATATCAGTCCAGCCCTCTTGTTGTAAAAGGAACTAGTCTTCTTACAACTAACTCCTTTTCTGCTGCACTGCAGAACAACTATCTGCTGTTGAAGGCTGACGACCCTTCACACAGTATCTCTCCTTGCTGATTAGATGAATCAGCTACCTTGTTCTGGAAAGAACAAACTTGCTGAACTGGAAAAAAACTTCAACTATCTTTCTCTGCCTTTCTGGCTAGCTCTGCTGGACTTGGCTTTCAAGCTCGTCGGAGAAGATGAAGTCCAGTCGCCTCTCTTTTCGTTTTCTTTTTCGTTCCTGTGTTGGTTAACCCTAATCTCCTTTTCTTCTTTTTCTTTTATATCTGTTGATTTGAATCAACGACACAATTTGAATGTGGGCCCCGACAAGGATGTGAGCGTCACCTCCCTCAGAAGAGGACAAACAGTACTTTCCGGCGCTGCTATAGCTTTCCCGCAATGGCATGAAATACTCTGACTGCGCTCGACGAATGGTGAGCTCGGTTCGACGAATTTCGAAATCAGTTTGACGAATTTTGAACTGAGCTCGACTAACTCAGAATCTTCAAGCTTTAACTTGAGCTCGACGAAAGGTGAGCTGGGTTCGACGAATTCTGAAATCAGTTCGACGAATTCTGAACTGAGCTCGACGAACTCATAATCTTCAAACTTTAACTTGAGCTCGACGAAAGGTGAGCTGGGTTCGACGAATCCTGAAATCAGTTCGACGAATTCTGAACTGAGCTCGACGAACTCATAATCTTCAAACTTTAACTTGAGCTCGACGAAAGGGTGAACTCAGCTCGACGAACTCAGAATTCAGTTCGACGAACTCAGAATTCAGTTCGACGAATTCTGAACTGTGCTCTTCTTTAGAAGCGTTAAGTAAGCCTGCCTCACTCAACGCTTCTGGACTTAGAGAAATTCAGTTGGCTTTGTCTCAGCGGTTCCTTCTCAACTGTCTCAGCGGTTTCTTCTTCACAGTTGTGACTATCTTCTATCTCAGCAGTTTCTTCTCAACTGTCTCAGCGGTTTCTTCTTTACAGCTTAGACTATCTCTTGTCTCAGGGGTTCTGCTGAGACCAACACTTCTGTCAACGTTTTGCATTGAGCTTCTCAGCTGTCTCAACGGTTATGCTGAGATAATCTTCTCTGCTGTCTCAGCTGTCTCAGCGCTTTTGTCTTAGTCAAATTATCTGACTTCCAGTTTACTCTTCTTGTTCACCTGTCCAATCAAGGACAACCTGCATGCATGAATTCAAGCACACATCAAATACATTATGCCCCTTAGCATGATTGGTGATGCCTCTTCAAATCCTGAGGAACATTGTAGGGTACAATTCCCAACAATATGACATGTAGACGAGCGTATAACTGACTACAAGACATGGATGGATGTGAGTGTAACAATACACATGCTACAGTGTCTTTGGGTATGACTTAATATGAGTGTGTTTTCAGGCATGACTCCCCTTTAGACGAACATATAGTTGTCTACATAAGGTAAAATCTGATGAATCTGATTAACTGTTATGAGCCTAATAATGTGAGTTAAGCAAATTATGGTGATGAGGAATCTGATTTGAATGCAGAAATGAATAAATAAAATATCATGATTCACTCTACATGTATGTTTGTGATTTTGTGCACGTTTGAGATTTTGTGCACGTTTGATTATTCATTATTTGTTCTACTATTTATGCTCCGAATTACTATGTAAATGTTTATAGTTGCTGCTTCGTGATAGAATTTTTGTGGCTTATTAGAATAAAAAAACAAAAGTTTTATTCGAAACTCATGTTTTAAGATGAACCTTACCTTTCATCATTTGTTCCCCTCTCACTAATTCTGTTTTTTTTGGCCGGGGGTGCGGCACTATGGTTTTAGATAATGCACCTTAAAAGGGAATCATAATGTAGAAATCATAAACTATATGTTATGGACTGCTCATTCACGGACTTAATCCCGTCGGTCGAGCCACACAACATGGGCCGCGGCCTGCACACCTCAACTCCTTTCCGCACGTGTTCTCGGTGCGGCGGGTTATTGAGGCCGTGTCTCGAACCATTTACCTCCTTGTTGAGGGCACTTAACGATTTCAGTTGGTGATGTGAGCTAGTGTTAAGAGCTTACATCAAAGAGGTCTGGGGATCGAGCCCTTTTAATGTTATGAGTTGCTCATTCACGGGCCTAATCACGCCAGTTGAGCCAAACATGGGCCGCAGCCCGCAACACCCCAACCCCTTTCCGCACGTGTTCTCGGTGCGGCAGATTATTGAGACCGGGTCTCGAACCCTTTACCTCCTTGATGAGAGACACTTAACACTTGCCCTCATAACACTATAGTTAGAAATTCTAGCATGAGTGCACACCGATACTGGAATATCATTTATACACAGCTGAGAATGAACTGAAATGAGTGATTTCATTAATTCAGAAAATATTTTGGGGTGACAATTATGTAATGTTTTCTTAGCAGAAATGGCCAACGAGGAACATGAAGAAGGCTCTAATTGTCGTACTAATAATGCTGAACCAAAAGGGGGACCAGCATCAACTGTCCAAGCTATCGAGCCTACTGTTAGCATGGAGGCATTTATGCAGATGATGACAAATATGTCTCAAATATTCAACAGAGCACATTCTGCGTCTGAGCGGGAGACGGATGCTAGTTGGCCGGGTAGATGGATGGACATATTTCTGCGTGCAAACCCTCCACAATTTTCGGGGACTACAAATCCGCTGGAAGCTGTCATTTGGCTTCGCAAGATTCAGAAAATCTTTGCAGCAATGGAGTGTCCTGAAGAGCGTAAAGTTTCATTGGTGGAATTGCTTCTAGAAAATGATTCTGAAAGCTGGTGGGAGAACCATAAGAGGATTTCTTTGGGAAACAAGGCTAGTAATGAAATTACATGGAAAGAATTTGTTACTGCTTTTAGAGGATGGTATTGGCCGGTTTCTGCAAGGCATAGGTTCATAAATATGCTGGATAGCTTCACTCAGGATAATCTGTCAGTTTATGATTATGAAGCTCAATTTGCATCTCTGCTATGCCATGTCCCTGAAATGGCAAATACAGAAGAGGAGCAAATACTTCTATTTAAAAACGGGCTTAAACTCTCCATTGCAACTATGTTGTTGGGTTCAACACACACCACGTATCAAGGTTTTGTTGAAGCTGCAAGAGCTGCAGAGCGTGAAGAGCAAACGATAGGTATTGTAAGGAAATATTAAATAATTTGTAAGGAGAGAGTGTGTATGAACAATATGTATGTTTGTATGTCTGAAGTTGGGTATGTATTAACCATAGCTTACACACATTAGCTGGAATACATACCAACGTCGCATGTTGACCGAGCAAAAGGAAGGACAAACCAGGGCATAAAAGGGTGTACTCCTACTATTAGTATTTATTACCAGACTCTGTTATGTCGCACGAAACTTCTCGGGTGATGGTCAAAGTCGAACTACATTCTCGTTGCTCATAGCTCGGGTTTTATAGGTAAATCCTATGGTTAGAGCGGGTATCAGATATCCCGGTATCCGAATTAAACCCGTTAAGCTTTCGAATCCATTATATAATACAAATATATATTAACAATCTCTTTTTATATTTGTAATATGTAACGTTTATATTTCAGAGTGCAGAAATGTAGATAATATTAAGTTTCAGATTTTACTCGTTATTCAGATAAGATAATACAACTAAAATATAAATGAAGTTTTGCATAGTAAGAACAAACATTCAAATATAAAATACAATACAGGGATAAAGTCTGAAAAAATATAGATATGATGGATCAACAAGTAATAATTATACTTAGAGAGTATATCATCAGCATTAATGTCAAATACTACTTTCTCTCATTCATTTTTACCAGCGCCTGCAAGAAATTTTATGAGTTAAGATTCTATGAATTTATAAAACATATGCAGTGATATTTAAAGTAGGCTAGCTCTATTTAGATGAACTTAGTATTTGTAGCAGTAATAAAGTAATATTATCAGCATCTCTATCTAGTTTAATTATGATCAGTCAAGTAATGATTTTAATTAGGGGTGTGCAAAAATAATCGAAGAATCGAGAACCAGACCGGAATCGAACCGAATTGAGTGGTTCGGGTCAGTTCTTATGTTTCTCGGTTCGGTTCTGGGTCCAAAAATTTTCAGAACCGACCACTTGGTTCGGTTCTCGGTTCTTACACTCGGGTACCCAAAACCGACCTGAGAATCCAGTTATTGAATTTAGGTATCAATAATATATTTGTGATGAGCAATAGACTTTTGAAAAGGAATGATGAATAATTAGTTTGATGAAGATATTACGTATGTAACTTTATAAACTATTTTCTTATGTTTTGAAAATGTTGAACTTTTTCTTAATTGTTAGAATATTTGAATATGAAATGTTGTATGATAAGATTATTAAATGTATTTAGTAATTTAAGAAATCTTGATGATTTTGGAGTCATGCAAGCTTAAGGTCTTCTAGTTTCTTCTATTTATAAACATTGATTTTGCATTTATTTTTTATAGTGTTACATTTTTACACCCTAAATTTAAGGAACCGAGAACCGAACCGATATTTTAGGTTCAGTTCCGGTTCTACAATTTAGAACCGTGGGTCGGTTCCGGTTCCAAAAATTTGAAATCGAACCTATACGTGTTGGTTTTTGGTTCTGAGTGAAACCGAACCGATCAGAGTTGCACCCCTAATTTTAATAAATCAAATATTATTATTTTATTCATGAATGATCATTATGTATCTTATCATCAAGTGTGGAATGATTTAACACAACATCATTTACAACATTATCAAGTATGAAATAATGTGATATGATCATTAATGTTAGCTTGATTTTTACAACGATTTTCCATTCCTAATTGAATAATCAATGAATCAACTTGCAATGAGAAAAATATTAAGTCATCAAAAGTGGAATTGCTAGCATCTGATCATCTAATGTTTTCATCAAGAGATTATTTAGGATTTTTAAGTCTGTTATTAGATGTTTGAATATTTGCAACTATAAGTTCTTACCATCAAAATATAAAATTTAATATTGATAGGAATTTCAATCTCACCTCCTCCGATGTTTTGATTATGAGAACTCTATTTAAGTTTTTTGTCAAATTGTCTGCAACATTATCTTTTGACCTCACATCAATCACATAATCCCTTGACTTATGAGGGTGATCAATCAGACTTGTTTCATTCTTAGTTGTCTTCTTTTATCATTGAATAATGTGTTCGTAACAATCGTTTTTGTAGTCTGATTGTCACAGTAAACTCTAACAAAACTCAGTTTCAGACTTGTCATTAGAATGCACATAATCAAATCTTTTATTCACTCTGTTTCTTCTCCTGCTGAAGCTAGAACATAAAATTTCAGATTTCATAAAAGAGAGCAATACATGGTTGCCTTTTAGACTTTCAGAATACAGGTGCTCCTCCTAGTGTGAAAACAATCCACTAGTTGATTTGCTGTCATTTATTTTTGAGCATCATGATGCATCAGAATATCCTTCACAAACTGGAGGATGACCATTGTAACATAAAACATACTTTTGGGTGTGTTTTAAGTATCTCATCAGCCTATCAAGGGTATTTCAATGGTCTTGGTCAGGATTACTAGTGAATTTGCTTAACATAGCTACTGTGAAGACTATGTTAGATCTAGTGCAGACAATAACATACACGAGACTATCAATCAGTTTAGAATAATCTAACTATCTAACCGTGACTCTTTTATTAGGCTTTAAGCGATTATTGTAATCATATGTTGTCTCTAATGCTTTACTTTCACTGTATCCCTAAGTATCCAACATGAATTTTATGTAGTTGCTTTGACGTAATGAAATGTCATTTTTCTCAAAACTCACTTGCATGCCTAGTATAATGTCAACTACACATAGGTCTTTAATGCTAAATTCTTTTATTAAACCTGACTTTGCGTCTTCCACTTCGGATTAATCAGATTCTAGAATTAGCATATCATCTATATACAAACATATTATGCCAACTTTATTTAATCTATGACGTATATAAACACATTTATTAGATAGACTCAACATGAATCTCATGACATTTACACTATAGTCAAATTTCTCATGTCATAGTTTGGGTGCTTGTTTTTGTCCGTATAATGATTTAATTAATTTTCTGACCTTGTTTTCATGACCTTTTACAATGAAACCTTTATATTGACTCATATATATCTCTTCAGTGAGATCTTCATTCAAAAATGCAGTCTTAACATTCATTTGATGAACAATAAAGTTCTCAATAGATACAAAAGCACGGAGGGTCCTAATAGTTATTAGGTAGCACACTAGTGAGTATACATCGAAATAATCCACTTTACTAACTTGTGTGAAATCTTTAGCCACCGGACGCGCTTTATACTTAGATATTCTACCATCATGATTTAATTTCTTTTTCAGAACTCACTTACACTCTATAGTCTTAGGGTCTGTTTGGGAGAGCTCTGGCGGCTGGAGAAGCTCTTTCCCAGCCGCCAGAGCTGTTATTTCCACTGTTTGGGAGAGATTTTAATAAAATCGCTCTTCAAAAAGCTGCTCCCAGAGCATTTTTCGGTAAGCTCCTCCCCCCTGCATTCAGCTCTTCAAAAAGCTACTCTTCAAAATCCCACGATCCCGATCCCGTAACGCTCTTCTCCAGCCCTAGCGATCCTGATCCCGCAGCGCGACATCCCGCGATCCCGATCCCGTCTCCTCCTGAACGGCGACACATCATCGCGACAGCATCGGCGACTCCTTCTCCAGCCCTAGCGATGACGACCAGCCCTAGCATCGGCGACGCTCTTCTCCAGCCCTAGCATCGGTGACGCCTTCTTCCATCGGCCCGGCTGCGCGCTCTCTCCAGCCGTGTTTAGGAGGAGGAGAAGATCACGCCTCTCACAGATCCTCCCATCCTCCGGCTCGATCGATTGCCACGATTAGCCATCCCGCCGCATCCAGCGATCCCGATTTCAGATTTTTCTCCCTCCTCCTGGTTTGTAACTCACTGCAATGCAATCAACTCCTTCTCAGGTATATGATTTTCTTTTTTTGTGTATGTGCTGTGTTAATTTGTGTTGTGTGCATATGTGTTGTGGGTGTGAGTAATGTGTGTTTGTGCTGTGTGTGTGTGCTGTGTGTGAGAGTACTATGTGTGTTTGAATGTTTATGTATGTGTATGTATGTATGTGTGTGTGTGTGTTGTATGTCGTGTTGAATGAGTGTGTGTATGTGTGTGTATATTAAATGTGAGTTGTATATATGTGTTGAATGTGTGTGTGTGTGTGTGTTGAATGAGTGTGTGTGTGTGTTTATATGGATGAATGTGTGTGTGTGTGTGGATGTGTGTGTTTGTATGGATGAATGAGTGTGTGTGTGTGTGTGTGTGTGTGTGTGTGTGTGTGTATTGAATGTGAGTTGTATGTATGTGTTGAATGAGTGTGTGTGTGTGTGTGTGTGTTGAATGAGTGTGTGTGTTGAATGAGTGTGTGTGTTGAATGAGTGTGTGTTGAATGAGTGTGTGTGTGTGTGTGTGTGTGTGTGTGTGTGTGTGTGTGTGTGTGTGTTGAATGAGTGTGTGTGTGTGTGTGATTTTTTTGGGGGTATGTGGTGTGTTTGTGTTTATGAATATGTGTGTGTGTGTGTGTGTGTGTTAATTTCTTTTGTGTCGGTATGGTTTTATGTGTGTGTGTGTGTATGTGTGTGTGTGTGTGTGTATGAATGTGTGTGTGTGTGTATGAATGTGTGTGTGTGTGTGTGTATGTATTTATGAATGTATATGTGTGTGTATGTTTGAGTGTGTTTGTGTGTGTATGTGTTTATTTGTGTGTGTGTGCGTGTGTGTTTATTTGTGTGTGTGTTTATTTGTGTGTGTTTGTGTATATTTATGTTTATTTATTTTTATAAGTTTATAGTGTAATGGGAAAAACAAAAGAAGGAGGGCTCGTAGCGAGTTGGGAGTCAAGCGAGGTGTTACTATTTTGTGATCTGTGCATAAAGGAGAATTGATTGGGAAATCGACCCACAACACACTTTAGCAAAGAGGGGTGGCAAAACCTGATATCTCGGTTTAAAGAGCGTACTGGAAAAAGCTGTGATTTTAATATGTGCTTTACATTTGTATTGGCTGGATGGGAGGGGACTGCTCATGATAGCCGCATCTTCACACGCGCATTGGGAGATAATAGATTAAATTTTTTGCATCCCCCGCATGGTATACAAATCAATATTTTTAAATTCATTTAAATTTTTTATACCACATAATGTTTGGGTGTTTAGCATACCAAATAAATGCAGGTAAATTTTACTTGGTGGATGCTGGATACCCGTTGAAGATGGGTTATTGAAGCCGTATCCGGATACACGATATCACTTGGCATACTATGCCCGTGATAGTCGGCCTGTTCATGGAAGGCAAGAACATTTCAATAAGGCGCATTCATCTCTTTGCAGTGTTATCGAGCGTACGTTTGGAGTGTGGAAGAAGAAGTGGCGCATTCTGAGCAAAATGTCACAATATACCTTCAAGAAACAGCGGTCCATAGCGCTAGCGACAATGACCTTGCATAACTTCATTCGTAGACATCCTTCTCGCTGGGACTCTGAGTTTAATGCTTGTGATGTGAATGAGTCTTCTTACGTTCCCTTAGAGGATGAAAACCCTGCGGCAGAGGATGGCATTGAAAGCGATGTGCGTGATGCTGCTGGAGCTGAATATATGTCTACGGTACGAGATAGCATTGCCAAAGAAATATACAGGGCGCGTAGGTAAAAATTCGATCCTTATCTGTTTAAATACTTTACAGTATTTAAATAATCATACCAATTGATGCGTATAAATTTTCTTCAAACAGGTGATGGAAAGGATTGGAGAGAGCAGTCAACGGACGTTGGAAGTCATTTTACATTTATCAGTTATTTTGTGTTATTTAGACATGTTTTTAAGAATGATGTGAAAGACTCTTGTTATCTATTGTTTTTAATTATTCTCTGCGTTAAAATATTTATGTATTTTAAAGTTTAAAAAAACAACTTCCAAAAGTTGTTTCTCCAAACAACTAAATTAGAAAATTGCTCTTCAAAGCGCACTTCTGCACAGAACACCCAAACACTCTGCAGCTTTTCAAAACTGTTCCCTAGAGAGCTCTTTCAAAACAGCTCTATCCGGACAACAGCTTTTTAATCTGCCAGAGCTGTCCCAAATAGAGCCAGGTGTTGTTTTGTAGAAGAGAGTTCATCTATTCATCAATTATTTCTTTACAGAGAAATGAATTTCATGATCTCATCGCTTGCTTATAGGTGGATGGATCAACCTTTACGTGGTAAGTGATAAAATCACTACTGAAGGTTCTGAGAGTTCTCTCTTACATAAGTCCTCCTACACTCTAGGACAATATTATTTACAGGAACTGAATAAGAGGTATTTTGTATTGATTCATGATCTTTCTCAATAATAACCACTTGCATACTTGAGAGTGATAAGTTCTTATCTTTAAAAAATTTATCTTCAAAAAACATAACACCCCTAGATTCTACAATGATATTATTGGAAATATTTAAAAATCTATTTGCATCACTATATTCAGCGCAACCTAGGTACACACGTGTTGATCCTTGGTCCAATCTTAGATCTTCTAGGGTCAGGAACCCTAACATAAATTATATAGTCTTAGGTCTTAAGTTTAGTTATGTTTGAGGGTCTCTTAAACCAAAGCTCATGGGTGGTATCTCTAACTTTGTATGAGAAACTTTATTTAGTATGTGATTTGCAGTTAGCACTGCTTCTCCACAATAAGCATTAAACATGTCAGCAGTACGGAGCACAGAGTTTAACATTTCGGTTAAAGTTCTATTTTTTCACTCAAATATACTGTTTGATTAGGGTGAGTAAGTAGCGGTGGTTTCAGCTATGATTTCTTGAGAGTTAAGAAAACACTTGAACTCACTGGACATATATTCTCTTTCCCTATCACTTCTAAATCTCTTGATCTTCATGTCTAGTTAGTTTTTTACCCTGTTTTTGAAAAGATAGAATTTTTCAAATGCTTCATTTTTTGTTTTTAATAAAATAATGTGACAAAACCTAGAACAATCATCTATAAAGGTGATCATATACTTCCTACCACCTCTGGTGACAAAAAAATTAAATTCACAGATGTCAGAATGTATTAGCTCTATGAGTGTTGTGCTCCTAGTAACTGCACTAAAAGATTTCCTAGTGACCTTAGTCCAAGTACATACTTCATATTTCTCAAGTTGGTTTTTAGTGTCTAATGTGATATAATGAGTTCTAGCAATTTGGAACATTTTCCTATAGTTCATGTGTTCTAGTCTCTCATATAGAGTCTTAGGGCTAACAAAGTTTGATTGAACTTGTTGTACTATTTCATTTGCTTGACTTAGTCGGTACATCATATTTTAGACGTATACACAACTAAAATAGTGTGAGTTAATTGACATTGTTACTCTACTGTTATAGAAATTGAAAGACATACCAACATCACAAAGTAAACTAATATACACTAAATTAGCAGCTAGTGAAGGAATAAAGTTAATGTTTGTTAAAGAAAAAAGTTTTACCTAATGAAACAGCAAGGTCGCATTCCCTACCTTCAACATGTTAGCTACTTCACCATTTGCAACAATCATAGATTCTTTTGCATCAGTGAGCCCTGTCAACATATTAGCATTATTGCAAACATGACAAGTTATCCCCGAATCATGGTAGCGCTCAGTATGGTATTCATATTTCCAACCATAACAACAAAGTTGGATTGCTCAGGATGACTAATTATATTTGTATGGTTGCCTTCTTGTTGTCCTTTGGACTTTTCCTTCTTAGGAAATTTGCAATTAGATGCACTGCTCACACTTATTGCAGTTAAAATATTTGTCCTTAAATATTTTGATCATTTTATTAGGCCTGCAACTTGGGGACTACTCTAAGAAGATTTGGTCTTTTAGGGTTAAGCATGCGTTTAGAGCTAGAAATCATGTTAACAGTAGTTTTTTGTTTTCTAACAGTTCTAATGCATGTCTAGTGTTATTTTCGTCTTCAATGCATATAAAATGTTTGAGGTCATTTAGACAAACCATAATTTTTTTGTGGTACATTTTAGTTTTAAAATTTTACCAAAAGGTATGCAACTTATAAATAATTGTGTCAACAACAAAATTATCTGGCAGAGAAATATTTTTATGGTTGCCTTCTAGTGGTTCTAATGTTGGAGTTACCATGGTGATCTAGAAGTGGTCAAACATGTAATCTCACTGCCAACGCGATATGAGCCTGCAGGGTCGCACATAAGAGCATGTGGAGTAGTTGGAAGATTGACTGTGTTGGTAAGGGTTACCAATCACCACACAGAATGGAGTTGGGCAAACGTTGCCAAAGGAATTTCGTCGAGAGTCGTCGAGTATGACTCGCCGACTAAGGCAAAGTCGTCGAGAGTCGACGAGAGTCGTCGAGTATGACTCGCCGACTAAGGCAAAGTCGTCGAGAGTCGACGGGAGTCGTCGAGTATGTATCGCCGACTAAGGCAAAGTCGTTGAGAATCAATCTGTTGATTCGTCGAGAATCGAGGACAGAGTCGTCGAGACTGTCTGCTGATTTTCGCCGAATCTGGCTGCTGATTCTCACTGAATCTGTCTGTTGATTCTCGCCGAATCTGTCTTCTGGATCCCGCCGACTGATTCTCGCCGAACCTGTGCTAATTCTCGACGAATGATTCTGAAACCCTATTTTTGGTGGTCTGCGGATAGCGATACTCTTAGGTCTGTTTATGCCTTTGGTATAAATAGAGACTTAGGGTTTTGGGAAGAATAAGATCGATCTTTTTCTCGTGTGGCTGGATCGAACCCGACGGAAGCGTTCCGCCGCTCGCCCCGTCGATTCCCGAACCCCACCGACGGAAGAGTTCCGCTTTCACCGCCTCGTTTGCTCCGCCGATCACCTTCTCTCCGGCGACAGTCGCCGGTGTTGCTATTCCTGGCGCGGACCTAGCAGTCCGTTGAAGTGTAAGGTGCGGTTGATCTCCTTCCCGACCTTTCGTATGACGAAGCTCGGTGTTCTCCTGCTCGTGCGGATTTCTGCAGAGACGTAGACATTATTCTACGTAGAACTCGCCACCGACAAGAACTCAAAGCTTGGAGCATCTCTGTTGAGTTTTGACTCAACACCGGAAAGGTAACTTTTACCTAGTTGTTTGTTAACTTCTTGATTCAACATTCATGGCCCGATCCCAGTCTCTTTGGGTTGTTCTTGATTTTTATTACTTCCGCTGCGTGCATAAGTGTTGTGTCATCCTCATAGAAAAACCCAATAGTGGTATCAGAGGGAGGTTCCGGCCATGATTGTTGTTTTGGAAGTTAGGTTATTCCAGTACGTGTAAACCTAGGGATTTAGAAGCGTTCTAAATGTCTAGATTTAATCCTGGAACATCAATTGTTGATGGTTTTTCCAAGGGAAATCGGTGGGCCCATAACCCACAGGTTAGTGGCTCTGTCCCTTGGAACCCCGCCAGGAACGTCTGGGATTTCGTGGTAATTTCTAATTGTTAGAAATTGTTGTCTCCTTAGCAGTAACCGTCCCTCGAGTGGTTAATGAACCAGTGCCTTGTTTTGGATTTTGAATCCAACAATGAGAGACGAGCTTGTCTACTGCTTTAAGTTGAGTTGCCTTTGTCTTTGTTCAATGCATGTAAATCTGAAGATTTGGAAGAGTCCGGATGTTCAGACTTAGCCCTTTCTTCTATCAAATGTTGATGGTACCATGTTGTGCACATAAGAGATGCATGTTGTTTTTAGAGATTGTTTTTCTGTGGATGTGCACATTGATCAAATGTTGATCATGGTTAATTGTTAACCAATAATCAAAAATCCCTTCCTCTAATATTAAGTGTCTGGATGCCTTCCGATGGATGACACTCTTCCTGCCTCGATCGATGAAGTGTGGGCTTGCCAAAGCAAGGTGCATTAATCTATCTTGGTAAGGGTGCGAGCATATAATTGTGATATCCCACTGTCGACATCGGGTCTAACTTAACTAGGTGACCTCAAAGGTTGAGTGCCTAGAGGCATAGGGTTGGCATGCACCATATGATGGATGCGAATAAAGAGTTATTCACCAACCATACAAGAATTGCATGAGGATGCAATTGACAAGTGTTGCCTACCTAAATAACCACATCGTGAGAGAAAAGCCAAAGCTGACTCATTGTGTTGGTGAAATACTGATCTTGTCCACTAAGAGAGTAGCTCGCATGAACTCTCCGAATTGATAGTGAGGGTCATCATTTCGAATAAAATAGTGGGAGTTTTAATTGAAGTCCAAGTTAAAATAAATTGTATTTTGAAATTTTGGTACTGATATTATTCTGCATGAATTCTTGTAGAATTCCATGGCAAGTGGTTCACACTCCACTTTGTCTCTGAGAGCCATCCTTGAGAAGGATAAGCTCATTGAGACTAACTACATGGACTGGTACAGAAACCTGAGAATTGTTCTCAGGCAAGAGCGAAAGCTCTATGTCTTGGAAGAAGAAGCCCCCGAGGTGCCGACCGGGAATTCTTCTCGTGCTGATAAGGATACTTATAAGAAGTATACTGATGATGCCTTAGACATCAAATGCCTTATGCTTTCCACCATGAACTCTGAGCTTCAGAGGCAACATGAGAACATGGGGTGCAAGGAGATTGACGAGCATATCAAGAAAATATTTCAAGGGCAAGCTCGTCAAGAGAGGTTTGACGTCACAAAAGCATTGTTTCAGTGCAAGATGGGAGTTCGAGACTCAGTAGGGACTCACGTACTCAAGATGATTGGGTATATAGAGAACTTTGAAAGGCTGGGTTTTCCTCTAGGTCAAGAGTTGGCCACAGATCTGATCTTGCAATCGTTGCCGGACAGTTATGAGCAGTTTGTCTTGAACTACAACATGAATGAAATAGACAAGACACTACCCGAGCTCCTAGGCATGTTAAGAACTGCCGAGATCAACATGAAGAAGGTCAAGCCTACCAGCCCTATACTGATGGTGCATAAGGGCAAGGGCAAGGCCAAGGGCTCTATGAAGATAAAGGTGGGACCTAAGTCACATCTTGAGCCCAAGTCTTCTGCACTGAAGAAAAAGAAGAGCACGGTGAAGGAAGGGAAATGCCACCACTGTGGCAAGGCTGGTCATTGGAGGAGGAACTATCCTTCTTACATTGAGGGTCTGCAAAAAATGAAGGGAGGTATGACTTTCGCTTCAAATATTTATGTTATAAAAATAAACCTCTCTGCTCCTTCATCTTGGGTATTGGATACCGGATGTGGTTCACACGTTTGTACAAATGTGCAGGAACTGGAAAGGAGAAGATTGCTGAGTAAAGGGGAGGTGGACCTGCGCGTCGGCAATGGAGCAAGAGTTTTTGCTGTAGCCGTAGGGGTTTACCGTCTTTCTTTGCCCAGTGGGCTTGTGATAGAACTAGATAATTGTTATTTTGTTCCGGCCATAACTAGAAACATTATATCCATTTCATGCTTGGACATGATTGGATTTTCTTTTATAATTAAGAACAACTGTTGTTCTATATTTAAAAATGATGTTTGTTATGTTGTAGCCCAATTGTTTAATGGTCTTTATATTTTGAACTTGGACCATCTGATCTATAATGTAGAAAATAATAAAAGACTAAGAACAAATGACTCAAACCCTACATATCTATGGCACTGTCGTTTGGGCCATATAAACAATAAGCGTATATCCAAGCTCCATAAAGATGGACTTTTTGACTCATTTGATTATGAATCATTTGAGCGATGCGAATCTTGTTTGTTAGGCAAGATTACTAAAGCCCTTTCACTGGTTTTACTGAGAGGGCTAAGGATCTCTTGGGTGTTGTACATAGTGATGTATGCGGACCCATGAGCTCCATGGCTAGAGGTGGGTATTTCTACTTCGTTACATTTACTTATGATTTCAATAGATACGGATATGTGTATCTTATGAAGTGCAAATCCGAGACCTTTGAAAAGTTCAAAGAGTTCAAAAATGAAGTAGAAAACAAGTTGGGTAAAAGAGTTAAAGCACTCCGATCTGATCGAGGTGGCGAATACCTGAGTCATGAGTTCCGTGATCATCTGAAAGAGTGTGGTATTGTATCACAGCTCACTTTACCTAGAACACCACAACATAATGGTGTGTCTGAGAGGAAAAATCATACTCTGTTAGACATGGTACGTTCGATGATGAGTCATGCAGACTTGCCTGTTTTCTTTTTGGGGTTTTGCTTTAGAGACTATTGCTATGACACTGAATCGCGCTCCAACGAAAATGGTTCTGAAGACACCATATGAGATATGGACTAAGAAGCGTCCTAATATGTCATTCATTAAAATTTGGGGCTGTGAGGCATATGTACGACGTCAAATGCTTGACAAGCTGGAACCCAAATCGGATAAATGTTATTTGGTGGGATATCCTAAGGAAACGAAAGGGTATTACTTTTACCTACCGTCCGAGGGCAAAGTGTTTGTCGCAAGGACTGGCGTCTTCTTGGAAAGAGAATTCTTATCAAGAAAGACTGAAAAGGTAGAACTTGAAGAAGTTCAAGAACCACAGGTAGTGAATGAACCGGAATTGGATTCTGAGACAGGACTACAAGATGTTATAGCTAGAGAACCTGCTCAAGAAACACAAGTCCTACGTAGATCTGGTAGACCGAGATTTGAGCCTAAGAGATATGGATTTCTCATGTCTCAAATAAGTAATGTGTTGCTTATGGATCATGATGATGAACCAGCAACTTACCAAGAGGCTATGAATGGACCGTACTCCGACAAATGGCTTGAGGCTATGAAATCCAAAATGGACTCCATGTATGCAAACCAAGTTTGGAACTTGGTGGAACCACCTGAAGGGGTACGACCCATAGGGTGCAAATGGGTCTTCAAGAAGAAGACCGACATGGATGGGAATGTACAGACATTCAAAGGGTGACTGGTGGCTAAGGGTTTCAAGCAAATTCATGGTATTGACTATGATGAGAACTTTTCCCCTGTTGCCATGGTAAAGTCCATAAGGATATTGCTTGCTATTGCTATGTATTATGACTACGAGATCTGGCAGATGGATATCAAAACGACTTTCCTTAATGGAAACCTCCTTGAGGAAGTGTACATGACACAACCCGAGGATTTTGTATCCCCAAATGAAACCACTAAAGTATGCAAGCTGAATAGGTCCATTTATGGACTGAAGCAGGCCTCTCGAAGTTGGAATCTTCGTTTTGATGAGAAAATCAAAGAGTTTGGTTTCATCAAGAATGAAGATGAGCCTTGTGTTTACAAGCGAATCAGTGGGAGCATTGTTGTCTTCCTGATATTGTATGTAGATGACATACTGTTGATTGGGAATGACATTCCTGCCCTGAAAGTTGTTAAGAACAACCTAGGGAACTGCTTTTCTATGAAGAAATTGGGTGAAGCGACTTATATACTTGGTATTAAGATCTATAGAGATAGATCGAAGAAGTTGTTGGGTTTGACCCAGAGTACATACATCGAGAAGGTGTTGAAGCGGTTCAACATTCTTGAGTCCAAGAAAGGATTTTTACCCATGTCTCATGGTGTGAATCTCTCTAAGGACCAGTGTCCAAAATCTTGTGAAGATAAGGACCGCATGAAGTTGATTCCATATGCTTCGGCAATTGGATCAATCATGTATGCAATGTTATGTACTCGACCCGATGTCTCTTTTGCTTTGAGCATGACTAGCAGGTATCAATCAGACCCCGGTGAGTGTCACTAGATTACAGTCAAGAATATCCTAAAGTACTTGAGAAGGACAAAGGATGTGTTCTTGGTGTATGGTGGAGAGGAAGAGCTCATTGTAAATGGTTACACGGATGCTAGCTTCCAAACTGATAGGGACGATTCAAAGTCTCAGTCAGGGTTTGTGTTTTGCCTTAATGGAGGAGCTGTGAGCTGGAAGAGTTCCAAGCAAGAGACAGTTGCTGATTCTACAACAGAGGCCGAGTATATCGCTGCAGCTAACGCAGCGAAGGAGGCTGTATGTATTAGGAAATTCATGGACGAGCTTGATGTAGTTCCTAGCATTGTTGGTCCCGTAGTTCTCTACTGTGATAACAATGGTGCGATTGCACAATCTAAGGAACCTAGATCCCATCAGCGCTCCAAGCACATACTTCGGCGGTTTCATCTTATTCGTGAGATTGTCGAACGAGGAGATGTGAACATTTGCAGAGTGCCGACTGAGGAGAATATTGCGGATCCACTAACAAAGCCTATCGCGCAGAGAAAGCATGATGGTCATACTAGATCAATGGGTATGCGATACCTAAATGATCAACACTAGTGAGAGTCTTGTGGGTTGTATGTAAACATATATTCTGTTGGCTGTTTATTGTTTATTCATATGATGAATCATGTACCTAGATTTTTCTTTTTACAATTAATGGCATGTTCTTTTATTATGTTTTCTCTATGTGATAGTTAAATGTTAACATAATAAATACCCTTAGAATGTTTGCTTCCATAGGACATCAAGTACGTGACTTGAATGTAAGAGCCTATGATTTATTTGAAGCTTCATTCTTAAAAGGTCCCTGGTCATTGTATCATCATAGAAACTAAGGGTGATGATGATACATTAAGACTAGCACGTGTGTTGACTGATGACCAGTTCTCATAGGTCATGATATTGTGATATCAAGTCATCACATGGGTACTTGTTAATGAGCAAGTTGTACTGGACAGACCCAACCTGAGACTACTCTGTGGATTGTTGTCTAAACGTGTCACGAGTAGGTCTCAATTGACAATGGTGTTGTGGTCCTTTAACCTGAAGTCACAACATTCATCAGGTGAGGAAGAGTGTGCTTTGATGGCATCTAAAGTCTTTCTTGAGAAAGGTTGATGATAAGGGTGGTTGTTGGGCACGTTATAAATCATTTAGGTGTTTGTGTGTGAGCAGATATGGGATTTGTCCTCCTATATGACAGGAGTTGCATCCATGGGCCCCTTGATGGAACTGGACTGAGAAATGCATGGTCATGCTTGGTTAAGTCAATATGTGATATTGGACTCACCATTCTATGGAAGTCCGTTCTAGATCAAGAAACTTGGATTGAGCTATTATGAGGGTGACACAGTCCATGCCTCTAGTTCTTTCCGGATGTAAGGGACAAAGGGACAAAGACAACGCTGGGACATTGTTCACAAAGGCTTATGAGTTATGAACTCTTATTGTTTGGGGAGCAATGATGCATTGCTAGATGCCGCTCATTGTTTGTGAGGTTTTTGGTTTGATACTTTCAAGATCAAGTGGGAGACTGTTGGAGTTACCATGGTGATCTAGAAGTGGTCAAATATGTAATCTCACTGCCAACGCGATATGAGCCTGCAGGGTCGCACATAAGAGCATGTGGAGAAGTTGGAAGATTGACTGTGTTGGTAAGGGTTACCAATCACCACACAGAATGGGGTCGGGCAAACGTTGCCAAAGGAATTTCATCGAGAGTCATCGAGTATGACTCGCCGACTAAGGCAAAGTCGTCGAGAGTCGACGGGATTCGTCGAGTATGACTCGCCGACTAAGGCAAAGTCGTCGAGAGTCGACGGGAGTCGTCGAGTATGTATCGCCGACTAAGTCAAAGTCGTCGAGAATCAATCTGTTGATTCGTCGAGAATCGAGGACAGAGTCATCGAGACTGTCTGTTGATTCTCGCCGAATCTGGCTGCTGATTCTCGCTGAATCTGTCTGTTGATTCTCTCCGAATCTGTCTTCTGGATCCCGCCGACTGATTCTCGCCGAACCTGTGCTAATTCTCGGCGAATGATTGTGAAACCCTATTTTGGGTGGTCTGTGGATAACGATACTCTTAGGTCTGTTTATGCCTTTGGTATAAATAGAGACTTAGGGTTTGGGGAAGAATAAGATCAGGCGTTTTCTCGTGTGGCTGGATCGAACCCGACAGAAGCGTTCCGCCGCTCGCTCCGCCGATTCCCGAACCCCGCCGACGGAAGAGTTCCGCTTCCGCTGCCTCGTTTGCTACGCCGATCACCTTCTCTCCGGCGACAGTCGTCGGTGTTGCTATTCCTGGAGCGGACCTAGCAGTCCGTGGAAGTGCAAGGTGCGGTTGATCTCCTTCCCGACCTTTCGTGCGACGAAGCTCGGTGTTCTCCTGCTCGTGTGGATTTCTGCAGAGACGTAGACATTATTCTACGTAGAACTCGTCACCGACAAGGACTCAAAGCTTGGAGCATCTCTGTTGAGTTTTGACTCAACGCCGGAAAGGTAACTTTTACCTAGTTGTTTGTTAACTTCTTGATTCAACATTCATGGCCCGATCCCAATCTCTTTGGGTTGTTCTTGATTTTTATTACTTTCGCTGCGTGCACAAGTGTTGTGCCATCCTCATAGAGAAACCCAACATTTTTGTGGTACATTTTAGTTTTAAAATTTTACCAAAAGGTATGCAACTTATAAATAATTGTGTCAGCAACAAAATTATCTGGCAGAGAAATATTTTTACTAAGCAAGGAATCAACTAGATACTCAAATTCAGATACCTGAAAGAAAATCTCTTTTTTCTCCTCGAACATGAAAGAATGGATCTTGTTCACCATATGAGCTTTGGACATGTCCTCCTGCTTGAAGTGTTCTTGTAGTGCATCCCAGATCTCCTTGACAGTCTTCATCTTGATGTAAGTTTTTGTCAATCTGGATGATAGGCAGTTCAATAGGTAGTCTCTGTAGAAGCCCTGATCAGTGATCCATTGTGTTTCATCGTCAGTCCTGATAACGTTAACACGATCAGACTAAATGATGTACAATACATTCAGGTACTTCATCCCGAACTGGGTGTTCAACTTCTAGTCGTTGAACTCTGTCGTCGTGAACTATTCCAATTTTATCATTGAACAAGAGAAGAAAAGTTGTTTCCTCTCATCATTGTGTCTCTTTTCAAGTCTCTGCATCTTCAGGCGATGATAAAATCCTCCTCTACTGGACAAATATGGAAAATAATGCCCTCCTTTACAAGATCTCTTCTTTCTGATCGGTTGGTCTCCGACAAAAATTGTCGACAAGGTAGTAGTTCTAAGAAACTGTGACAGGAAGCTGTGCGGCTCGTACAGTATCAAACTTGAGAAGAAGGTGGTTGGTCGGGAAAACAGAGGCAACCGACGGAGAGAACCAGAGGCAGCCGACGAAGAGAACCAGAGGCAATCATGCGACGAGATCGGGAGGCAGACGAGATTATGGGAATAGAGAGAGCGTAGACGCCTTGATTCTCAGAAAACGGTTGCCTTTTCTGTTGAGCGATGGCGGGAGTGAGAAGCTTTTCTCCTTCGATTGAAAAGATGGCGACGGATTTTTCCATATTCCCGATCAGCGGCGGGATCACAAAATAAGGCGACGAATCCTCGTGAAAACCAGCGACGGGACACGACCTCTTCCCGATTCCGATCGGAGACGAAGTTCCAGATGGCGACTGCGACGTTGGCTCCACGCGAGAAATGGCGACGAGAAGACTCTTTGCAGGCGGCGGCGAGAACCTCCTATTCCGATCGAGCGGCGAATCCTTGCGAAGAACGAAAAATTCCGCAAAAAGATGAGCCGCGGCGGAAGAAAATAGAAGCGAGATTTTTTTTAGGCGGCTAGGGTTTACTTCGAGCTTGTTATGTCCTTGAAACATCCCGGGTGGTGGTCAAAGTGGAACTACCTCCCCGTTGTCACTAACTTGAGTTTTTTGGCAAACCCTAGGGTTAGAACGGATAGCGGATATCCCGATATCTGAACCAAACTCGTTAAATTTCCGAACCCATTATATAATACAAATATACATTAATAGTCCCCCCATCTCATATCTCTCGTTAGGAGTTAAACAAATGGGTATAAAAATCATTAAAATAATAACAATGAGATTATAAAAATTAGAGATAATCGAAAAAACTGAAAGTAGGAGTCGGCCTGATTTGAGCTGGTTTGTCCTTCCTCTTGCTCGGTCCGCAAGGGACGTTGGTACGTATTACCTCCAATGTGTGTTGGCCTTGCTTTTTAAATTTTGCAGATATTTTTAGAGCATCTCCAATGGGGATCTCTATTTTTAGAGATCCTCATTGTACCATGTTCTCCAAATATGGAGAACATGGTAGGAGCAACTCCAACCATGTTCTCCATATTTGGAGAACATGATTTTTTTAAAAAAATAAAAATGTTTTTTTTTAAAAAAGATTTATTAAAAAAAAAAATTTAAGGTCCAAAAAAAATTTGAATTTTGTTAAGTGTGCATTTTAAAAAAACATTTTTTTAATAAAAAACAATTTTGTTTTTTAATTAATATCACGTTCGGATTTATGTTGGATCCATGATTTCACGCAATTAAAGTAGCTGTGAATACGTAATTAAAATAAAATATGCATTACATAATTCAAAAAAAATTTACATCTGGAATTAAAACTAAAATTCTGGAAGGTCATCACTTGGTTCGCTACGCTTTTCGTGTGCGCTTTCCCCTAGTCGGTCTTCTCCATACCCGGGTATTCCATAGATGCTTCGTCCATACTGGCTTCCTCCTTGTTCTCCTCCGAATTGAGGTCCTCCAAATCGGCTTCCCCCGTAATGGATTTCTCGGTAGTGACTGTCTTGGTACTGACTTTCTCGGTACTGACTTTCTCGGTACTGACTTCCTTCAAATTGAGGTCCTCCGAATTGCGGCCCTCCAAATTGAGATCCGACGTGTCGGCGGCCTTCATACTGACTTCCTCCATAACCACTACCTCCATACTTCCCTCCTGCATATTCAGTTCCTCCGAGCGATGAAGATCCTCCAAAAAGTGGTTTTCTAATGTTTCTATTCATAATTTCTTGCTTTTTTTTGTCGAAAATACTGACGCTCCGGAGTTATTTTGATGCTATCCAAATCAATCATCATGATATCGTGATCTTGTTTAGCGCTCAAAAGATCTAGTTTTCTTTTTTGATTTTCTGCTTTTAACCTCATGATGTCTTCGATAGCAGACATACTGTTTGCTCGTTGTTCTTGACATTTCTTTAAAACCTCTAAGATTTGATCGGTTTTTTTGGTATGTGCTTCAATATCAAAACTTTTAAAACTCGATTGTGACCTCCTCTCCTTTTCTTGCTTTCGCCCAGTAGGTCGACTATTGGAAGTTGAGATTGGAGATTCTTCATCCCCAGTACTACCAAGATTCATGTTATTGTTATCTGAATTTAAGTCTATTCCTCTCCCTTGACTGGGAGTGTTAGAACTTAATGTTTGTGACATGTCAATATTTGGAGAGTTCTTATTTTTTGTAGACCCTGACGTTTCCATCCACTTCTCTGTGTTTTTTAAGATATGTCAAACATGCTCGAACATGAAGTCTTTCTTCTCTTTTGAATCAGAGGCATATAACATTTTGACTTCATTGAGCTGCAAAAAAATTACTTTAATCACACATTATTTAAGATATTTAGGCATTTAAATTCTAAAATTTTTTTACAATATCAAGTTCAGAAGCACCGCTGAGGTTTTGTTGCTCTATCTGCCGAATATATCCTCAGAATTTGCTTGTTTTACTTGCCAAAAAGGACCAACGACAAGAAAGAGATTTTGGGGTTCTCTGTCCTACGCAAGTTTGAGGTCTTGTATTGTGAAAGATGATTGAAATTCTTTCCCACATTCTTTGTTCTTTCTGATTACTCCCCATAACGGGGTCTTCCGAAACCTCAAGCCATGCATAACATAGTGCTTGATCTTCTTTTGGGGAGAATGCTTGGCCACGAATAGATGACATGATGACGAGGAAAGAAATTAGAGAGTTCTTGATTTTGGGGATAGAGTGATGAGAACTTGACTTCTGCAATGGGTACTTATAGAGAGTGCTTGAGTGGAGAAGGCATCCAATGCTTGGGAGAAGGCATCCAATGCTAGGAAAAAACAAGTCTTCGGGTTATGAGATGACAAGATTGACAAGACAAGACAGAGGCTTGAGTGGAGAAGGCATCCAATGCTTGGTAGAAGGCATCCATGTTCTCATCACTCTATCCCGACGATTCGTGGGGATGAGGCGAACGAATCGTCGGGCTTAGCTCAGCCCGACGATTCGTGGGACTGAGGCCGACGTATCGTAGGGCTGAGCTCAGCCCGATGATCGTCGAGCTGAGCCCGACGATCGTCGGGCTCAGCCCGATGATTTGTGGGGCTGAGGCCGACGATTCGTCGGGCTGAGCTCAGCCCGACGATTCTCGGGCTCAGCCCGACGATTCATGGGACTGAGGCCGACGATTCGTCGGGCTGAGCTCAGTCCGACGATCGTCGTCCTCAGTCCCACAAATCGTCGGGCTGAGCCCGACGATTCATGGGGCTCAGCCCGACGATTCGTCGGGCTGAGGCCGACGATTCGTCGGGCTCAGCACGACGGTTCATCCGGCTGACGATTCATATTCGGATTTCTACTTCTCGACGCTTCGGATTCCTTACAATCCAATGCTGGGAAAAAACAAGGCTTCGGGTTACGAGATGACAGGATTGACAAGATAAGATAGAGGCTTGAGTGGAGAAGGCATCCAATGCTTGGAAGAAGACATCCAATGCTGGGAAAAAACAAGGCTTCTGGTTACGAGATGATAGGATTGACAAGACAAGACAGAGGCTTGTCTTGAAAAGGCATCCAATGCTTGGGAGAAGGCATCCAATGCTGGCGAGCTATATAAACGCCTTTTTAAGATAGTCAATGATACATTCAAAACAATCTTTTCTTCTAAGAAAAATGAACTATGGAGAATGTTCATCCCATTTGCGATCTTCATCATCTTCAGATGATGATGAACAAATACTTCTCAAGTGGGAAGAAGACCTTAAAAATTGGGAGAATGAAGATGAAGTTTTAGCTCGCATGCATGCCTCCAACAATGCCATAATCGCAGCTCAACTTCAAGAAGATGCACGTCCGTGACGCAGAGGTTCAATACCTGGTCACGTGGTAATCAATCGGGGCAGGATTGAAGGCAACACTAGACTTTGGAATGATTACTTCTCCAAACACCCCACATATGGGGAAACTTTTTTCGACGAAGATTTCGAATGCGAAAAAATCTTTTCCTTCGTATTGTTACTGAAGTGCAGGAGCACGACAATTTTTTTGTTCAAAAGAAGGATGGTGTTGGTAAGCCTGGACTATCAACAATACAAAAAATTATAGCAGCATTTCGTATGTTAGCATACGGAACATCAGCTAATAATTGCGATGAGTACATTCGAATTGGCGAGTCTACTGTGATTCAATGCTTGAAAAGATTCTGTAGGGCAATTGTACAATTATACAAGGATGAATATTTGAGATCTCCCAATGCAAATGATGTAACAAGATTACTACAGAAAGGTGAAGAACGAGGTTTTCCAGGGATGTTGGGAAGCCTAGATTGTATGCATTGGCAATGGAAGAATTGCCCAACAGCATGGACAGGCCAATATTCAGGACGTCATGGTGGACCTACAATCATTCTCGAGGCAGTAGCATCATACGACCTGTGGATATGGCATGCATATTTTGGCCTACCTGGATCTAACAATGATATTAATGTCTTGCAGGCATCAAATTTATTTGCAAACTTAACCCAAGGTATAACGCCTCCTACCAATTATACAATCCTGAGTAAAAATTATGATGTTGGTTATTATTTAGCCGACGGTATCTATCCGAAATGGTCAACACTAGTTCAAACCATTTCTCATACACAAGATAAAAAAAACAACACTTCGCAATGATGCAAGAGGCATGCCAAAAAGATGTAGAACGCGCATTTGGTGTTCTCCAATCACGCTTTGCAATTATTAAGGGGCCTTGCCGTTTTTGGGATAAAAATGTGTTGCATGATATCATGACTGCTTGCATTATAATGTACAATATGATTATTGAGGACGAGCGAGATGAAAATGAAGATATCGTTATTTCTCCACCGCCGCCAACTCAGAATGTTGAAGAGATGGACACAAGTGAAGTCGAAAGATTTCAGCAGTTCCTAAATCGGCATAAAAAAATCAGAGACAAGGCGGCACATTTCGCACTTCGAGATGCACTGATCGAACATCTGTGGGCACGACATGGTAATGAAACAATGTAATTTGGAAAATTGTATGCATTTTAATTTGAATGTATTTCGGTGTATGTGCAATTTTATTTAGTAAATCATGTTCTCTAGCTATTTGTATGATCAATAATATTTAGAAAGTATGCAATATTAGTCTCGTTTTGTAGGTCTCGAAAAACAAATTTATTGGTATATTATATGTGAAGTTTGAAATAATATTTTAGCGGCTACGAATGTTATTGTGTAACACACGTTTTCCTTAAATATAATAAATATATAATTAAAAAAAATAATAATAATAATAAAAAGGAGGGCCGGCATTTCCTCTCCTCCTCCTCTAAATTTAGAGGAGGAGGAGGCGGAAATGCCGCCTCCTCCATTTATGCAGCCTCCAATGCCGAAGCATTGGAGGGAAACCGTCCGACATTTCTGAGAAATGTCGGACGGTTGGAGTTGCTCTTAGAGAGAAAAATAACGGTTTATATTTCAATATAGTATAAATTGTGAGTTACTATCATCATGTTGTAGGGCTGATTTTGAGTGTGTTTGAGATAACGAGGTTCGGCTTAAAATTGAAATTTTTGAATCGAATTCGGCTCGAGATCGATTTTGAGTGTAGCCGACTCGACTCGAAATAACTTGATTCTGAGCTGGCTCAAAAAATTGAATTAAGTCGGCTAAAAATTACGCAATTTCTTTGTATTCCAAGCTTGTCTGAAATAGTAGTGTTGCGGTCTAACTCGACGTCTCGGCCGGACCGACATAACCTGGACCGCCTTAGCTCTCGGAACGGTCGAGCACGCACACAGTCAATGAAGTAGATCGATCGTACACACAAAGTTTTAACATGGAAAAACCCCTCAACCGGGTAAAAAACCACGTGACCGGATATGTGCTATCAAAGTCCACTATTTCCTGGTTGTTACAACTTGTTTGTGGAATTGAGGGTGACAGACCACCTCTCGTTACAATTTTGTGGTGAGAGAACACTTGACACACAGCGGACGATAGACCGTCACGCCGGGAGTTTGTTACAAATTGCACTTTGCGTTGATGGGCTTCGTTGAGCGTCCTGCTGATTCTGAACGTTGGAGCGGAGCGCTTGAACTTGCGGTTGCAGAGATCACTTGGAAATTTAGAGATTGGGCTTCGTCGAGTGGCTTTAACTTGGCTCGGGTGCGGCTTGAGTGCGGTCGAGTGCGGCTCGGGTGCTGCTCGTAGGAGGAATTCGGCAGAGCTTCGACATGAGAAAGAAGAAGACTAAGAGTAAAAAAGGTGAGAAATGAGAAGGCCTGAAGCTCCTTTTATAGACTCTAGGGGGTGGTTATGGTGGTTATGCAGCTATCCGCGCACCATAACCACCCGAAATTAATATTTTTCCTATAGTTTAGGGGTGCGTATTTATGATAATTAATCATGCTATTTGCACCTTAAATAAATTATTAAAAAAAATCCCCCACTAACTCGGTGGTTAGTGGGTGGTTACACCCAAATCGGACGGCGGGGAACGAGCCCAAACGATCGGACGACGGGGGCGGAACTCCAAGGGCGGCCGACGAACTCGCCGCCGAATTTGGCAGCGAGGGGAGGACCGTCGGCGCCGGCCGAGGAGGAGCGGGGGGCGCGACCGCTTCCTCGGTCGCGGCCTGCGGCCGAGGGAGAGGGCGGCCCACGTGACCGCTCCCTTGACCGCGGTCTATGCGGCCGCTCGCTCGGCCACGACCGGCGGCCGAGGGAGAGCGGCTCACGCGGTCTCTCTCTCAGCCGCGGACGGTGGCTGAGGAAGAGCGGCCCGCATTGCCGCTCTTTCGGCCGCGACCGGCAACTGAGGGAGAGCGGCCCTCGTGGCCGCTCTTTCGGCCGCGGCCGGTGGCCGAAGGGGAACGGCCATTGCGGTCGCTCTCTCGGCCGCGGCCGGCGCCTGAGGAAGAGCAGCCTGCGCCGCCGCTCTCTTGGCCGCGACCGGCGGCCAAGGGGGAGCGACCACTCTCTCGGTCGCGGCCGGCGGCCGTGGGTGGAGAGGCTGCCGAGGCTGCCCCCTTGGTCGCGCGTCGGCGGCCGGCGCGGCGAGTGGAGGGGCGGCCGGCGTGGCGAGTGGAGGTGCGGCTGGTGTCCGGGGAGGAGGTCGGCCGCCCGACGCCGGCGAGACGACAGTCGCGATAGTTCATCCATTACGCGTGATGGGATCAATGCGCGGGGGGATCGCGCGTGCAGTCAAACCCATGATCACACTACTTTTGGGGTGGGGATCATGGGAGTGTGGTTATGTGCAAACTCATACTTATAAAGATAGATCTCATTCCTAACAATTGCCCCTCAGATCCTTGTTGCAAGAGACCGGCTCGGGCGAAGAAAAATAAGGATGTTCCCTTTGCTCATTTTTCACAGTGGTGACGATGGCAACCGGTGAAGGGCTTGAGATGGCGGGTAGCGGCGCCCTGCAAACTCAGGTAAAAATGTTAGAATATGCTAGGGAGGAGAAGGAGAGGCGACGAATGCGCCCGGAGAAGGCAGCTGACGTGCCTGCGCTCGCGGGTGCGTGTGTGGGTGTATGCGCGCTGGCTCGTGCACGGGCGCGTGCGGTCATGCGTGCGCCTCGTGCCCGCATGGTCGCGCGTGCCCGCCTGGCCACGCGCGTGCTCCTGGCCGCGCACACGCCTGGCCGCGCGCGCTCACCTGGCAGCGTGCGCGCGCACCCGCGGGAGTGCGCACGTGCCTGGTCGCGCATGGGCGCGGGCGCACGTGCATGGTCGCGCGCGGGCGCACGCGAGGGCCTGAACATGCGCAGGTGCTTGCGTGATTGTGCCCCCGGTGTGTGTGTGTATTTGGGCGCGCCGTATGGTTTTGGTTTTTACTGCGCGACGTTCCTTTGCGCACACGTCGGGGGAGAAAATTTTTTGATTTGTAGATTTTTTATCTAAGTCTGTTTTAAATTTTTATTCCAGGGTTTGAAACGTACTGCAAGATCGATATGTCTGCGTTTCTCCCTTACTGACGATAAGGTTGCGATTTGGAGGAGAAGGTTCGGTCTGTCTGCCGACCTTGAAGTGAAGATTCCACGTGTTGAGGAGAGGGTTCAAAATCCTCCTCGCGGTTGGTTGACGATCTGCGAAACTACTTTGAGATATGGTTTCTGATTCCCCCCATGTGAGGAAGTGATCGAGATTCTGAAATTTTGGGGCGTGTCAATTTCCCAGTTTACTCCCTTGGAGGTAACACGCCTCATAGGATTGGTTGTCTTTTTTCGTGAATATGGCGGGACGCTCTCTTTGGACTGCTTCCGAGATTGGTGCGACATTCGCTCTGATGGGGGTCGTGTGTAAATTCATAGCAACAAGAGCTAGCTTAGTTTTGAGACTCAGACGGACCGTCGTCATGGAAATACTCTATTTGTCTATGTTAAGAATTCTTGGGGCTTGCCGGAGCTATGGAATGCATTGCCTGATCGTTGTCTCCGCCAAAAGGGGAAAGAGCGGGAGTTTTCCTCGGTGTTAGGATTTATAGAGTCTCATGAGTTGGCAAACTGACTGTTTAGTATTTCCTCGTTTGTGGAAGAGAAACGCTTGTTACAGCGCGAGATTTATTCAGACTCTGGGCTGATTACTGGGATATCTTCGGATTGCGGTCGGAAGAGGAAGGCCACTATAGTTCCTCGTGGTGACGATAGTGCGACGCCTTGTTTGGTTTCTCTGAGTGGCATCACTCCTTCTGGTGGTCGTGACAGTCCAACTCCCGAGGAACAGGTGCTCATATTTTCTGTCTCCACTCCCGGCTCCCCCTGCGGAGGCAGCTGCTCCAAGGTAGTCTTTTTCCTTGAAGGCGATGAATGAAGCGTTAAGCACGCTTGATTATTTTCGGTTCTTCATCATTGTTGCGTTGTACTGACTTTTCTCCATATTTTTTCTTGTAGATTGAGACCCAGGCTCAAATTGTCGTTACTTGAAACGATCACTATGTGAGCTTGAAGGACGGGTATCTATCTCTTCAAGAGAAGTTTTGGGCAGCAGCGGGCTCGCTTGCCACTCTGAGAGATGATCATGATCGGGACATTTCCCGATTTCGTCGGATTGTTGCGGTGCTGAAGGCGGAATTGGAGGAACTCGAGCGTCTTTGGGGGTGGAAAAATCTTTGGTGAAAAGAACTGCGCAAATGCTGAAGTGTGCTCAAGAGGAGACTTCTTGTTTAAAGATAGAGCTCTGCACGGCGAAAGCCTAAGTGGAGGTGTTATCTTCTGATAGTCATGTGTCAGAGTTGAAGGCTGCCGGACTTGTAGAGTACATGGAGTCTCTGGATTATATGCGGGATCGTTGTTTGATTAGCGAGGAGGTTCGCGATGAGATCTAGAGCAAGAAGGTGGAGCCTCAGATGGAGGATATTCGGGAGCTGGCGCTTAGGCGTGGGGTTTCGAAGGCTTTTCTTCTTGTTGGCAGGAGCTTGGGATGCGACAAATCCGGCTTTAGTTTTGATGATATCTCTGGCGACGAGAGATTTGATGTTGACGCGGATGATACGTAGCGGCGTTATATTCATGTATTAGTGTGTTTGCATCCTTTTATTTTTCTAGTTTGAAATCTTGTATGTTATCTTTATTGTTTGACGGTTCTGATTGGCGTGTTTGCGTATGTATTTGTATGTTGTTGTGTTCATTGCATTCTCTTTCTTCTTTTTGCCCGAGTGCTGTTTGACTCGCGGTGTTGCTTTGTGCGGGCTGTAATTGCGTTTTAGTTATTCCGTGTTTGGTTGATGACCTAGTTTGCACGAGAATTGCTCGCGGATTAGTTCGCAAGAGAATCGCTCGCGGCTTAGCTTGCACGAGGATCGCTCGTAGCTTAGTCGTGAGGGGGCAGGCCCTGACGATGTCATGGCGTAAAAAGGCAGGTTTGGTGAATAGTTTTTGTATGTAAACCGCATGCCCAGTCTTATTGATTTTGCACGAGGATCGCTCGCGGCTTAGTTTGCACGAGGATCGCTCGCGGCTTAGTCGTGAGGGGGGCATGCCCTAACGATGTCGTGACGTAGAAAGGCAGGTTCAATGAATAGCTTTTGTATTCAAACCGCATGCGCAGTCTTACCGGTTTTGCACGATGATCGTTCGCGGCTTAATTTTCACGAGGATCGCTCGCGGCTTAGTCGTGAGGGGGGCAGGCCCTAACGATGTCGTGGCATAGAAAGGCAGGTTCAGTGAATAGCTTTTGTATTCAAACCGCATGCGCAATCTTACCGATTTTGCACGAGGATCGCTCGTGGCTTAATTTGCTTGAAATTGATCGGATTCTGCTGAAAGGAAACACAATATTTGAATAACTGATTGTCTATACACGTCTGGGCTTGCGGTTCTTACACACCATAGAGTTCAAACATGATAAAAAAATAATTTTAGGAAGTTCAAAATAATGAGTCACTAATAGAATCGTCGCAGGTTTTGCGCATTCCATGTTCGGATTAGGGTCTTTCCCTCTGCGTTCCTTAGCTTGTAAGTTCCTGGCTTCACAATTGCGGTGACGACGAATGGTCCTTCTCATGAGGGAGAGAGCTTGTTTCCTTGTGGTCCCTTGCCAGCAACTTCTACACTTCAAAGAACCAAATCTCCTACGTTGATGGGTCGAGATTTCACCTTTCGATTGTAATGTCGTGTTATTCGTTGTTGATAGGCGGCGCTGCGAATAGCTGCCAAATCTTGAAGTTCGTGGATCATATCCAAATTTTCCCGAAGAGCTTCATCGTTCTTTTCCTGGTTGAAGTTGGAGACTCATGGACTTGGGATGCAGATGTTAACTGGGTTGGTCACTTTTGTCCCGTAGCATAGTTGTATGGTGTTTCTCCGGTCGGGGTTCTCTCCGTGGTTTGATATACGACCCATAAAATGTTGGGGAGTGCGTCGACCCATTACCCCCGGCTTCTTGTAGTCGGGTTTTTAATTCTTTCAAGATCGTTTGATTGGTAACCTCAATTTGTCAGTTGGCTTGAGGGTGCGCCACAGTAGTATGTCGCAGATTAATCTTCAAGTCCTCACACATTTTTGTGAAGGATTTTCCCGTGAAATGAGTCTCGGTGTCTGCAACGATGACTGCCGGGATGCCAAAACAACAGATAATATTCTTCCACATGAATTCTCTGGTTCTCTTCATTGATCTTAGCTAAAGGTTCTGCCTCGACCCACTTATTGAAATAATCGATAGTCATTATGATGAACTTTCTCTGCCCCGAGGCTTGGGGTAAGGGATCGAGGAGGTCGATCCCCCACTGCGCAAAAGGGCATGCTCCTTGCAACACGGTGAGGGTGATTGGCGGTCATCGAGGAATGTTTGTATGCAACTGGCAGCTTTTGCATCTTTGGACGAACTCGGTTGCCTCCTTTTTCATCGTAGGCCATTAGAAGCCTTGGTGTAATATTTTACGTGCCAGGGCCTTTCCGCCTAGATGCTCTCCGCGGAATCCTTCATGAATTTCTCGCAAGGCGTACTCTACATCGAGTTCTGACAAATACTTTAATTACGGCCCAAAAAAGGACTATTTATACAACTTCCCATTGATTAAGGTGAAGGTGGCCGCTCGCACCCTCAGGCGGCGCGCCTCCCCTGGTCTTCAGGAAGTGACTGATGTTCAAGGTAGGCTAACAGTGGATCGATCCAAGATCCCTTTGGCTCTTTGACCTCCATGATTTCCCAAGGGCCTTGATTGCTGGGAATGACGATCTATTCTACTTGGCATCTTCTTGATTGATATTGGGTAGGCGATGTAGCCGACTTTGAAAGGGCGTCTGTCCTGGAATTCTATTCTCTAGGGATGTGAAGAATTTGGGACTATGGTACCTTGAGTAAGAGAGACTTCACTAGTGAAAGGTATCGAGTTAGATGCTCATTCTTTCCCTCGTAGTCACCTTCTATTTGCGAGATGATGAGCTGAGAGTTTGAATAGATAGTCAAGTTTCTTACATGGCAGTCGATGGCGAACCTGAGTCTTGCAATCAGGGCTTCGTACTCAGCTATGTTGTTGGTAGCCGCAAATTTCATCCTAAGCCCATATTCAAGGATGACTGACTCTGGGCTTATCAAGAGTATTCATGCTCCTGCTCCTTCGATTCCTGTCGCTCCATCAACTTATAAGGTCCAATGAAGGTTTCTCGCAGCTTGCGTGATGGTTGTTTCTAGTGGAATAATATTCTCCATAACGAAGTATGCTAGCATATGTGACTTGATGACTGGCCAAGGTAGAAAGTGGATATCGAACTCACCTAACTCGACTTCCCATTTTACCAATCTACCGGAGGATTCTGGCTTTTGGAGGATTGTGCGTTGGGGCAGCTCAGTCAACACTTTGACCGTGTGAGCTTAGAAATATGATCAGAGTTTTCTAGCCGAGAAGATGAGTGCTAAAGCTGTCTTATCTGCTGCAGGATATCAGGTTTCTTGAGAGAATCTTGTTGAGGTAGTAGATTGGACGTTGAATTCCTACTTCATCTTTAACCAATACTGAACTCAACGATGCGGGTGTGACTGCTAGGTATAAATAGAGTGTCTCCCCAGGGACAGGATTTGAGAGGAGTGGCGGGGAAGCTAGGTATCATTTTAGGGATTCGAAAGCGGTCTGACACTCGTCCGTCCACTGGAATCCTGCGCTCTTTGCTCCCTGAGGATCTTAAAAAATGGTAGATTCTTATCTTTGGTTCGTGACAGGAATCGCGAGAGCGCAGTAATTCTCTCGTTGAGGCATTGTACTTATTTTAGGGATTAAGTGGGTGCCATGTTCTTGATGTCTCTAATCTTTGTTGGGTTCGCCTCTATCCCTCGCTGCATTACCATGAATCCCAGAAATTTTCCCGACGTCACTCCAAATGCGCATTTACTCGGGTTGAGTCTCATGTTGTGTTAGCGGAGAATTTTGAAACATTTTTCCAGGTCCTCCAGATGATCTTCCCGTCATATGCTTTTCACTAACATGTCGTCTACATATATTTCCATGGAATTTTCGATGTGATCTTTGAACACCTTGTTCATTAGTCGCTGGTAGGTGGCTCCAGCATTCTTAAGACCAAAAAGCATTACCTTATAACAGTAAATTCCTTTGTCTGTTCGAAACGTTGTATGCTCTTCATCCGCATGATTCATTCTCATTTGGTTATAACAGGGGTAAGCATCCATGAAGTTAATAAGTTAGTGTCCCGTAATTGAGTCGACAAGTTGGTCGATTCTAGGTAGGGGGAAGCTATCTTTCAGACAAGCTTGATTGAGTTTTATGTAATCTACACACATTCTCCATTTCCCGGAGGATTTCTTTACCATTACCACGTTTGCCAAACAAACGGGGTATTTTACTTCTTGTATGAATCGTGCTTCAAGGAGCTTTCCAACTTCCTGTTCGATGGCTTGAAGTCGTTCAGGGGAAAAGTTCCTTTTCTTCTGGATGACCGGCCTACATGCCGGGTTAATATTCAGAGAATGTTGAATGACTTGCGGATCTATATCAAGCATATCTTTAGGGCTCCAAGCAAAAATATCCTTATTCGCCTGAAGGTAGGTTGTCAACTCTTCCTTTTCTCGTCGCAGGAGGAGTGATCTAAGTTGGACGGTGCGGTTTGGGACTGCCTGAGAAAGAGGAATCTCAATTAATTCTTTAGTTGGCGCTCCTCGCTATAAGATCGCCTCATCTTATAGGTCAAAGTCGTCGATGTTCAAGATTGTGGCCTTTACTGGCAGGGCTTGCTTAGAATAATAGGTCCTAGCGGCCTCTTGGTTTCCCCGCACAACCCCTACTCCCCCGACAGTGGGGAACTTCATGGTAAGGCGCGGGATTGATGAGACGGCTTTGAAGATTGACTGAATGGGTATTATGAAAGTAGCATTGTATGCTGAGCTTGAATCTACCACGACGAACTGGATTTCGTGGGTATCTTTTCTAGGAAACTCTCCCATAGTGACTGGCAGATTTATCATCTCCTGTACTTGGACCGGATGGTTATCGAAGCCATATACAGGCCCTGCTGCTGGCGCGAGGTGTTGGCTAGTAAGCTTCATGTTCTGGAGAGCGGAGAGGAATAAAAGGTCGATCGAACTCCTGTTGTCGGCGAGTATTCGCTTGACATTATAGCAAGGATCGTCGATCCCTGCACTGATCACGAAAGGGTCTTGGTTGGGTGTCCGGATACCCTCAAGATCCTCATCCCCAAAGGCTATGCTAGAATCTTGCTTGCATATTTTCTCCTCGTGAAAGTCTTTTTGCACGCTTACTGAGAGTACCTGGGTAGGGAAAATTGGAGATCCATCGATGGTTTCGATGTTGTTGGTCATTTACGTGCCGCCGGCTCCTTGCTGGTCGTTTTGCTGATCTCTTGCCTTCCTGGGAGGAGCTTGGTGATCCTGAAGATGTCCTTGCAAGAACCTACCCAAGAGTCCCTGGCGAATCAGACGTTCGATTTCGTCCTTCATTCGTGCACACTCCTCAGTGGTGTGTCTGGTTGCTCGATGGAATTCACAATACTTTGATTGATCATTTCTGGGATTATGGGCAGGCTGCTTGGGGCGGTGCAGAGCCGGATCGTTCTGGATGGCATAAAGCACGTTTGTGTGGGTGGTATTTAACGTAGTGTATTCTCCGGGTGGCTGGTCCCTTTGAAAGTCGCGCCGTCATTGGCCATTCAGGCGCTCTTCCTGGAATCTTCCTTCCTAGATTTTTGAAGACTGCTCCTTGTCCCTTTTGTGCTTCTGGTCTCCATCGAACTGTTGACGATGTGCTTGGATGCCTTCATATACTGCTATTTGCGCTTCTACACAATGTACGAGGTCAGGATAGCTAGGGACAGTTTTCCTCATCAGAGCTGAGTAGAAGCCATTGGGGCGAAGCCCCCGAAGAAAAACTCGCCTCAAGAGTTCTAGGTCAACTCATGTAATCTGTCGAGCTTCTGCGGTATATTGACGGAAAAAGTCTTTCAAGGATTCTCCTTCATTTTTTCAAATCCCAGACAACTATGAGGGGTCACGAACAATTCTCCGGTTGGCAATGAACAGGTCGGCAAATTGCCTTGTCAATTCTACGAAGTTTGTGATAGTTACTTCCCTTATGGAATGGAACTAGGTACGAGCTTGGCCTTTAAGAGTGGTTGGGAAGACTTAGCAGAGCAGCTGGTCTGGCACATTATAAATCTTCATGATTATAGTAAAGTGGTTGATGTGTTCTAATGGGTCGTCTATTCCGTCGAACGTTTCGATATTTGGCAGTTTGAAGCCATGCGAGATTGGACGGGCCCAAACCGGTGGTGCAAGTGGAGAACCTTGGTGAAGTGGTCGACAGATGAGAATATCTTATCAGCCAGCCTGTTTGTATTCTTCAGCGATCACTTATCGTATTTCTTCCCGAGTGATTCTTTCGGCGACGGCACTCGGGGTTCTTCCTCCCGGATTCGGCCTCGACGGCCGATTCCGGCTCCTCTGAGAATCGAGTGAGTGGAACTAGCGGTGTCAGAGGGTTCTTTTGACACTTCTCTTTGCGGATCTTCTCTTGCTAAGCCATGGGTTGGTTGAGGCGGGGGATTGGCCAGTGCGGGCGATAGAGGAGGAGCAGGAGGCGCTCCCATATTTCTGAGCAGAGCGAGCATCTCGGTCTGCTACTCCTTCATCTGTCAAACTCGTCCTTCCAATGTTGTTACTGGGGCGAGAATAGTCTATGCTTCGAGGGGAACATCCATGAGTGAATGGGAGTGGGCTGGTTCAGTGCGTCCTGGGACGGACGCTTCCACTATTCAGGCGCTTCTCTTCGCTATTGAAGCTGTTTCTTAGAAAATGTCGGGTTGAAAGCTCTATCTTTTGGAGGATGCTGGGAAATGCGTTTCCCATAGACGGCTCCAAACTATTGTGGTCTAACTCGACATCCCGGCCGGACTGGAATAACCTGGACCGCCTTAGCTCTCAGAACGGTCGAGCGCGCACACAGTTAATGAAGTAGATCGATCGTACACACAAAGTTTTAACGTGGAAAACCCCTCAACCGAGTAAAAATCACGTGACCGGATCTTTGCCGATCAAAGTCCACTATTTCCTGGCTGTTACAACTTATTTGTGGAATTGAGGGTGATAGATCACCTCTCGTTACAATTTTGAGGTGAGAGAACACTTGACACACGGCGATTGACAGACCATCACGCCGAGAGTTTGTTACAAATTACACTTTGTGTTGATAGGCTTCGTTGAGCGTCCTGTTGATTCTGAACGTGGGAGCAGATAGCTTGAACTTGCAGTTGCGGAGATCACTTGGAAATTGAGAGATTGAGCTTCGTCGAGTGACTTTAACTTGGCTTGTACGTGGCTCGAGTGCGGATCGGGTGCAGCTTGAGTGCGGCTTGGGTGCTTCTTATAGGAGAAATTCGGCAGAGCTTCGACCTGAGGTAGAAGAAGACTCAGAGGAAAAAATGTGAGAAATGAGGAGGTCTGGGGCTCCTTTTGCAGACTCCGGGGGGTGATTATGGTGGTTATGCGGCTATCTGCACATCATAACCACCCGAAATTAATATTTTTCCTATAGTTTAGGGGTGCGTATTTATGATAATTAATTCCGCTATTTGCACCCTAAATAAATTATTAAATTATTAATAAAATTCTCCTACTAACTCGGTGGTTAGTGGGTAGTTACACGCGAATCGGACAACAAGGAACGACCCCAAATGATCGGATGGCGGGGGCAGAACTCCACGGGCAGCCGTCAAACTCACCGCCAAAATTGCCGATGAGGGGAGTGTTGGGTACATTGGAAAATGTGTACCTGATTTGAAGAAGCCCAACTTAGCTCAATGATATACATCAAGGTGTATTTGATGTTGTTTTAAGTTGACATGTGCAGGTGAAGAAGTGTTAAAGAATGCAGAAAAATATTTTAAGTCCATGTGTCGACACCTGATGAAACAGTGTCGACACTTCAGAATATTTGTGTCGACACTTGAAGGAAGCTGTGTCGACACAGTGAAAGATAGTCGACCACATTTGTGTCGACACTGGGAAGCAGTGTCGACTCACAGAGAAAGATAGTCGACCACATTTGTGTCGACACTGGGAAGCAGTGTCGACTCACAGGAAGATAGTCGATCACATTTGTGTCGACACTAGGAGGCTGTGTCGACACAATGAGACAGAGTCGACACACATTGGCAGAAGTCGACAATACTTGTGTCGACACCAGAAGACTAAGTCAACACATACTGAGTTCTGAATCTACAACAGCTGTGTCGACACACAGGACTTGTGTCGACACACTGCAAAGTCAAGACCAAGTTATTCTCTGAAGAAGCTGTGTCGACTTAAAGGCAAACTTGTCGACATCATCAAAGGCTGTGTCGACACTAAAGTTACTTGTGTCGACACATACAGACAGTTGGTCTCGACACTTCCTAACAGTCTGTCTCAACACATTGCTGACCAAGACTAAGGCACAGGATCTATTTGAAGACTTGACAGCTGTGGGTTGCAGCCAGTTAACTGATGTTGTCAGACTTGTCAGAAGACAGTTATAAACTGGATCAGCCGGTTGCCATTAAGAAGATCTATAAATAGACAGATTCAGAGAGAAGTAAACACACAATGAGAAGATTGAACTTTGGCAATCAAATTGAGAAATCAAATCAAGAAGGTGTAATACACTAAAGAAGATCTTTATCAGAAGATCTAAGAAGACGATCTCAGGATCGATCTAAGAAGAGTTCTAACAAGAATTCAGAAGTGTCATCAAAGGTGTTGGATAGAGAGGGATCCATCCATTTTGAAGAAGAAGAAGGAAGCCATCAGTGGTTTCTCAAGAAGCTGTTTGGAAATCAACTCAGCTAAGTTTAGATTCAAGAAGCTTTGAAGAAAGCTCAGATTCAGTTGATTTCATCAGCTGATCAAGAATTGTCTTGTCCTCTTCTCTCTCAACAAAGGCAAGACATTAAAACTTCTTTTCTAAATTTCTGTAGGATCTGTTTTACACAGATCTGAGTTGTAAGCCTGTGATATAAAGGCTGAGTGTAGGAGAGTTGATCTCTGAGTGGTAGGGCTGTTTGCCTGAGTGTAGGAGAAGGTTCTTCTCTGAGTTGTAGGCCTTGAGGCAAGGCTGAGGTAGGGCTGTTGTGCCTGAGTTGTAGGAACCTATCCAGGTTCTGAGCTGTAGGATCTGAGGATCTGAGAATAGTGGAAGTTTGGCCGAATCTAGCATACTGCTAGATAGGTGAAGGGGGAAAGTGGATGTACCCAGACCTTGTGGAACCACTATAAAACATTGTGCAATCTGTGATGATTAAATGTCTGTGAATGCTGTGCTGGATGTTTTAATTTTTGTAATTGAATTCTGCCTAAAAATTTGAACAAGCAATTAGAACCTATTCACCCCCCCCCCCCCTCTAGGTGTTTAGGTTGTCTTGAAAGTAAAACTATCAAGTGGTATCAGAGCGAGGTTCCTCAAAAAGGACTTAACAGTCTGAGGTAGATCTGAAAGGCAGAATCAAGATTCAAGAAGATGGGTTCTGGAGAGAATCATAAGGAGCTAGGGTCTATGAAATTACCCATATGCAAGAAGGAAATCTTTGGAATTTGGAAAGAAAGAGTCAGGTTGTTTATGGAGGCATCTGACCCAAGAATATACATCACAGTTCAGGAAGGACCCTTCATTCCAATGAAGGTATCAGTTCTTGATGCTAATATTCAAACTCCAAAGAGTTATTCTGAAATGACCAAGGATGAAATCATTTTGGCAACCATGGATAAAAGAGCACAGAACATTATTGTAAGTGCCATAGATGATTCAATATTTCAGAATCTGATTCACTACAAGACCTCCAAAGAAATGTGGGACACATTGATTGTCTACATGGAGGGATCAGAAGAAGTAAGACAGGACAGGAAATCTATGCTCAATCAGGAATATGAAAGTTTTAGACAAGGAAAATCTGATAGCATAACTGAGTGCTATAAGAAATTCTATAGAATTGTGAATGAGCTAATGTCCTATGGAAGAGTCTTCAGTACTTATGAACTGAATGACAAATTCTTGAGATCCTTAACAAAGGATTGTGACACAAAGATCTGTGCCATAAGAGAAGTGGCTAAATTGGCAGAGATCTCTCCTCCCACCTTGTTTGGAAAGCTGCTATCCTATGAAATGCAACTTTTGGTGAGGAAGGAGGAGGAAAAGAATTCAAGAGGAGAGTATAGAGAAAAGACTGTGGCATTCAATGCAGAATCCATCAGAAAGAATAGGAGGATATCACCATCCCATCCTAAGGAAATTGCAGAAGTCAGTTCAGAAAACTCAGATAATCAGGGTTCAGAAAGTTGTGATTCAGATGCAGACTTTGCTGCATTCAAAAGGCAATTCTAGTGGTTCTTGAAGAAGAAACAGTAGAAGTCTAAGCCCTCTACTTCACAGCAAGTTGATGACTATTATTAGAAGAAAAAGTCATCAAGGAAAGAAAAGAGCAGATCAAAGCCCAGCAAGGCTACTACTTCAAAGATTGTCTGCTATTGTTGCAATAGGCCTGGACATGTAGTGGCTGACTGTCCTGATAAGAGAAAGGAGTCTTCAGACAAGAATAAGACTCATAAAAAGGGCAAGAAGGAGAAATCCTTTGTTGCAAAGAAGGATAAGAGCCTAACAGATCAGTCAACTTCAGAGTCAGAATCTGAAGCAGAAGCATATATTGGACTATATGCTGTATCTGAAGAAGAGGAGTTTCTGCAGTTGCTAGACTCCATCTATGATCAAGAGGATCATCAGTGCATGGGACTAATGGCAGGATCAGAAGAGGACATATGCCAGAATCAGTCTGGTCCTAATAAGGTACAATGTCCTTCTATGAAATCTGTTTGTAGTACAAGTACAGAATCAGCTACATCTGCATCAAGTGATGTAGATGCATCTGAATCTGAAGGAGATGTCTATCAATTGATAGATAAGTATGGGGACTTGTTGCAGGCCCTTAAGAAAAGCAAGAACCTGGTTAAATCTCAGGCTCATGAAATTGCTGAACTAAGGGTAGCTGCAACTGAGTTAGAGAAAGTAATTGATCAAAAGTTAAATGAAATTGCCAAGCTGAAGAATATAACTATTATTCAGATGGGCACAATTAATTATACCAATGATCAAGTGAAGAGTCTGGAGGCCAGACTAAGAATTGAAAAAGATTTAGTGGCTAGTTACTCTAAGCCAAAGTCTGTCTTACCCTTGATTGATGAATTTGTGAATCAAAAGGGTAAGGCAGGATTAGGATTCAAATGTAACTCCAGGGCTGGCCAATTCAAGAGGAAAGACAAAGCTCCTGTCAAGTCACTGAACTTTTCAGTCCCTATTAAGTTTAGAAAGGTGGAAGTGTCTTCTAACCTATATGATCATGAAAATATTCATGGTCATATTAAGTCTAATGTTCTAAAAAACAAGGGTGTAAATGCCAACAGGCCTACCTATGTTCATAAACCCAATGGTTATAAAAAATCAGTGGGTGAAGCTGCTGCAGCACCAGCAATGGACAGAAATTCTTTTGTCAAGGATGTATCTAGAACTAGATACAATAGATTTGAATGTTGGTGTTGTGGCAAGAGAGGCCATTTTGCACTAGACTGCTGGTATAACACAAGTGTTAGAAAGAACAATAGTCTACCTGTTAGAAGAAATAATGGTAGCTTTGTCAATGCTAACTTGAACCAAGGACCCAAGACTTGCTTGGGTTCTAAGGGTAAGTAAATCTGTGTTGCAGGTGAATCCAAGTAACCATGCCCCTATATGGTACTTGGATAGTGGTTGTTCCAGGCACATGACTGGAACAAAGGGGCTGCTGAAGGAGTATTCATCTGTCAAAGATGGACCTAAAGTGATCTTTGGAGGATCTGAAAAAGGAGTCATCAAAGGGTTTGGTAACATTTCTTCTAACCTAATTACTATCACCCAAGTGGCTTATGTAAAAGGTTTGAAACATAATCTAATAAGCATAAGCCAGCTGAGTGATTTAGGATATGACATTTCATTTGTTAAGGATGGATGTCATATCAAAAGGTCAAGTGATCAAGAGATCATTTTGACTGGGTATAGGAAGAGAAATGTATATTGTCTTAATTTTGTATGTGAGAATAAAGCTTCTCCCATCTGTCTTGTAGCTGATGACAATGCTTCTCATTGTGTTTAGTGGCACAAGAGATTGACTCATCTTAACTACAAGACAATTGGCCAACTCTTTATCAAAGAGTTAGTGAGGAATGGTCCTCAAGTTAAGTGTATGAAGGAAAGGATATGCTCAGCTTGTCAAAAGGGCAAGCAGACAAAATCCTCCTTTCAAAGCCTTGAAAACAATGATTCTGTGAGGTGCTTATACCTCTTGCATATGGATCTTTTTGGTCCTATGCCCGTTCATAGTCTAGGTAGGAAGGTCTACACTTTTGTGGTTGTAGATGACTATTCTAGATTTACATGGGTGTTCTTTCTGAGACAGAAATCTGAAACCCCAAGTGTCTTACTTAATTTTGTAAAGCAAATTCAGAATGAACTGAATAGTACAGTGGTCAAAATCAGAAGTGACCATGGTACTGAGTTTCAATCTGAAAGCATGACAAAGTTATGTGAAGACTTTGGGATTTTCCAAGAGTTCTCCTCACCAAGAACACCTCAGCAAAATGGAATTGCTGAAAGAAAGAATAGAACATTAATTGAAGCTGGTAGAACTCTATTGAGTGACACCTCTCTACCAGAATATTTCTGGGCTGAGGCAGTAAACACTGCTTGTCATGTGATCAATAGAGCTTCTATCACCAAGAGCCACAAAAAGACTCCCTATGAGATTATGAAAGGTAGAAAACCAAATCTATCCTACTTCAGAATCTTTGGTTGCAAATGCTATATACTTAACAATGGTAAGTCATATTTGACTAAGTTTGCTGCCAAATCCCAGGATGGGATATTTGTTGGGTACAGCACAAATAGTAAGGCCTATAGAATCTTCAACTTGACTACTCAAGTTGTTGAAGAAACTGTGCATGTTGTGTTTGATGAAACAAGATTAATCAACTGTGAATTGTCTTGTAGATCAAATGACTCAACAGGTATAAGCAAAGGAATGGACAAGCTCTCCATTACTGAAGCTTCAAGGGAAGATGGAGTATTGGAAAATGAAAGATATTGTCCAGGGGGAGTACCAGACACAATAGAAGATGAAGAAAACCAAGAGGTTCAGCATAATGAAGGAGCTGGAGATGTTCAACCAGAAGGGAATCTTCCTCCAGCTACAAGACACTTAAGAGACCATCCAACAGATCAGATAATAGGTGATCCAAGACAGGGAGTGCAGACTAGAAGCAGAAGTCAAAGCACAGTTCTGCATTCAAGTTTCCTGTCACAAATGGAGCCTAAGAAGTTTGAAGAAGCCATCCAAGACCTGCACTGGACTGATGCTATGCAAGAGGAGCTGAATCAATTCAGAAGATGCAATGTCTGGGAGCTTGTTCCTAAACAAAGAGGCCACAATATAATTGGGACAAAATGGATCTACAGGAACAAGTTGGATGAGAATGGAGTAATAGTGAAAAATAAAGCAAGATTGGTTGCTAAAGGATACAGGCAGGAAGAAGGGATTGATTTTGATCAAACCTTTGCCCCAGTAGCAAGGCTGGAGGCAATCAGAATGTTCCTTGCCTTTGCAGCCTATCAAGACTTTAAGGTATACCAGATGGATATGAAGTCAGCATTTCTGAATGGTGATCTTAAAGAAGAAGTATATATAGAGCAGCCATCAGGTTTTGTAGATCCTCTTAAACCTGATTATGTTTATAAGCTTAGAAAAGCTTTGTATGGGTTAAAGCAAGCCCCAAGGGCTTGGTATGAAACCCTGTCTACTTTCCTTATTGAGAATAAATTCTCAAGAGGAAAAATTGACAAAACTCTATTCCTTAGGGAATCCAAAGGCAAGATCATCTTAGTTCAGATCTATGTTGATGACATAATCTTTGGATCTACTGAAAACAACCTTTGTAAAAAGTTTGCCAAACTTATGCAAGGGAAGTTTGAGATGAGCAGTATGGGGGAACTGAAGTTCTTCTTGGGACTCCAAGTAAGACAGACTGATGATGGCTTGTCCATATCCCAATCAAAGTTTACTAAAGAATTAATCAAGAAGTATGGTATGGAGTCATCCTCCATCATGAGAACTCCTATGGGGACAAGTATGCCTATATGCAAAGATGATGCAGGTAAACCTGTTGATGAGACTTTGTATAGAGGAATAGTTGGTTCTCTACTATATCTCACAGCTAGTAGACCAGATATTATGTATGCTATATGTGTCTGTGCTAGGTACCAAGTCTGCCCTAAAGAGTCTCATTATACTGCAGTCAAAAGGATTCTGAGATATCTTAAGGGTACACCTAATCTAGGCCTTTGGTACCCTAGGAATAGAGATTTTCTACTAATAGGTTATTCAGATGCAGATTTTGCAGGTTGTAGAGAGGATAGGAAGAGTACAACAGGTACTTGTCAATTCTTGGGAGGAAGATTGATATCTTGGAGTAGTAAGAAGCAGACCAGTGTGGCTATATCTACAGCTGAGTCTGAATATGTTGCTGCTGGCAGCTGCTGTGCACAACTATTGTGGATACAGCATCAGCTTAAAGATATTGGTATTCAAGTAAGTAGAACACCTCTTTTGTGTGATTCTAAGAGTGCAATTTCTATTGCTAATAATCCTGTTTCTCATAGTAGAACTAAGCATATAGAAATTAAATACCATTTTCTTAGAGATCATGTAGAAAGAGAAGACATCACATTGAAATTTGTTAAAACAGATTATCAAATAGCAGATGTATTCACTAAGCCTCTGGATGAAATAAAATTCAATAAATTTAAAATTGAATTAGGCATGCTGACCATTGATTAGATTATCAACAAACTTACAAATAACATATTAGATTATCAAATGGTCTTAAGTGGTGTAGACAGAAACAGAAATTGGTTAAGTAAAATAGTGTCGACACATTCAGTGATAATGTGTCGACTCAGTGAAGTAATGTCGACAAGTCAGAAATATTGTGTCGACACAGAGAATATGTGTCGACACTTAAAAATTAAATTTTCAACTTATCCAGGAATGTAGTGTCAACTTCACCAGAATAGTGATGTCGACACTTACAAATTTTGTGTCGACACTTATCCTAAGAGTCGACACAGATTTTCTGATACTCTACTATATTTCTCTGGTGTCGACATATTCACATTTGGTGTCGACACATAGTAGACAGATTTGTTGTCGAGACAATAGAAGTTTGTGTCGACACATTCCATCTGTGTCGACACATATAGACTGTTTTTGCTCGCCTTTTGATCTTCTTTCAATAGAAGGTATAAATAGGTCAAGAACTTATTCAGTCGACATGCTTATAAGGTTTTCGAGACTGAAACCCTGTGTCAACTTTCTCTCTCTCTCTCTCTCTCTTCTCTCAAGCTTTCTCACCTGAACAATGGCGCCGAAGATTGAAGACAACGTCAATGAAGGTTATGAGTTAGTAAGGAATGCCTTTGCCGAAGCCCCAACAGATGTTCAACGAGTTATCTCTCTTATTTCCGAATCCGGATTAGAGTTCATAGTTTCTGAACCTTCCAAGATATGGAAGAAGGAGGTGCATGAATTCTTTATCTCTGCATCAATAGGTTCAGATGTTCTCAAGATAAAGTCCATTGTGCATGGGTCGACAGTGAAGATTACCCCAAGAAGTCTAAGGAAGATTCTACATTTACCAATAATTGAGAATGAAGAAGAAGTCCCTGCTTCTAAGTTAAGGGAGGCTATCCAATGGTGCAGATTGGATCTCACTCTGAAGATTGGAGCTGCTTTCAACAGGAAAGGGATGAATCAGCAAGGGAAATTTCTGTCTGAAGTAGTTGGCAAGGTGATTTTGTGCAAACCAGGGGGACATGATAGGATATCAGCCTATATGTTCAGCCTCATGACCAGAATTGTGTTTACAATTCCAACTGATTGGTCAGCTGTAATCTTTGACAAGATCAAGGAAGGAATCAAGAAGCCAAATCTGGCTAGAATTATGAGTTTATATCTGAATGGAGTAATCCCTGAGGTAATGCAACACCTGCCAGGAACAAAAATCAATCACATGAGAAAGATGGACATGAGATTGTTCTCTAGGTGGGATAGGGTGCTGTCTAAGGAGGTGCCTGATGAGAGCAGGCAGGACACCCCAGTGGAATCCTCTTCTCATGCTCAAGATACTGAGCAACTTCAAGAAGAACAAGAGAGGAAGCAGGATGAAGATCACCCTGTGTCTACTCCAGCCCAGCAAGACACTATACCTGCACAAATGCAGGGGGAGCAAGCTCATTCTCCTGCCCAGAATGAATCTACTCCTAACCAGGTACAGTTGTAGGGGGAGCTGGTGTATTTTCTTATAAAAGACATTTCTAATATTTCAATTTATGTACAGTTGCAGGGGGAACAAGTGTACTCACCTGCCCAGGACATTACCAATACTGAACAGGAACAGGGGGAGAAGATGTCAGACCCAGTGCAAGAGGCAGTCCAAATTGATATCTCCAAAGATCTGAATATAGAAGATCTAATTGATACATCTTCTGTTCAAGCTCAGAAGGAATATACTCTAGATGAGTTATTCCCTAATGTTGATATGGCTACTGATAGAGTAGAAGAGGGGCAAGAGATTGAAAAAACCCTTGATATGGAGATAGAAATTGAGAAGGAGCAAATAGTTGAGGGGGAGTCTGTGCATGTTGAGGCTGAACAACATGGCACTGAGACAGATGTTCCTCCTCCTCCTCAAGAAAGAGTTCAAGTTGATAGTTCATCTGAATCTGAGACTGAAGAAGCCAGAATGGCTAAGAAGAGAAAACTTGTAGTCTTCAAGAGAAGGAGCAAAGGTTATAAGCAGGCTCTACAGACTACAACTCAACCATCTCATTCTGAATTTAATTATAACAAGTTTATGGTTGATTTTCAAGTTAAGTTAGATGACCATAGAGTGGCAGTTGAAAAATATGTTGATGAGAGCAATAAGGCCCTTCAATTTGACTTGGCTCAGGATATAAAGTCAATTCGATTTGAAGTCAATATGCATAAGAAGGAGATGACAGATTGCTTCCATAAGGAAGGTAATGCTGTGGTGTATTTGGCAAAATAACAGCAGTCCATCATCCCTAAAGTGGATGATATTGCTTTAAAGCAAAGCTATGTTTTGGAGAATCAGCTAAGGATGAATGACAATTTAACTGAATCTCATAATGAGATTATTGGTGAATTGAAAAAGAATACTTCAGGCCTGCCTGCAGCTAGAGCAAAGGAGATGGAAGAATTTGATAAGACATTTCAAGCTGCTATTGAATCTGTTAAAACTGTTATCACTACCTCTCAAAAGGACATATCTGACAAGCTTCAAAAGTTAAATCCATTTTTTAAAGAGGGTGTGAATTATCTGGATGGACAGATCAGATTTCAGAAGGAAGATCTAAGAGATCATATTACCAGAGAAGCCATAAAGGGGGAGAGGTTGTTAGTTCATGCAGGCTCAGAGTACACCAAATGGGTGACCAATAGTATTCGAGCCACATTGGGATATCCACCTTTGTGTGATGATGCTATGGTGGCTGAGTCAGGAATACAAACAGGTCTACTTGAAGGCAATCAACCTGAGGTTGCCCAAGTCATTTACCCTCCTCCAGATTTTGATATGATTGATCAGCAAGTTCAAGATATGTATAACCCTCCAAAGGAGGTTAACAGGGTTGTTATTGAGAAAGTGGATAAGCCTGAGGCCACTTTGAAAGAACAGCAAGATGCTCTACTATCTAAGAAGAGATTTAGAGAGCAGGCTGAACTTAAGCCAGATTTTGAGCAGTGGAGCCCTACTTCAAGAAATATTATACTCACTGCATGGAAGGCTGTGAAAGACCAAGTTCATGAAAGAGGAAAGTGGTATAATGAAATAGAATGGCAAAAGCATGAAGCTACGCAGGAGGCAATAGTACAGTTCAGAAGAAAAGCCAAGCTGGGTAGGCTGCCACCAGATGCTCAGGATCCGAGCAAGTACTTTCCAAAGCCCCTTCATTAATTTGAAAGGCAAAGGCTCAAGGAAGAAGCAAAGAAGAAGGCTGATCAAAAAGGCAAGAAGCCAGCTGAAGATGCTGAAGCTCCTGTGAAGGCTCAAATCCAATCTGGCAAAGGGATTGTCATAAGAGAGCCTGATCAGTCTTAATTTTAAGTTCTTTCAAAAGTATTTTGTAATGTTTTGATTAAATCATTCAATATAAAACTTTGTAATCAAACATTATCAAGTTATAAACAATATTTTGTTTGGAATCATATAATGTTCACTCTGTGATGGATTGTTCATATTTTATTTATATTAAGTATTCCTGTTATGTCATATATCATATTATACTTTTTATAAATGGTGTATATCATTGGCTTTAAGGGTTATGACTTCTCCAAATAGGGGGAGATTGTTGGGTACATTGGAAAATGTGTACCTGATTTGAAGAAGCCCAACTTAGCTCAATGATATACATCAAGGTGTATTTGATGTTGTTTTAAGTTGACATGTGCAGGTGAAGAAGTGTTAAAGAATGCAGAAAAATATTCTAAGTCCATGTGTCGACACCTGATGAAACAGTGTCGACACTTCAAAATATTTGTGTCGACACTTGAAGGAAGCTGTGTCGACACAGTGAAAGATAGTCGACCACATTTGTGTCGACACTGGGAAGCAGTGTCGACTCACAGAGAAAGATAGTCGACCACATTTGTGTCGACACTGGGAAGCAGTGTCGACTCACAGGAAGATAGTCGACCACATTTGTGTCGACACTGGGAGGCTGTGTCGACACAATGAGACAGAGTCGACACACATTGGCAGAAGTCGACAATACTTGTGTCGACACCAGAAGACTAAGTCAACACATACTGAGTTCTGAATCTACAACAACTGTGTCGACACACAGGACTTGTATCGACACACTACAAAGTCAAGACCAAGTTATTCTCTGAAGAAGCTGTGTCGACTTAAAGGCAAACTTGTCGACATCATCAAAGGCTGTGTCGACACCAAAGTTACTTGTGTCGACACATACAGACAGTTGGTCTCGACACTTCCTGACAGTCTGTCTCAACACATTGCTGACCAAGACTAAGGCACAGGATCTGTTTGAAGACTTGACAGCTGTGGGTTGCAGCCAGTTAACTGATGTTGTCAGACTTGTCAGAAGACAGTTATAAACCGGATCAGCCGGTTACTGATGATCATTTTCACAAAGCCTAACCTTGATGTGGAGTTATTCTACATTTTATCATAACTATGTAGATGGGCATAAGCTAGATTGAATTATCTTTCAGGCAAGTGCACCTATCAATCATAGTATAAGAGAAGCTTACATCTCGTATCGTATTCCACAGGGTCCTTTCAACTACTTGTACTCACTCTCACTCTATTATCATACCTACATTTAAAATTTCGTTCTAACATAGATTAATCCTAACTATGACTACTTGGATAAAAATTATATTGGAGAGTTACAAAAATAATTTCAAACCGAAAGTTAAAGGCGTTCAATGAACATCATCATTTTATGTATTCATGCAATAACAAAACTATCAAATTCATTGTACTATAAAGGGTTAAACTAATTATCAAATTCTCTCTCGAGCAATTTGAAATTTAAATCTAAGTTAAGTAAATCTTCTCTCGAACAATTTACAATACTCAAATTTTCATTGAATGAAATACCCTATCTACTACATAGATTCATGGAACTTTATCTCTAAAATACCATAATTCCATCATTTCGTATTCTAATTTTCCAAGAAACATATCTCTCGATCATGAATTTTAGATTACAAAGAGAAATAACACATAAATATGAAGATTTAACCATCATCCAAAGAATCCAATTTCTCAATATAGGCATTTGGAATTCATGTAAAAGCAAATAATCATTCATAACAAGGATAATTCTCAATGTGTGCAAACCCATATACGAACAAAATACTATGAAATTGATTAAAACAAGAAGATACATGATTACTAATTTGTTCAAACACATTGTTCATGAAAATTAAAAGATAAATAAAGTTGGATTACCAAGAGAGATACAAGATTAAATGAGATAAATTGAAGAATAAATGCATACAAAAATCTCCTTCAAGCCTTCCTTCTCTTGGGTGCTCCACTTTCGTTTTCCAGAAACTCTCCAAATAAAATTGATCCATAGTCCAGAATAAAATTTTTCTCCAGGTTTTTATAGTCTCATAGCAAACATGGTCGAACACGGGTTCCGACACGGCCGTGTTGCAGGCCGTGTCGGCAGTTCCAAGGCAGTTCCACACGAGCAGACGTGTTTGGTCATGGGCTGTGTTGGATGACACGGGTACTGACACGGCCGTGTTGGAGAACACGGCCGTGTTGTTCTTCATATTCTTCGGACACGGGTAAGCCGGATTTAATTCTTCGATTTGTCCTGAGAAGGACACGGTCTGGACACACGGGCGTGTTCAGACCCGTATGAACAAATAGTTCCAGCTATGATAGAACACGGGTAGGCACACGGGCGTGTTCCTACCCGTGTTCGACCAATTCTTCTGCTTTGGTCAGCCCTCCTGGTCCCGTCAACTCCCCTGTTTGCTCCAAGACTTTTAGTTCCACTGATTAGTCGTACCTGCATTAGAAAAAATGACGTAATAAGTGGGGAGTTCAATACATAAAATAGTAACGACTCTAACCTATGCTCTACTATTCATGATAACACCAATTCATAACTATTTTGCACAATTACTTGAGTAAAGAGGTAGAAAACAGTGGACATGATTACAATTATGATAGTCAGAATCTATCATAATTGTACTCATCAAATACCCCCAGACTTGAGTGTTTGCTTGTCCCTAAGCAAACTAATTCAAACAATTGAGTTACCTATACATAATTCTTCTTCCGCACACTGATTGTTTTGAATTCAAATAGAAATTTGATGTTGTAATTGTATAGGAAATAGTATAGCAGACTTTTCTAAATATAACTTTTTCTTAAAAATTCCTCCAATACATATCTTAACTATTTTCGCTCTTTCTTAGAATTAGGATTATGGTTATCCATTACTATTGTAAGGAGAAAAGAATAATCTTAATAACATATGCATTAGTCTTTCAAAACTTAAACATACCTCTATTGATAATCATACACTTTCCTTTACACACCCTCTTCATAGCGCTAATGAGAATTAGTAAAGTTGGATCCTTAGGACTTGTATGGTGGTGTAACCTTTTTGGCTTAGGATAGGTAATTATAGGTGGGGTAAGCAACAAAAAAAAATAACTCGACGGTTTTTTTTATTCTTTGCACACCTAGATCACAATTGAGCCCTTGGTATGGTCAATACCTTAACAAACATTGATATTCTACGAGCACCCCCAGACTTTGCACGTATTATACTTCCCATATTTTTTTTCCTTTGTTTCTTAACCAAAGGTCCATAGTAGGGATCATTCTGAATGGGTGCAAAGTCACACTCACTCAGGCCACATATCACTATGTTTTTGTTTTTAGGGATTTCATAGTAGGGATCATTCCGAATGGGTGCAAGTGTACACGCACTCGGGCCACATATCACTATGAAAATTCATTTTATGACGAACTTAATGATAGGTGCTACTAGGTGAGGATTTGCCTTGGTGAATTTTAGAGTTGGAATACCACAAAATATAGGGATAAGGTTCAAATTGGGTGAGCAAGGGTATAATGTTTAAGGTTTTGGAATGTGAACGGCTCAAGCTATCCAAAAGGGGGCCTAAATCATTTCCACCTTTACTAATTAACATGTGCAAAAGATTTGAGGATCATTGGTTAGTTCGAGACACCAATAGAGAGAAGTTTTGTTATATTATTTTGATCTCCTAATACACAATAACCAAAATATTGCATTCATCGACTCACTTTAGTATAGATAAATATAATTTCTAAAATGGAGTGATTATTAGTTAATAATATAAAGGACAATATTTTTAAACCAAATTTTATGGAGAAAAGTAGGCTAATGAATTTCTATACGTAGTTACTGATCAACAAATTTGAACACGAATTCGGTTTAATCAGCGTGCGAAAGTAAATTAGATAGTTATATTCTCAATGAGTGAAGTACGGAAAGCTTAAAGAAAAGTAATAGAATGCTGTGATAGAGAAAGAGAGTATTATGAGAAAGATAATATCAGTAACTGTAATCATGCACCCCACTGTCAACACCAATACCCCCAGACTTGTGTTGCAATGTCCTCATTGCAAAAAAAAAATTAAAAAACAAATTGATGTTATTATTGCACCAGAATAGAGAGAATTGATGATCATTAATATAAAGGAGCACAGAACAAAACAATGAGCAAAAAAATAAAATACTGCTAGATATACTGCTAATACAAGATCATGATCATATCAATAAAAGGGATACAACTATACAGGGCTATAAAATCAAAAATACATAGGTGTATCATCCTGGTCAGCCGGGTCTTCCTGAGGGCGAGATCGATGAGGAGTTGCTCGTGTCGGGCTAGTAATCCCTAAGTGTTGCCGGATCTGATAGAGGACGTCCTCAGTCCGCTGCTGCGTCTCCTCGATACGTTGAAGGCGCGGCGATAGCTGAGTGTCGTAGAAATGTTGGATCTCCTGTGCATACCTAGACGGCCGCGGAGGCTGGGCAGAAGAATACTCCCCCTGAGAATAAGTCGAGCGGGGTGGGGGAATGAGAGGCTCATCGAGGTCTGGATCTATCTCCTCGTCGTCGTCGTGGACATGGCGTCCACGACTCGCAATGGTGTAAGTAATCCCACCCCGGCCCTGACGTGCTGAAATGAGGCGGATGGAGCGAAGACTTGCCATGGTGATGGGCATAGTCCTTGCTACCACCGTCATCGGGGGAAAAGGCGAGAAGATGCCCATATTCCTGGCCAAGCGCGTAATGTAAGGGGCTACACAGATGGACCTGACGCGGGAGTTCTCCGCCTGATGCAGAATGAAGTGAGCAAGCATATAACCTAAGTGGATGGGGTAACGGGCTGCCATGCTTTGGAGATAAAGGATGTCCTGTCGGCTAACTACCCCGGAGCTTTCGCCCCGGCCACTCAGAGTATGGCTAAGCAAATGATGAACGTAATGTACGGCGGGGGAGACCAGCTTTGAGGCCTTAGACCTCTTGGCTTCGTAGGGCTCGGTGTCAAAAGAGAGACGGTGCCAAATATCGCCCGCCTGGTCGCGACTCGGGAGATTAAAATTCAGTTCAGAGTAGGCATCACTAAAGAGGAAGGCCTCTTCGTACACTCCTAAATGTTGTGTAAATTGGATGAGAGATAGCGTGTAGAAGGTGCCCCCCACCCGAAATGAGATATTCCCCTCGGTTGGTCTTCCATCATCGGTCATGGAGGGTCGAAGGTTTAAATAGAAGGTGGACAAAAACTCGAGCGTGAGCTCGCGGAAACCTAACTCTTCTATTTCAAAAAAATTTTGCCACCCTATTACAGAAATTAACTCCTTAACATTTGCAGTAAGACCGATGGCTTCCAAGACGTCCCAATCGATCATTCGTATGTCCTGAAATTTCTTTGTTTGTAGGCGGTTATAGCGGTTAGTATGCACTGCATCCGTGAAAACTAAGGGTTGATTGACGTCGCGTCTTTCAGTAGACAGCGCTTGTAGTTCCGGTCTACGTCGGCGAACGCCTTGGCTACGTGAAGATGACATGATCTGAAAATAAAAGACAAAATAGTCTAAAGCGATAGAAGATGGAGAGAAAAAAAAATCAAATACATAAGAAGAGGTGTTATGGATAGAAACCCAGGAAGTATACCGATGATGTAAATAGCGAAGCGACGAGGCGATTCCACGAAATTTGGGGAGCTCCGGCTGTGCTGGTTGCAGGAAGAAAATGGGAGAAAGAAGAACTGATGGAATGCAAGAACACGGCCCCTATAAAAAGAAGTCGAACACGGGTGTACACACGGCCGTGTGTGCACCCGTGTTAGGGAATCTACGTGGGCGGGAAACACGGTCTCCAAGGAGACGTGTGGTCATTTCGCGGGAACTGCTCGTGTCAGTGGATACGGTCTATAACACGGCCGTGTCCACTGACCCGTGTGGTCAATCTGACAGGTGGTTGGATCGGACACGGTCCACAACACGGGTGTGTGTGGACCCGTGTTCTTCTCTGGATGAAATCGTTTTAATTTGCCTTACCGACACGGGTGTGCACATGGTTGGGTTAATAGCCGTGTTCATTAAAACACGGCCACAAACACGGTTGTGTGGATACCCGTGTTAGTCGCTAGCGTAACATTGAAATTGCGATGATTGACACGGCAACCCACACGGGCGTGTATTCGCCTGTGTGGTGCTCTGTAAATTTCTGCCTTTCCTGGATTAAATAGGGTGCACGGCTGGGTGACTGCGCGTGTGCTCGACACGGCCAAGCACACGGCCGTGTGTTTGGCCGTGTACTCTTCTTAAATATTGATTTTTCTAAGTTCTTTATTTTATTTTATTTTATTTTTCGGGGTAGAAATTTAAATAAAGTTTTCATTAAAATTTTTTTATAAACTATTTAAACAAATTACTATTGAATTATATATATATATAGTTTCTTAGTCTAGGTGAAGGCAGGATTCTAGGAGAGCAGAAGCTTGAGGAAGTGCACTATAATAAAGTTTTAACCGGTGCCCGTTGACTTTAAAATCTCCTTTTTCAGGGTGAGTTAGTTCGACGGTGCCATAGGGGAAAACTTTTTTAACTTGGAAGGGTCCGGACCACTTAGACCTAAGCTTCCCTGGGAATAGACGCAGCCTAGAATTAAAAAGGAGAACCTGGTCACCCTCGTTGAATGTTTTGGTTTTTCGGAGGTGACGGTCATGAAATAATTTGGTTCTCTCCTTATAAATTCTGGAGTTCTCATAAGCCATAGTCCTCCATTCGTCTAGTTCGTTAAGTTGAAGTTTGCGTTTTTCCCCTATAGAATTAGTATCAAAATTTAGAGATCGTATTGCCCAATATGACTTGTGCTCTAATTCTATAGGTAAGTGACAGGATTTACCATAGACTAATCTAAAGGGGGTGGTTCCTATAGGTGTTTTAAATGCGGTCCTATAAGCCCATAAACAATCGTTTAGTTTCCTAGACCATTGTTTTCTATTCCCTTCAATAGATTTTTCTAGGATACGTTTAAGTTCTCTATTGGATACCTCAACTTGACCACTAGTCTGCGGATGATATGGTGTAGCTGTCCTATGTACGACTCCATATTTCTGCAATACTTTATCTAGCTGTAGATTGTAAAAGTGAGAACCCCTATCGCTAATAAGTGTACGTGGTATGCCAAATCGCGCAAATAGAGATTTCAGAAATTGAATAACTACTCTACTATCATTAGTAGGTAAAGCTTGCGCCTCAACCCACTTTGATACGTAATCTACGGCTACCAAGATAAATTTATTCCCGAATGAAACTGGAAAAGGGCCCATAAAATCTATTCCCCACACATCAAATACTTCACATTCAAGAATAAAGTTTTGCGGCATTTCATGTAATTTAGAAATATTACCTGTTTTCTGACAAGAATCACATGAAAGCACATACCTTTGGGCATCCCTGAATAGAAGGGGCCAATAAAAACCCGAATCAAGAACCTTTTTCGCAGAGCGATTTGCTCCATAGTGACCACCAGTAGGACCTGAATGACACTGCTCCAGGATTTTCCACCCTTCCTCGGCTGATACACACCTTCGGATCACGGAATCTGCACATATCCGAAAAAGAAAAGGGTCCTCCCAAAAGTAATATTTCAAGTCGGAGAAAAATTTCTTTTTCTGCTGATATGAAAAATCCTGTGGGAGGACCTTAGCAACAAGATAGTTTACATAATCTGCAAACCATGGATAATTATTGTTTACTTTCGAAGATAAGGCAAATAACGATTCCTCAGGGAATGCATCAGAAATTTCAGATTCTTCTAACATTGCTCGTAATGGATTTTCTAAACGTGAAAGATGGTCTGCCGCTAAGTTTTTTGCTCCTCGTTTATCCCTAATTTCCAAATCAAATTCTTGCAATAGAAGAACCCAACGGATTAAACGAGGCTTTGCGTCCGCCTTGGCTAGCAAATATTTAAGTGCAGAGTGATCCGTGTAAACTACTACCTTGGACAATGTTAAATAGGATCTAAATTTATCAAAGGCAAAAACTACTGCTAGAAGTTCTTTTTCAGTAGTAGTATAATTATCTTGTGCATTATTAAGTGTTTTACTAGCATAGAATATAAGATGAAAATGTTTGTTTCGGCGTTGTCCTAGAACAGCCCCTACTGCAAAACTGCTAGCATCACACATGATTTCAAAAGGCTGAGTAAAATAAGGCGCTATCATAATAGGAGAATTAATTAATCTCTCTTTTAAGAACTCAAAAGCATATAGACACTCTTGATTAAAGAGAAAAGGTGTGTCCTTTTCTAAAAGTCTTGTGAGTGGTTTAGCAATTTTGGAGAAGTCTTTAATAAACCGACGGTAAAATCCGGCGTGGCCTAAAAAACTTCTCACTGCCTTAACGGATGTGGGTGGTGGTAACTTTTCTATTGTTTCTATCTTCGCTCTATCTACTTGAATTCCTTGATTGGAGATTTTATGACCAAGTACTAACCCTTCTTGTACCATAAAATGATACTTCTCCCAGCTAAGTACTAAGTTAGTTTCCTCACACCTCCTCAAAACTTTTTCTAAATTATTCAAACATAAATCAAAGGAATCTCCAAAGACGGAGAAGTCATCCATAAACACTTCCATGATATCTTCAACATACTCATTGAAGATGGCCAACATGCATCTTTGGAAAGTAGCGGGGGCATTACATAGACCGAAAGGCATACGCCTATAGACAAAGGTGCTGAATGGACACGTGAACGTTGTTTTCTCTTGGTCTTCTGGGGCAATTGGGATTTGGAAATACCCAGAAAGTCCATCTAGAAAACAATAATACGCATGCCCTGACAAACGTTCTAATATTTGGTCGATAAAGGGTAAAGGGAAATGGTCCTTCCTAGTGGCATCGTTTAGCTTCCTATAGTCTATACAGACACGCCAACCTGTTATTGTTCGCGTTGGAATTAATTCATTTTAATCATTTGCTACCACAGTTAAACCACCCTTCTTAGGAACGACTTGGACAGGACTAACCCATGGACTATCGGAGATAGGGTATATCATACCAGCATCTAACAATTTAACAATTTCAGCCTTAACTACCTCTTTCATATTAGGATTAAGCCTACGTTGCGGTTGAATAGATGACTTATAGTTTTCTTCCAAAAGGATTTTATGAGTGCAAAAACTAGGATTAATACCTTTTATATCAGATATTTGTCAGGCTATTGCACCTTTATATTTTTTTAACACAGTTAATAATTTGGTTTTTTCAATCTCAGAAAGATGAGAAGAAATGATAATTGGGTAAGACAAATTAGTTCCTAAGAATGCATACTCAAGATGATCCGGTAAATTTTTTAATTCAACTACAGGTGGATTCTTAGTATTATTCGTAAGAACTTCATGTTTTCCTTCTGCAAGTAAGTTATATGCAGTATTTCCATTCATCGAAACTGAGCTATCTAGAAAAAATAAATGATCAACAATGTCTTCACTAGTTTCATCTTCTAGAAAGCAATTAGTAATGCAAATTTCTAAAGGGTCTTTATAATAAAAATTAGAATCAATAGAAGTCATTAAATCATCAACACCTTGAGAAAAGTAGCAACAATCATCACTATCCAAAGATTGTTTCATAGTATTGCCAATTTGAAAAGTGACTTCATCCTCCCCTACTCTCAAAACTAATTTACCATTAAAAACATCAATAAGAGCTCTAGAAGTGGCTAGAAATGGACGACCAAGTATAAGTGGTACTTCTATATTTTCGTCCATATCTAAAATAACAAAATCGGCAGGAAATATAAATTTGTCTACCTTAACTAATACATCCTCCACTATACCTCTTGGGTACTTAACCGACCTATCTGCCAACTGGATGCTCATCCTAGTCGGGCTAAGTTCCCCTAGGCCTAGTTTCAAATATAATTTATAAGGCATCAAATTTATACTAGCTCCTAAATCCGCTAAAGCTTTATTAACTTGCAAATCACCGATTAAACATGGAATTGAAAAAGAACCGGGATCCTTAAGTTTTTGTGGTAATTTATTTTGTAAAATAGCAGAGCATTCTTCACTAAGTGTAACTAAAGATAATTCTTCTATTTTCCTTTTATTAGAAATTAAATCCTTCAAAAATTTTGCATACTTGGGCATTTGAATAATATCAGAAAAAGGTAAATTAACATGCAATTGTTTAATCATAGATAAAAATTTACCATATTGCGCATCCATGCGCTCCTTGTTCATCTTTGCTGGATATGGTACGGCTGGTTGATATTCCATTGGTGTCACGTTCGGTGCTTCTCCACTGGACTCCTCTTGAGGTGCATCTTGTGCAAGCCTTGGGTCTTGTAATTCCTTCCCGCTCCTTAACTGAATTGCTCTTGCATGCTCCTTTGGATTTGTCTCAAAATTCCTGGAAGTGTCCCTTGTTGTCTCTCTGATACCATCCTTGCTAACTGCCCAATCTGATTCTCCAAATTTCGAATAGAACCCTCTTGATTACGGAAGGCAACATCGGTAGTTTGCATGAACTTTGCAAGGACATCTTCCAATGTTGGTTTCCTTGGCTCCAATTGTTGTTGTTGTCCAAATATGGGTTGTTTGCCTTGGTTGCCTTGCCCTCCCCAAGAGAAATTGGGGTGGTTCCTCCATCCTTGATTGTATGTAAAACTATATGGGTTGTTTGCAGGATTGAAAGGTGGTCTGGGATTATTACCCATGTAGTCTACATGTTCTTGCACTTGAGGTTCACCACTAGGTATTCCAACAAGGGAAGGGTCCCATTGTTGAGGTACCATGGGGGGCGTAGCTAAAGAAAGGTTGTCCATCTTTTGATGGAGCTTCTCCACTTGAATTGCTAAGGCTGTTACGGCATCCACTTCATACATTCCGGCAGGCTTAGTAGACTTTGGCCGCACGGTAGTCCATTGGTAGCTATTCATTGCCATTTCTTCTATCAACTGCTGGGCGGCCTCAGGTGTCTTATTGTTCAAGGTGCCTCCACTAGCCGCATCAATCATCTGTCTGGTGGCTGGATTTAGACCATTGTAGAAGGTCTGAATCTGAAGCCAAGAAGGTAAGGCATGATGGGGGCATCTCCTTAATAATTCTTTGAAGCATTCCCAAGTATCGTACAATGATTCAGCCTCCAATTGAATATACGTAGAGATGTCGTTTCTTAACTTTGCGGTCTTTGCCGGTGGGAAATACTTCATCAAAAACTTCTCAACCATCATGTCCCAAGTAGTAATGGAACCTCAAGGTAACGAATTGAGCCACTGCTTTGCCTTATGCCTTAATGAGAATGGGAACAATCTCAATCTAATGGCATCGTTGGAGACACCATTAATCTTGAAAGTATCACATATCTCTAGGAATCTGGCTAAGTGTGTATTGGGGTCCTCGTCTTGTAAGCCATCATATTGAACATATTGTTGAACCATCTGTATCACGCTTGGTTTCAGTTCGAAATTATTGGTTGGAATGGGAGGTCGAACAATGCTTGACCCAGTTCCTTGGAGGTTGGGTCTAGCAAAGTCAGACATGGTTTGCTCATTTTGGTTTGCCATGATATCTAAATCTTCAGGATGGTGTTCTCCTTGATTCACTATTTCTTCTTCTGACAGTTCGGTTTCAATATCTGTGGTGTTAATACCCACGTCTCTTTGATTGGTGTTATGAATAAGTCGTTCTGGATCAGATTGAAATGGTTCTAGCCCAGAATTTCTTGCCCTGGTCATAGACTAACAGACTACAAAACAGAGATTAAATAATATAATTATACTATAAACTATATTACATATATTTATTAGTAAACAAAAATGGTAGATTAATAGAGTTAAAGCTTTCAAAATATTAAAAAGGGGTCCCCGACAACGGCGCCAAAAACTTGATGATCATTTTCACAAAGCCTAACCTTGATTTGGATTTATTCTACATTTTATCATAACTATGTAGATGGGCATAAGCTAGATTGAATTATCTTTCAGGCAAGTGCACCTATCAATCATAGTATAAGAGAAGCTTACATCTCGTATCGTATTCCACAGGGTCCTTTCAACTACTTGTACTCACTCTCACTCTATTATCATACCTACATTTAAAATTTCGTTCTAACATAGATTAATCCTAACTATGACTACTTGGATAAAAATTATATTGGAGAGTTACAAAAATAATTTCAAACCGAAAGTTAAAGGCGTTCAATGAACATCATCATTTTATGTAATCATGCAATAACAAAACTATCAAATTCATTGTATTATAAAGGGTTAAACTAATTATCAAATTCTCTCTCGAGCAATTTGAAATTTAAATCTAAGTTAAGTAAATCTTCTCTCGAACAATTTACAATACTCAAATTTGCATTGAATGAAATACCCTATCTACTATATAGATTCATGGAACTTTATCTCTAAAATACCATAATTCCATCATTTCGTATTCTAATTTTCCAAGAAACATATCTCTCGATCATGAATTTTAGATTACAAAGAGAAATAACACATAAATATGAAGATTTAACCATCATCCAAAGAATCCAATTTCTCAATCTAGGCATTTGGAATTCATGTAAAAGCAAATAATCATTCATAACAAGGATAATTCTCAATGTGTGCAAACCCATATACGAACAAAATACTATGAAATTGATTAAAACAAGAAGATACATGATTACTAATTTGTTCAAACACATTGTTCATGAAAATTAAAAGATAAATAAAGTTGGATTACCATGAGAGATACAAGATTAAATGAGATAAATTGAAGAATAAATGCATACAAAAATCTCCTTCAAGCCTTCCTTCTCTTGGGTGCTCCACTTTCGTTTTCCAGAAACTCTCCAAATAAAATTGATCCATAGTCCAGAATAAAATTTTTCTCCAGGTTTTTATAGTCTCATAGCAAACATGGTCGAACACGGGTTCCGACACGGCCGTGTTGCAGGCCGTGTCGGCAGTTCCAAGGCAGTTCCACACGAGCAGACGTGTTTGGTCATGGGCCGTGTTGGATGACACGGGTACTGACACGGCCGTGTTAGAGAACACGGCCGTGTTGTTCTTCATATTCTTCGGACACGGGTAAGCCGGATTTAATTCTTCGATTTGTCCCGAGAAGGACACGGTCTGGACACACGGGCGTGTTCAGACCTGTGTGAACAAATAGTTCCAGCTATGATAGAACACGGGTAGGCACACGGGAGTGTTCCTACCCGTGTTTGACCAATTCTTCTGCTTTGGTCAGCCCTCCTGGTCCCGTCAACTCCCCTGTTTGCTCCAAGACTTTTAGTTCCACTGATTAGTCGTACCTGCATTAGAAAAAATGACGTAATAAGTGGGGAGTTCAATACATAAAATAGTAACGACTCTAACCTATGCTCTACTATTCATGATAACACCAATTCTCAACTATTTTGCACAATTACTTGAGTAAAGAGGTAGAAAATAGTGGACATGATTACAATTATGATAGTCAGAATCTATCATAATTGTACTCATCAGTTACCATTAAGAAGATCTATAAATAGACAGATTCAGAGAGAAGTAAACACACAATGAGAAGATTGAACTTTGGCAATCAAATTGAGAAATCAAATCAAGAAGGTGTAATACACTAAAGAAGATCTTCATCAGAAGATCTAAGAAGACGATCTCAGGATCGATCTAAGAAGAGTTCTAACAAGAATTTAGAAGTGTCATCAAAGGTGTTGGATAGAGAGGGATCCATCCATTTTGAAGAAGAAGAAGGAAGCCATCAGTGGTTTCTCAAGAAGCTGTTTGAAAATCAACTCAGCTAAGTTCAGATTCAAGAAGCTTTGAAGAAAGCTCAGATTCAGTTGATTTCATCAGCTGATCAAGAATTGTCTTGTCCTCTTCTCTCTCAACAAAGGCAAGACATTAAAACTTCTTTTCTAAATTTCTGTAGGATCTGTTTTACACAGATCTGAGTTGTAAGCCTGGGATATAAAGGTTGAGTGTAGGAAAGTTGATCTCTGAGTGGTAGGGCTGTTTGCCTGAGTGTAGAAGAAGGTTCTTCTCTGAGTTGTAGGCCTTGAGGCAAGGCTGAGGTAGGGCTGTTGTGCCTGAGTTGTAGGAACCTATCCAGGTTCTGAGCTGTAGGATCTGAGGATCTGAGAATAGTGGAAGTTTGGCCGAATCTAGCATACTGCTAGATAGGTGAAGGGGGAAGTGGATGTACCCAGACCTTGGGGAACCACTATAAAACATTGTGCAATCTGTGATGATTAAATGTCTGTGAATGTTGTGCTGGATGTTTTAATTTTTGTAATTGAATTCTGCCTAAAATTTAAACAAGCAATTAGAACCTATTCACCCCCCCTCTAGGTGTTTAGGTTGTCTTGAAAGTAAAACTATTAGGGAGGACCGTCGGCGGCAGCCGAGGAGGAGCGGGCGGCACGACCGCTTCCTCGGCCGCCGCCGGCGGCCGAGGAAAAGAGCGGCCCGCGCTGCCGTTCCCTTGACCGCGGCCGCTTGCTCAGCCACAGTCAGCGGCCACTCTCTTGGTCGTGGCCGGTGGCTAAGGGAGAGCGGCCCGCGCGACCGCTTTTTCGCCCGCGGACGGCGACCGAAGGGGAGCGGCCATTGCAGCCTCTATCTCGGCTGCAGACGGTGGCCGAGGGGGAGAGGCCCGCACAGTCGCTCTCTCGGCCGCGGCCCTCGCGACCGCTCGCTCGGTAGCGGCCGACGACCGAGGGAGAGTGGCTGCCGGAGCCACCCCCTCGGCCACGCGTTGGCGGCCGGCGCGGCGAGTGGAGGGGGCGGCCATCGTCTGGAGAAGAGGTCGACCGCCCGACGCCAGCGAGGCGGCGTCCGCGGCGGTTCATCCATTACACGTGATGGGATCGGTGCGCGGGGGGATTGGACGCGGTGATCACGCGTGCGGCCAAACCCATGATCCCACTACTTTTGAGGTGGAGATCATGAGGGTGTGGTTATGTTCAAACTCATACTTATAAAGATGAATCTCATTCCTATTAAGTAGTAATACTGTGATTCACTTTACATGCCTTTTTATGACTTTGCGCTTATTTGGTTATAATTACTCATTACTTGTTCGGTTATTTATGTCCTGAATTGAACCTTAAAAATTTATACTCTTCAACTACCACAATGTCAACACTGGCTTTGAATATTTTCTTCTCCAACTTCTTTCAAAGAGACCAAAGAAATAAATGTCTTCTCCTTATTCAAAGGATTGGTTTAAATATCTTTCTTTGATGGCGTCGCTACATGATTCATCTCATTTTTCTTTAATATGATGAGTTAAATGTCCATCACACTTTAACCCAATATCAAATTGCAATGTATGAGTGACAGACTGACATCATATTGGGGTTTTCTCGTTGAGACCCCGATGGAATCATTAACAACTCATACCCTTATACACACTGTGGTGTGGTGACCATATTGATGGGGTGAATCCATGAATCCATAATGGATACGGATTCACTCTAGTCGAAACATCGAGATGAAAACTTGAGCAAAAACATATCTAAATCCATGAGAATGGATTGTTGCGGTCACAAATCTTCCAAGTCGACAAGGTCTTGATGAAGAAGACGACTCATCTTCCTTCATATGCTCTCTCCAGCGATGGGATGTTAGAACAGAATAAGAGTGATAATGATTTGAATTTGATACCTTGTGACCCGAGGACTATAACCTATTTATAGCAAAACCTAATGCGACAGTTTTACATTTAAATCTGTCATATAAATGTAAACGATGTCTGGTATCCACACATTATTTGAACCATCCATACAATATGAATGTAAACGACGTCCAGTATCCACACACTATTCCTCCATATGATCTCTCCAACGATGGGATGTTAGAACTGAATGAGAGTGATAATGATTTGAATTTGATATCTTGTGACCCGAGAACTATAACCTATTTATAGCAAAACCTAATGCGACTGTTTTACATTTAAGTCCGTCATATAAATGTAAACGACATCTGGTATCCACACATTATTTGAACCGTCCATACAATATGAATGTAAACGATGTCCAGTATCCACACATTATTCGACCTAATTAATTAGATCACCTAAATTTGGGTCGATATTAATGACAACCTAATAATGCACACAATTAACATATTTGGTCCACATGATTATTAGTTCTAACAATCTCCCACTTAGGCCAACATATGTTAAGTTTTTAATTGCGCATTATATGATAGCCTTATGAGCTCAAAAAATTATTATCATTACCGAAAGTATTTCATCCAATCTGGTCCATGACTATACACATAAAGGATCAAAGAGATTTTCGCTATAATAATCGTTGCTAGACCCATCAATGGTGACATATATGTGCACAACCAATGACATAGATCAGGTATAGATGTGTGGCATGGAAATTGCATGTAATGTGATCTTGACATGCATATTTCCAACTGGTTCTACTTTAACTTTAGTGAGATCAAAACAATTTGATTCAGAGTACAACAATAAATACTTTATTATGGAGAATAATAATCATAAAAATGTCTAAAACAAATAAACACACAAAAATACAAACTCCCACTAATACAACATATCCTCTAACGATATGACACTCATATGAGCAGTGTGTTCGTGAAAGACTTTTGGTATCAATCACTTAGTGGGTCTACTAGCATGAAGTTTGTCTCAATATGCTCTATAGATATCTGACTACTCTGAACTTTTTCGTTTACAACCAGGAACTTAATCTCTATGTGCTTAGATTTAGAGGTACTTTTGTTGTTATTGGAATACATCAATGCAGACTTATTGTCACAGAATAACTTGAGCGGACTTTTAATGTCATCCAAGATACACAGCCCAGTGATAAAATTCTGTCGTCATATCCCATGATTGGATGTTTCATAGCACGCTATGAATTTTGTCGTCATGGTTGGAGAAGCTATGAGTATATGTTTGATAGTTTTCCATAATATAGCTCCCCTAACCAAAATGTATACATAGCCTAAAGTGGATCTTCTACTATCTTGACATCCAGCAAAGTCTGAATCAGAATACCCAATGATCTTTAGCTGATCTGATCTTCTATAAGTGAGCATGAAAGCTTTTGTCCTTTTTAGGTATCGCATGACCCGTTTGGCTGTTTTCCAATGATCTAATCCTGGATTACTCAGATATTTGTCGAACATTCCAACTATGAACGCAATATCCTGACACGTACATACTTGAGCATACATGAGACTTCTTACAGCTAATGCATAAGGAAGCTTTTGCATCTCCAATTCCTCTGCTTTAGTTTTAGGACATTAAGTGAGACAAAATTTATCTCCCTTAGCTATAGGGGTTTCTCCTGGCTTACAATCTTACATGCCAAAACTTTTAAGTACCTTATTGATATAGCTTTCTTGCAATAACCCAAGTATACCCCCAGTGCGATCTTGGTGTATCTGTATTCCTAGAACATAAGATGCATTGCCAAAAAATTTCATTTCAAATTTCTTTTAAAGAAATTTCTTAGTCTCATGCAGTATATTTATTTTATTACTGACAAACAAGATGTCGTCCACACATAAGATCAAAAATATATATTTATTCCAACTAAATCTATGGTATATACAATTATCATCAATGTTTATCTCAAATCTGAAAGAGACAACAATTTAATGAAATTTGAAATAGCACTGTCGAAACTTAAAGTAATTTGGTTTGGGCCATCAGACTTAAAGTAATTTGGTTGCACCATATAGATCTCATCAATGTCGTCATTGAGAAAAGCCATCTTAACATTCATCTGATGCAGTTCAAGGTCAAAATGTGTTATTAATACCATAATAGTCTTGAAAGAGTTTTTCGGTGAAACTAGATAGAAAGTCTCTTTATAGTCAATATCTTCCTTTTGAGTGAATCTTTTAGCGACAAGATATGTATTATATCTCTCAATATTACCATTTGAATCCCTTTTAGTTTTAAATATCCATTTACAACCAATGAGTTTCACACCTTCGGATAATATGACAAGATCTCAAACATCATTGTCCTTCATGGACTTTATCTCTTCCTTCATCACATTAATTCATTTTTGAGAATTAGAACTCTGAATTACCTGATTGAGATTGATTGGATCATCATCTAGCATTCCTTGACCATCCTCATGTTCTTGGAGAAAGATGATATAATCATCTGATATCGATCTTCTCCTTTCTCTAATGGATCTCCTTAATAGCAAAGGTTTTTGAGGTTGTTCATTTAAGACTGTATGAGGAAGCTCTTCAACAATGTCAATTGATCCGGATTTGTTACTGGAATAATATCAGGAATGATATCCTGAGTATTGTCAGCAATAACTATAGGAAAAGAAATAAATTCATCTTCAAAGACACAGTCTCTAATCATATCTTCCCCTCCAAACTAACCATCTTCAAAGAACCGGGCATTTCCAGTCTCGAAAAAACCTTAGCAGTAAGGTCATAAAATTTATATCCCCTAGACTTTTCAGGATACCCAACAAAATAGCAGATCACCGTTCTGGAGTCCAATTTCTTTCTATTTGGCTTATAAGGCCTAGTATCAGCTGGACAACCCCAAACCTGATGATGCTTTAAGCTGGGATTTCGACCAGTCTGAAACTCATAAGGGGTTTTTGGTATTACTTTAGTTGAGACTCTATTAAGGATGTATGTTACAGTCTTATGTGTTTCACCCCAGCGGGATTGAGGTAAAGAAGAATAAGCAATCATACTTCTCATCATATCCTTTAACGTCCTATTTCTTCTCTCAGCAACACTATTCATGACAGGGGTACTGGGTATGGTGTACTGAGGGACAATACCACACTCCTCTAGGATTTAACAAAAGGGCTTGAACATTGTTCTCCTGATCCGTCATATATACTGTAGTATTCGCCACCGCGATCAGATCTGACAGCTTTAATCGGTTTGCCACGTTGGTTTTCCACCTCAGCTTTATAAGATTTAAATACGTCCAGTGAATTCGACTTCTCATGAATAAGATAGATGTATCCATAACGAGAGTAATCATCTATGAACATGATATAATATTGTTGACCATTCCAAGAGGTCGTGGGGAAGGGTCCACAAATATTAGTCTGTATCAGTTATAAGACTTATGTAGCTTTATTAGCACCTATCTTTCTTATGTTTGTTTGTTTCTCTTTTATACAATCTATGCAAACCTTAAAGTCTGTAAAATCAAGAAAATCAAGAATTTCGTCTGACACAAGTCTCTCAATTCTCCGTTTGGAGATATGTCTTAAGCGTTTGTGTCATAAAGAAGCAGACGTACATCCTAAGTCACCGCGGGCGGCGGGTCAGCAACCAGATCATCTGAACAATCATCAGCAACGTCAATGACGGCCTCGAGGGAAGCAGAGGATGACCCATCTTCTCCCTACCGCTGCAAAACGTCCAGCTTCCTTTTTTTTCCTCGCTCCAGTGGCACGACGCAGCTCCGTTCCACATCCGTCGAAAGGCCCGCAAGAACTAGCCGCTTATTAACAACAAAGGCTTTGATCTTATAAAGAACAACCCCCAGCTCCCGCGGATCCTCAAAGTCCAATAGCAGAGTGAAGTCATGATCCTTCCTTATAAAACGACGACAGCGGTCTAGATGGTCCCGTCAAGTCTAAGGCAGCTCCCACTGGTTCTTGATGAATCCATACAACGTCCCTAAATGACAACCACCTTATAAAACGACAACAGCGGCCTCCATGGTGATAGTCAATTTTGTCCTCAAATGACAACCACCTCTTGTTGCTCCAGACTTCGACCTGATCGCCTGGGTCGGGGCATACCTCGCATAATTCATGAAAGAGGCGGACCGACATCAGAGAGCCGTCCTCCCGAAAGAAGCAAAGCAGCCTCATGATCCTTGTTAGCCCCACTAGATAAAATTGCTGTCACTGGAACACCGCAGAACCGAAGTACGACAATCGCCTCCTCCGTGGGAGGGATCCAAAAAATCGCCTTCAAGCACCCCTCTGTAATCAAAAAGTGGCCTGCAGGAGAGAGTTGAACGTGCTCCAACGGGGACGGGATTAAGATCTCGACGTCCTACAAAATTCAAAAGTACTTCCTCCAACTGCCCACGCGGCAGAAGTCAAGTACGACAGTAGGCACATCGATCTCTGTGGAACACCACCTTTCGACACCGGTAAAAGGAATGGGTGTTAGTGCCAAAGCGAGCCAAAGAAAAAGGATTAACATGCATGGAAGATGGAGCGACTATGAAAACGGCCCCCGGGAATGAGTGCAAGCGAACTCACGCGCACACGCGGGGTCTACCGCGCGCACACGCGGGGGCCGCCGCGCGTACACGCGGGGCCGCCGCGTGCACGGGCTGCTCCGCGCACGGGCCGCTCCGCGCACGCGGCCGCACCCGCTCACGCATGTTCAGCCCCCCATGCGCGCGCACGGGCCGCTCCGCGTGCGCGTTCACGCCCACTCGTGGGAACACCACGTGTTCGCGCTCGCGCCTGGGCCACCCCGGTTGCGCGTTCGCGCGACCGCGCTCACACGCGCGGGTAGCCCCGCACTAATACAATGATCGCCCCGTACTCGTGCGACCTACCTCACGTACGGGCGCCCCCCCCCCCTCCGTGCCTGCCGCCTCTTCCATCATCCTCCTCCATCAACGCCCTCTCCCGATCACTTCGTTCATCACCCTTAAAACAAGAAAAATAATAACCTTCTTCGAGGGAGACAAGACGGTCGTAGAAGCTCCGCGAACTCCAAAATCTCTACAATGGCGCGCGGAAAGAGCAGAATGACTTCCTCTAATTTATAAGCGCTAGAGGGAAAGCTCATAAAGGAAGGCCGCCAAATTTGGAAGATATTTTTTGCCAGATTTTTCTGTCTCAAACGGACAGCGAATAAGCATCAAACTTTGACCACTATCTCGCAAAATATGGCAAATAATTTCCTAACGATTGGAGTGTGCTGGAAGAAGCAGGAAATTTATGTGCTCCTCGCTTCACAGATCATGACTCGCGAAAATTTGGGGGCATTTGATGGGATTCCCACTGAAATTTTCAAGACAAACTGGCAATACGTGGACCAAGTACGCATGGGCTCGACTGGACCAATCACACGCATCAAATTTGCAAGACCCAGGAGCTCCCAAAGGAGGAGTCGAATCCGCGCACGCACACGGCAGGGTTGCGCAGCCGCGCCTGGCCTACACTCAGGCACGCACGGCCAGCTTACATGGTCGCACTCCATACGGCCGTGCACGGCGAGCCCGTGTGGAGATGGGGTCGCACCCACGTGCAGCTATACCGTCGCGCGGCCGCGGAGCCGCGCGACCGCAGTGTCTTGCCCACACGCGACCGCAGAGTAGCGTCCTCGCGTGGCCGTAGGACCCTCCCCCACGTGGTCGCAGAGCTGCGCGGTTGCATTTCCCATGGCACCCCGCACCGTATACGCAACGTACTCACACGCGAGCGCCAGCCGTCGCCGTCGCTGGTTACCCTCGCCGTCCCCGACCGCCTCCTTCGCCGTCGGCCGTCGCCTCCGCCTCTGGACATCTTGCTTGGGCCGCCCGAACTGCCCATGGGGAAGGGGGCACTCTTGTCATTTTGGCAAAAATGGTGATTCAGGTGATCAAAATGGAGCAACGTCATTCGCCAGCACAAATCATTCCCTGGTGTAATTACCACTCTGGCCCTCCAGCAAACTATAAATATGTCCTCAGACCTTCTTTTGAATGCAAGCAACTCTAAATGTAAGAGAGATCTTTGAGGTTTTCCGGTGAGATCGTGGACTTATGTTGATTCTTCGCTCAGGAATTCACTTCGCTCTCCTCCTTGCACTCAGGCACCAGCACGCCCCAAGTCACATCAACCGCACCGCGAGAGCGCTCCCATCAAGGCTCTGCATCAACAAAAGTGCTCCCCCCAGAAGCTCCGTGGACTTAGAGAATTTCTCAGTCGGAATGAAACCATCCAGGTTTTGCGAGCTCAACAACACTCCAAGGCCGGAGAGCATCCATCAAGGCTCTGAGGACTTTGTCATTTTTTCTTATTTCCTGCACTTGTAACGGAGTAGCGGTGTATCGCCCTACGAGATCAAACCAAACTCTATAAAACTCCAAGAACATAGCGAATTTTGGTTTGACACAGTTCCAGCCACGTGATTTTTCCCCATTTCCGAGTTTTCCACGTAAAAAAATGTCTCTTGTCTTTTGTTGTGATTCATTATAACTGTATATAACAATTTAATCTGTAAAACTCCAAAAAAATAGTGGATTTTTTTTTTATTTTTACATTGGTCTGTGTATACCAATTTGATCTACATATAGCCGATTTTAAATTAATATCATTTGTATATAACAATATTTGTATATAGTCAAATATAATCTATATATAATAATTCTCTATTAATATATTGTTTATATAAATAATTTAATTTTAAAAATATTTGATTTAGCAACGATTAAATTTTTTTGGTGATGATAAATCTCATCTTAATTCTTAATTTTTATTTAAATCATTTCTCTCTCTAGAACCCTATATTCTCTTTACTACCACAATGCCACACTTTGTGAGCTGCCATAACCCCTTCCTCTACTTCTATCAGGGTCTTACGGCAGGGCCACTGTCTGCAGTGGCTCTATCCTCCTGCTGCTGGATAACTTCCGGTAGGTTTGTCGGAATCCGGTGAACCCATTGATGGGCTCCGGACAGGCCGACAGCGGCAGGGACAACTAGTCAAGGCGTGGGCGGCAGAAGGATGTATCGGCCGACATTTAAATTGTCTTTTAATAAATTAAGTGATTTCTAAATAATTATTAAATTAACAAAATAATGAAATTGTTTTAAAACATAAATTAACAAAAATTTATAATGAGAAAATATATGAGTATCATTTAAAGATATCAGCCGTCAGGGGGGGGGCAGGCGAAGAGGGAGTGAAGCCTCGCTGGCCCGGTACTGTCGTGTGGGCCCCCTCCCCCTGTGCACTGTCACTCGTATATATATGTGTGGGTGTGTGGGTTGCGGGTTGCTCGGTCTTTCCCCGGTCCGAAGAAATCGAACCTCCTTAGCTCAGAATCGGACTGGGCGTGCAAACAGTAAAAGTAAACCGCAGCAAATGACAAGAGGCATTTTTTACGTGGAAAACCCGGAAATGGTGAAAAATCACGTGACTGGAACTGTACATAGCCAAAATCCACTAGCTTCTCAGAGTTTTACAAAGTTTTATTTGATCTCGGAGGGCGACAATCCGCTACCCGTTATAGGTGTTGAGTATAGAAAATGAGGGAAAACGGCTAAATCCTAAGAGGCTCGATGGAAGCGCTCCGACCTTAGAATAGTGTTGGGCTCGCGGAACTTTGGTTGAGCTTTCTGACTGGAAAATTCTCTAAGTCCACGGAGCTTCTGGAGGGAGGGCTCTCGTTGGTGTCGAGCCTTGATGGGAGCGCTCTCGCGGAGGCAGCTGACGTGACTTGGAGCGTGTTGAAGCCTTAATGCAAGGAGAAAAGCGCAAAGAGTAGACATTCCTGATTTGAGGCAGAGTATTCCTATTAATCAGAAAAGCTTGTGATTGATTCCTTGTATTTAGAACGAAGAGAATCACTTCCTAAGAAATGCTGAAATTGTCAGAGATATGCAATAAATCATATAAGTTAAAAGAAGCTTTACTTATGATAGGATTCTAAAATGAATTCAAGAGTGACTTATTTTAATGTTGAGTTTGTCACAATCACAGGCTTGCATGTTAATTATACCTATCCAAGTGTCTACTAAAGAGCTTTGAAAAGAATAAGGAGAGGTACATGCTATTGTACAGATATTTTTTGGTGTATTAAATAGTCTATTGTCCATTATCATTTCATTTATGCAAAATCATTCAAAAACTCTTTGAAGGAATTCTCAGTATACACTAAAGTAATGCATGACGGAATCTTTTAAATGACATAATTAAACTGGTCATATCATAAATGTAAAATACCAAGAATATGTGCATTGCTCCTAATAGCAAATAACATTGCATATTGGCGAAAGTATGAACTGTCATTGGCTTCAGACCAAAGGATCTTAATTTTGAGGAAATAATACTAATCCATTTTTTCATGAACCTGATGAGGGCAACAAAATCAATGCGCTCTCGAAGGGAAATAAGTTATTTGGTGCATCAAAATATGACGACAACAACAAAAGTGAAACTGAATTATTTCTTGACCACATGATCTTGATGTTGAGGAAATAATATTAATCCATATTTTCATGAACCTGATGAGGGCAACAAAATCAGTGAGCTCTCGAAGAGGAATAAGTTATTTAGTGCATCAAAATATGGCAACAAAAATAGTGAAACTGAATTATTTCTATGTTACGCTACCGAAGAAAATCAGTGAAAGAAAATTATAGTTCAATTGAAACAAATCAGGGAGCTCTAGATAAGGTTTGTACTGGGTGTTGAGATTGCAAGGATATGAAAGAAGCTAGCTATCCTTTGTTGGAAGTGGAGCAGGGAGAGGATAAAGTCATCAATTTGATGGAAGGAGCTGGAAGAACGATCTATGGTATGGAGCTGTGTTGATCACAGTGATGTCGCAGAAGGTGGAGATGTGGCATCGCGTCTACAGGAGAAGGAAATGGCTTTCGGCTAGGGCATCCGACCCAAAGCTGGGCAAGAGTTGTGGAGATGTGAAAAATCACTTCAACAGCATAGGAGGTGACGTTTACCGTATGAGTGGCCTCAATAGATGTCGAATCGGAGAACGTGAAGAGGTAGAAGGCGGTGCGGAACATTCTCCGATGATGTTAAAATGTAGACCTGTGGCTAGGGCATCTGATCCAAAGCAGGGCAAGAGCTGCGGAGGAGCGATCCAAACTCATGGGAGGAACCGTCAATGTGAAGCGGCGTGGGAAGGAATGCTTCCTGTGGAGAGGAAGAGCAATCACTGTTGTGGTGAGCCGCTGGTAGGGTCGTGAGGTAGGATCGTGGAGGGGGCAGGGAGAAGAAATGTTTTTTATCGGGGTGAGGGAATGGCCAGGGCTCCTATCTGGTATTGAGAGAGGGGAAATCACTAATACATTGGAGACCTTGAGTTCCAACAGCTGAAAATTAATGTTTTGGTGATCCAATGGCTTGAAGTAAAAGATTGGTGCGCTTTTAAGATATACATATTATTTTATCAAATAAATATATAGACACACACACACACACACACACACACACATATATATATATATACACACACACAAACACACACACATATATAAAGGTTAACTCGGTGTGAGAGTTGTGTTGATGATGACTTGCATGAGTTTACTAGATTGGGGTGGTATGCATGCCACGTATTTGTGGACGAGTAGCGCAAGATCAATCGATTTTATGAAGGTCTGTGGGATGATCTGAGGCTTCTACTCTCAGTTCCGATGACGCAAAGCTTTCTAACATTGGTCAACACTGCTCGATATCTGGAGCAAAATATGTTAAGAGTTCAGAGTAGGAAGGTGGGGGATGTGAAGAAGCCCGAGTTAAAAGTATCGAGTTCTACAAAGTCTGGGTTCCGTAAGTGGAACAAAAAGGCTAGGTCTTCTGGTCCAGCTTCCTCTATTATTTCTGGAACCACTGTTGGGTAAGGCCCCGTTACTTGCTACTCGTGTGGTAAGGTGAGACACTATGCTCGAGATTGCTGGAGTGGTCGTCCAAAGACAAAGAAGAAGGCTGGAGCATCATATGCTGAAAAAAGGAAAGCAGTGGAGTCAACTGCATCCCATTATGCTCCAGCCTAACCCAAACTCTACAATCTTGGCTAGCAGGAGGTCGTTAAGTAGGGTGATGTAGTTATAGGCTTTTTCTTAATCTTGGACTATCCGGCGAGAGCGTTGTTTGATATAGGAGTTTCGGACTCCTTTCTATCTCAAGACTTCGTGTCGCTTATCAGAGTGCCTTCTTTTGTATCGAAAGATAGATTAGACTTGTTGCTGCCTAATGGGTGCTTGATGCGCGCTGATAGAGTTTGTTGCATTAAGGTGCAGATAGGAAGTCAAGAGTTTGACTTGGAAGCATCACTACTTCCGATAATATAGTTTGACATAATCTTTGGCATGAACTAGCTTTCAGAGCAGTGTGTGTGCATCGATTGCAACCTCATGGAGGTCAAACTGGGGTAGAATACGAGTCATGAAACTACCTTCTCTGGTTTGAAGGGATCGAGCAAGATACTAATGTCTGCTCTCCAAGTAGTCGAGGCTGTTAGCAAAGGCGCAAAGTTATTCTTCGTGCTAGTAGAGTCTTCAAATCCCAAGTCCGGTCTGATCAGTATTCTGGTAGTATCGGAGTTTGCTGACGTGTTCCCTAAAGATCTCCCTGGAGCCTCAACTCAGCGAGAGATCGATTTCGCTATTGAGCTAGTACTTGGGGCCAATCTTTTATCACGCCCTCCATACCATTTAGCGTCAAAGGAGATGACAGAACTGAAAGTACAGTTACAAGTATTGTTAGAGCAAGGCTGCGTGTGCCTAAGTTCATCACCTTGGAGTGCACTGGTCATTTTTGTGAAGAAAAAGGGTGAAAACTTGAGGTTGTGTATCAATTACTGTGAACTGAATAAGCTAACGGAGAAGAATAGGTATCTGATACAGAGAATCAATGATCTGTTCGATCAGCTAGTTAGGCTGACTGCGTATTCCAAGCTGGACTTGAAGTCCGGTTGTTACCAGTTGAGAATCAGGGAAAGTGATATTCCCAAAATGACGTTCAACATGTGTTACGAGCATTATGAGTTTACTGTCATGTCGTTTGGGCTGACAAATGTGTCATCTGTGTTTATAGACTTGATGAACAGAACATTCAGGGAGTATTTGGACCAGTTTGTAATAGGGGTGCAAGTTGAGCTGAGCCGGCTCGTGAGCTCGATGAGCCGGCTCGAAAAAAGCTCGACTCGAGCTCGAGCCAATTGAGCTCGAGCTCGATTGCGAGCTCGAGCTCGACGAGCTCGAGCTCGATTGCGAGCTCGAGCTCGACGAGCTCGAGCTCACCCGTTCTTGTTCATGAGCACGCGAGCTTTTTTTCACTTTTTTTAAAAATATAAATAATTATAAATAAAAATAGTTAATGAGCTGAAAAGCTCGCGAGCAGCTCGAGCTTGACTCGAGCTCGTGAGCTCGAAATATCAATCTCAAGCTCAATATATTGGTCTCGAGCTTGAGCTTGAGCCATGCAAAATAAGCTCTTCGAGCTCGAGCTCGAAATATTTAGCTCGAGCTTGGGAATTTTGCCAAGCTCGACTCGAGCTCGACTCGTTTACACCCCTAGTTTATAATAGTGTTCATTGATGACATCTTAGTATACTCTCAGTCGGAAGAAGATCATCTGGATTACTTACGCATTGTTTTAGAAACCCTGAGGAGGAGTCAGTTGTACGCCAAGTTATTTAAATGTGAGTTCTGGCTGTCTTCAGTAGCATTCCTCGGTCATGTGGTTAGTGGAGAGGGAGTTGCGGTGGATCCAAAAAAGATAGTTGTGATACATGAGTGGTCTGTGTTGTCTACGATAGCAGAAGTTTGGAGTTTCTTGGGACTAGCCGGCTACTATAAGCACTTTGTAGAGAACTTTTCGCAGATAATTCCACCTCTCACTACCTTGACAAGAAATTATCAGAAGTTTGTTTGGCCAATGACGTGTGTATAAGCTTTTGGGGAATTGAAGAATCGTTTGACCACGTCACCTATTCTATGCTTGCCATGTGTTACAGAAGGATACGAAATCTATAGTGACGCCTCAAGAAGTTGCTTAGGTTGCGTTCTTCTTTAGCGCGAAAAGGTGATTATGTATGACTCTCGCCAATTGAAAGTGCATGAGAGGAACTATCTGGTCCACGATTTGGAGTTAGCAGTCATGATATTCGCTCTCAGGCTTTGGCGACACTACTTGTATGGCATGAAGATCGATATCTTTACGAACCATAAGAGCTTAAAGTATCTGGTAGATCAGAAGGACTTGAACATGCGACAACAGAGGTATATGAAGTTCCCCAGGGACTTCACCTTCAAGATTCACTATATCCCCAGTAAGGAAAATGTTGTCGTGGATGCGTTGAGTCTAAGGGATTCTCCACATGCAAGCTGGATTCTGAGGCATGATGAGCGTCTCATCAGTGACTTAGAAGCCTTGGAAATCTCGTATGTTAAGAGAAGTACAACGACGAATGCATGCTTGAACTAGACGGAGAATGTGACCTTGCAGACAAGATTCGACAAACGTTGGAGCTTGATGAAAGCATGAGGCGCTATGTAGATGAGACCATGGAAAGGTCTAAAGCTGAGTTTTCTTTTGAAGACGGTATTTTGCAGAAAGACGACCGTTTTTGCGTCCCAAAGTTTGGCACATTACGGGAAGAGTTGATGTACAAGGTTCATTTTACCAAGTACACGATCCACCCTGGGAGCACAAAGATGTATAAATACATGAAGACACTATTTTTGTGGCTGGGTTTGAAGAAAGACATAGCCCACTACGTGGCAATGTGTCATACTTACGCATTAGTGAAGGCCAAATGTCAGAAGCCTGGTGAGTTTCTAAATCCTTTGCTACATCCAGAATGGAAGTTCGACGACATATCGATGAATTTCTTGCACGGATTGTCGAGATCGCAACATAGGAACGATACCGTCTGGGTAATCGTAGACAATCTGAGGAAGGTGTCACATTTCATTCAGAACCGAAAAGATGATTCTGTGAAAAATCTAGCAAAGCTCTATATTGATAACATAGTACGATTGCACGGTGTGCCCCATAGCATTGTAAGTGACTGAGATTGACGTTTCACTTCAAATGATTGGAGACTAATCCACCATCAGTTGGGTACAAAACTGAAGTTTAGCACGACCTTTCATCCGTAAATGGATGGTCAAACACAAAGGACCAACATGACGATGGAGGATATGTTCTGTATGTGTGCCCTGGATTTCAGAAAGAGATGGGAGGACCATCTCTACATTATTGAGTTCGCCTATAACAACAACTATCAAGAAAGTATTTAGATGATGCCCTTCGAGGCCCTTTGTGGTAGGAAGTGATGTACTCCATTAGCTTAGGCGGAAACCGGCGAAACTAAGTTGTATAAACGTAAAGAAGTCGAAGATGAAAACTCGACACTACGTTTAATTCAGGAACGACTGTTGATTGCTCGGGATAGGCATGCTAAGTATTGCAATGCCAAACATCGAAATGTTGAGTTTGCGGTAGGAGATTGGGTGTATCTTAAAATCAAGCCATTCAAAGGTGTATATAGGATTTGATGGTTGAAAAAGCTCAGTCTGAGATACCTTGGACCATTTGAAGTTGTTGAACGAATCAGTGAAACTGCCTATCAGCTAGCTTTTCAACCAAGCTAAGTGGTTTGCACGATGTGTTTCACATATCAGTGCTAAGGAATACTATTCGTGAGCATACACAAGTCATTGATGTGGATCAAGTGTCGGTCGATAGTGGGTTAATGACGAAAGTCAAGCATGTTCGTATCGAAGACACGAAGATCAAGCTGTTGCGGAACAAGGTGATCAAGATGGTCAAGGTTCGTTGGGACAACTTGTGTCGTGAGGAGCTGACATGAGAGCGCGAGCAAACCGTGCTGGAGGAATTACCCAAACTGTTCCGTTGAGGTACAATTTTTTTTATGTTGTACTTCTTTATTTATATCCTGTATGATTAATTTTGGGACGAAATTTCTTGAAGGATGAGAGATTTGTAACACCCCAGGTTTCTAACTGAAAACAACCAAATTAAATTCGGCAAGTGTTTTGAATGAATTTGTCGAGTGGTCACGACATTCGTTGAGTGGTCACGACATTCATCGAGTGGTCACGACAATTCGTCGAGTGGTCTCAATAAATTTGTCGAGTGTTCTGAATGAATTCGCAGAGTGGTCACGACATTTGTCGAGTGGTCGTGATATTCATCGAGTAGTCACGACAATTTTTTGAGTGGTCGGAATGAATTCGTCGAGTGTTCTGATGGGATTCGTCGAGTGATCCCAAAAATTCGTCTAGTGGTAACAACAATTCGTCGAGTGTTCTAAACAAATTCGTCGAGTGTTCTGAACAAATTCGCCGAGTGGTCACGACAATTCGTCGAGTGGTCTGAACGAATTCATCGAGTGTTCTGGACAAATTTGTCGAGTGTTCTGAACAAATTCTTCGAGTGTTCCGAATGGATTCATCGAGTGGTCTGGATTAATAAGCGTCTTCTGGCCCTTAAGTGGCTAAGTTACAGTGGTCCTTACCTTTAAATTAAGTGTTAGGGTTGATCATGACCGTCCATTCTAATTAGGTTAGATCGTACGACTAGGGTTTCATCGCATCTAAGTTTTAAAACAATACTCGGTGAGACTCAAGTCATTTTTCTTTCGTTCTCTTTCTATCCGCCCAAGCCAAAGAAAAAAGAAGAAGTGGAAGTCTGTACGAGTTTCTGATGGGATCCAAACCAAGAGCAGCCTTTAGAGGCTCTCTCTGTGCCCTCCAGTGAGTACGAAATCGGGGAAAGTTGGGACCGAAGTCGACGGGTTCACGCCGGGGCAGTTTAGGGAAAAATGTCGAACCTTTCTTCTCCTTTCTCTTCAACCCGGGCAGCTCCCTAGAGCTCAATTTAGCCGAAAACTATTCAAGCAGTTTGGGCGAGTTTCACCAAAGAAGTGGTCGTCGGATTCTTAGTGTCGATCCTTGTTTGTGAAGAGGAAAGCGAGATCCTTGTTCATAGCTCCGCAAAAACAAACTACGAGGGTAATGATTCTCCTCTTGAACAAGTGAAGTCCTTATTTATCATGTTTACATGGAAGCCTTCACCGATTGATAGAGAAAAAGTGATTTCCAACGGGTTGATATGTTTTATCTCCGAGTATTCTTTGCATATAGTATCCAGAAGCGAGAGTACGAATTAGGCATGTTGTGTGAAGCTCATTCGGACAAGTTGGTCTATATTGGTGATATTTTGTTTTGCTTGCCGGAGAAGACACTGTAGAAATTGTATGGTTTCAGAGTTTGTTGGTAACAACTCTGTGTGAGCTTTTATTGTGATAGTGAAGCCTGTGTCCTAGGGTCATGAGGGCTAGCTTGTTGAGCTGTGTGCTTGGAGTGCCTAGCCTTGTTGTTTGTGAGTGCCAGCCGTAGAACGTAACATTGGTTATGTGGTTTACGGTAAAGGCGAGGCTAACATGCGTCGTTGTCGTTAATTGGTACGGCGATCTGAGCAACGGGAAAGAGCTGAACTGTACCCGCACTATGTCGTTCAGCTAAATAGACCTAAAGTACATGACAATTATCGTTAGCATAGGACATAGTCGTGGATTTATGCCCTACTAGTAATGCTCAAGTGGAACCGTCTAGTCTGTGACTATGGATGGTGGTGGGACTCGTGGAGTTCCCCGTTTGGGTGCTAATGCACCAGCGATTGCCTGTGATGGAAAAAGGTGGGACTCTGGGTTATCCAGTACACCGCTAATGTGCCCTGAGTGCACAAGATGTTTGGCGGGTCATGCCATCGTTGGTGATGCTTGGTGCTTAAGTTGCACATTCTTGATTTATGTGAACATACTGCTGCTGGCACAAATGGAGCACTGCCACTCCGAGAGAGTGGTGGGGTGTTATAATTTGGTCAGCTAATGCTGACCATTGCCTTGTTTGCCACTGTTTAATGGAATGTTTTTTGTGCAGGTGATGTAGATCCAAGTGGGAAATAGCGGGTTGAAGCACTTTTTGCTGAGCTGGACCTCAAAAACCCAAGTGTTATGTTTAGTATTTTCATGTGTTGTCGGTCTGCGTGCCGATGTATGGAAATCACTTTCTTGTAAACATGAACACGGTTTTGTAAGGCCTTAAGGTCATAACTATGTGTATGACATTCATTCCTGTTGACTTTATTAGTGGACATTCTTGGTTGGGTGATTCTTATAACTCCTTAAAATTTCGCTAGAATACAACTCTGTATTAAGGTGCGTCTTTAAAATTAGAATGGATTAAGGTTTCATCTCGTAACTCTTTTGTCTGACCGTTTAATATGGCATAGGGCCCCAGCCGAATCTTCTATTATATTACTCTCGATGAATGAGGGTGTTATAATAACAAGACTTGGTTGGTATTCGAGAGCCGGATGGACAGGCATCATAGGAACACTGTATATGGCTACAACTATAATTGTTGGGAATGGCCCAAACTTTGGAGTTCTCTTCCTGGCCAGTGCTGTCGGATGAAGGGTCGCGAGTGTGACTTCACTCCAATGTTGGGATTCGAGGCGCCCCGTGAATTGGCGGATCATCCCTTTAGTTTTTTCCTATTCGTAGAAGAGAAATGTTTGCTTCTGTGTGGTATTTCTACTGATCCAAAGTGTTCTACCGTAGCCCCATTGGACCGTGATCGAAAAAGAAAATTGTTGTTCGAGGGCCATGGAGACTCGTCCACTATATGATGCCCTGCTAACTCGCCAAAGAGGCGACCAGGAGCGGTCCCTTGCAGTTCTCGAGTAGACAGGGATCCGCTCGTCGATGGCCAGGATGTTGAGGTTCTGGGTTCTTCTGCCCCCATACCCTTGTTGAGGAGGCTCCTGCTTCAGCCCACGTGAAGGGGAAGCATGTTCTTTCTTCCTTGACAGAGGCGAGTTCAGTTTTACGCCATGTCTTATTGTTGTTGCTCTTATCTTACCTCGCTCTGCTCCCCCTTGCAGGTTGGTGTGCAAGCTCAGATGGATCCTCCATGGAATGATTGTTATGTCGGCTTGAAGGATGTGTATCTCTCCCTTCAGGAGAAGCTTCGAGGCGCAAAAACTTCCTTTTTGGATTTAAAGGGGATATGCGAGCGCATCTTGTCTCGCTTTCGGCAGGTTGAGTCATACCTGAAGGCTGAGGTGGCGCTGCTTTAGGAGGAGCTCCTGGTGAAGAAGTCCTTAGCGGAGAATGTGTTGGGGGACGTTACGCGCCTAGAGTCTGAGGTGGGGCATCTTTCTTCAGAAGAGCGGATTTCCGAGCTGAGGCGGCAAGGGTGACATAGTACAAGAGTTTGATTGCCTTCAAACAGGATCGTTGCTTGCTGTCTAAAGGGATTCATGAGGAAGTCTGGACGGGGGAGGTTGAGCCCGAGCTTTGCGATATTCGGGAGGTGGCAGTCTGTCGCGGGATGGAGAAGACCCTCCGGATGACATCCCTCAAGCGTGAGTGCAACATCTCCGGCGGCCGAGGAGAGGGTGCGGGCGGTGGCGCCGCCGGTCGGTGTCGGGTGCACTGTGTCCGGGATCCGGCGCGCTGTGGTTACCGCAGGTATCGAGTGCGTGAATCGCGCGTGCGGTGGTTACACGTGTTGTAACGACCCAAATTCTAAGACAAACAATCATACGTTTACAGTTACATAAATCGGTGTGGTAATAGTAATATTGTGACGCGCAACATAATTTGTGCAAGTCATATTCTTTTTTTAAAACTAATTAATGTCCCCTATGAGGAAAAAAATAAATAATCAGTGTCGATATTGGCTGTAACATTTTCTCGTATATGTATACATGTTGATTTTTGGGCATGATTTGGTTTTGTCACATTATTGCCGGACTAGCTAAGTTACCTGAGAATAACTTGACCTGATCGGAGGTTGTGCTAAAGATTTATGTAAATTGTTGTTCTTATGGGGTTAACTCAGAGAATGTTTAAGGCGGTGGAGTTAACTGTGATGCCAATATTTATTTCCAATATATGTTTTCTTTCCCAAGAGGCATCTGATATCCACCACCTGGAGTTTTTTGGGCGGAGTTGACGCTAGGGTTACGGGAACGGAGCCATTCTCCCCCTTCTCCTCTTCTTCATATGTTGTACCACGATCTTAAACGGGAATTGCTTACCTGCTGCTGGAATCACCGATCATCAAGGGGTTGTTTGCACTGGTGATCTATTTCTTCCCATCTAGATTCACGGTGAGCTCTCTATATCTCTTAATCTTTCATAGTTTCTTTTATTTTGGGCTGGATTTATGATCAGGCAAGTAAGGGTTATATATATGAGAGCTAAAGGTGTTTTTGGGTTACCGGTTGTTGGCCGGTAGTGTTGATGGTTGTTGGGTATGCCGAGGTTGTGGTCTTATTTATCTGGTTCTGAACTCAGTTTGTGGAAGTTATTGCGGGTGTTGTTGCTACTCCTTCTGTTATTGTGACGAAATTATTCCTGGCTGTAGTCGCATGTGCATGAGTATGACTTGATCACTGAGAAAGTTGAGTTTAACTGTGCAGAATTGATAAATGATAACGGATAGCTATGGGAATTTTTTAAGCTTGTCGGGTGTGTCTTGGTCGGTTGGTATTGTATTGGGCTAGCTGTTATTGATCCTCTTTCCAGTTATGTTTTATAGTTTTTTAAAGAAGTTTCATTGGGATTTTCCTGAACGAACTTTATTGAACCTCCTTCGAAATCTAATGACTATAAGAGGTTTTATTTACTGCTGGTGACCATTACTACTTCTGCCGCTCTTCTTTGTATTGTGGGTGGTGTTCAGTGTATGAATTTGAAGACGTTGCTTTACATGTGGTTTTCTTTTGGTCAGCTAGTATATTTAAAGTTAGTGATTACGTATTCATTGGGTTTTGCCATTGGCTATTAAGAATGGAGGGTTAAAACTGTTGATTTGTACTACTGTTTCTTTTATGGTTATGCAACACTAAAGGGTTGGTTGAGTAGCTTCCAAATGATGTTAACAACACTGTCAATGCCATATATAACGAGGTGCAACCCCGGTATAAAAGACCCTACGTGATACAAGTTTATACAGATACCGCGAAGGATGGCTTCTCAAAATAGGCTTAACGAGGACATGAAATGCTATAACAAGGAAGAATAACTGATGGTGCGAGCTACCTGTTTAAGTTTGGATGCTTTATTTCTCTCTTTTTCTTTATGTGCACTCTTACAATTAGCATGTTAAACACATGATTACCTGTTTATTATGGGCATGAAATAATTTCTATCACTGATAATGATACTCGCATATGTATGGCCTTTTATAGAGGCAAACAGGCGATTAACTTCTGAGGGGATTAAGAAATAAATGAACCCTAAGTATAGAAATGAAATGTACGACAAACATAAATATGAATGCATCGATGCAAGGTACTGATAAGGGTATAACTGAACCTGAATGCGCATACAAATACTGATGATTTGCCAAACCAGTCGAGCCTGAGGGCATAAACGCGTGTTGTACGTACTGGTTTTGGTATATTGATGACCCGGAAGGGTCGGGGCCAAAGAATGAAATACTGAAATACGGATACTGATATTGATACTGTGACAGTTACCCTTATCATGACCTAAAATAAAAGATACCATAAGAATGTATTAGTTATACAGTTACATCGATAGATTATTACTGAACATGCGAACTGAGATAATTTCACAGTTACAGTTACTGAACATGCACACAAAGTTAGTGTTACAGTTCATAGCTTTCATGATTTCATTGCTTACCTTGTTTACACTGCTTACATGATACGCTGATACTTGTTTAGAGCTACTGATTCATATTGACCTATAACTGCTTATATGGTTTTGTGCATACTAATATGACAGAGATAACATTGATACACCGTTTCAGGACAGGTATGGGAACTGGTTAGTTTATGATATTGTTATAGCTTTTACATTGTTTATCTGTACAACAGCTAATGAGGTATTTACCTCACTTAGTCATATTTTTATGACTAAGCCCGTAGCCTTTTTGGTATAGGTACGTGAATAACGGTAAAGATGAACGTGGAAAGATAGGAAAGACTCGTGGAAAGCTTTAAGTTCTGAGGTACGTCTTATCTTGTGTATTATTTTATACTCACTAGCCCTACTTCGTCCTGGGATAACTGTCTTGAACGTAGCTTAGATACAGGCATGTGTGGGGTTCAAAATGGGGTCCTCACAATTGGTATCAGAGCCAGGTTTTCAAGAAGTTCGGTCGTAGTGAGTACAGAATATTTACACATGATATATTGTAAAGAATCAAAAAATTGTATTGTACATTTACAACTTAAAGAGTTGAACGCAGGACGATATTGCTTTGAACAACGAAAAATAATGAAAAACAGTTATGATGGTTATGCGACACGATGGCGGCATTGAGCACAAGTAGTTAAATAAATATGAGGTACGTGAGTGAAATTATGTGTATGAAGGGCAATATATGACGAATTGGTGGGATGTTACAGACTATAACTTGTTATAGCGGTTAATGAAATTGAAAGATTAATACTACAGATACCGCGAAGGATGGCTTCTCAAAATAGGCTTAACGAGGACATGAAATGCTATAACAAGGAAGAATAACTGATGGTGCGAGCTACCTGTTTAAGTTTGGATGCTTTATTTCTCTCTTTTTCTTTATGTGCACCCTTACAATTAGCATGTTAAACACATGATTACCTGTTTATTATGGGCATGAAATAATTTCTATCACTGATAATGATACTCGCATATGTATGGCCTTTTATAGAGGCAAACAGGCGATCAACTTCTGAGGGGATTAAGAAATAAATGAACCCTAAGTATAGAAATGAAATGTACGACAAACATAAATATGAATGCATCGATGCAAGGTACTGATAAGGGTATAACTGAACCTGAATGCGCATACAAATACTGATGATTTGCCAAACCAGTCGAGCCTGAGGGCATAAACGCGTGTTGTACGTACTGGTTTTGGTATATTGATGACCCGGAAGGGTCTGGGCCAAAGAATGAAATACTGAAATACGGATACTGATATTGATACTGTGACAGTTACCCTTATCATGACCTAAAATAAAAGATACCATAAGAATGTATTAGTTATACAGTTACATCGATAGATTATTACTGAACATGCGAACTGAGATAATTTCACAGTTACAGTTACTGAACATGCACACAGAGTTAGTGTTATAGTTCATAGCTTTCATGATTTCATTGCTTACCTTGTTTACACTGCTTACATGATACACTGATACTTGTTTAGAGCTACTGATTCATATTGACCTATAACTGCTTATATGGTTTTGTGCATACTAATATGACAGAGATAACGTTGATACACCGTTTCAGGACAGGTATGGGAACTGGTTAGTTTATGATATTGTTATTGCTTTTACATTGTTTATCTGTACAGCAGCTAATGAGGTATTTACCTCACTTAGTCATATTTTTATGACTAAGCCCGTAGCCTTTTTGGTATAGGTACGTGAAGAACGGTAAAGATGAACGTGGAAAGATAGGAAAGACTCGTGGAAAGCTTTAAGTTCTGAGGTACGTCTTATCTTGTGTATTATTTTATACTCACTAGCCCTACTTCGTCCTGGGATAACTGTCTTGAACGTAGCTTAGATACAGACATATGTGGGGTCCAAAATGGGGTCCTCACACGTGTATCCTCCCATGACGCTAGTGGGGGGAGAAGGTAAACCAGCTAAGTGCACCCGATTTCCCTATAAATTGGGGCTAATCTCATCTATGCCAAAGAGAGGAATTTGAAGGTGCAATCTGCCAAAAAAATCCAAATATTTTCACAAACAATTGTCACTGGTCAATCACAAATCATACAATTGTATTTGCTCCCCCCACAATAATCTATAATGATGAGCTCACTTTGCAAGCCCCTAAATTTTTCTGTTTCTCTGCAGAGGAGAAGAGAACAAAAAGCCTCGAGTTCGAGTATACAACCCGTACAAGTTTGCTCCTTTCTTCTCGAGACGACACTACCAGTTTGAGCCGGAAAGCGAAAGTCCAGAGATACCATCAGCGAATAAACCCTTCCATTCCTCCTCCTCCGCTGCCGCCGCCCGACTCTCTCATTTCAACAACCTTTCCCTCTCACCATTCCATCCATCTTCCATGGCAGCAGCTTCTATAGCTCTCACCTTGTTGATTACCCCCAAATTCTCCCCCAAACCTATCCCTAAAAGGAGTCCGACCAACTCGCGTACGAACTCGTCGGCGATAATTGCATCCTCCTCCTCCTCCTCCTCTTCTTCCTCCAAAAACGGGAGCCCTCCGGATACAGAATGCCCGGTTCCTTGGGAGCAGCAGCCGGTGAATGAGTACCAGTCTCTCTCCACATCGTTCCCCTTCTCCTGGGCCACCGCAGATCTCCGTGACTACTTCTCCCGCCTCGCCGTCGTCGGTTCTTCCTTCGCGATCTTGGTTGGCCTCCCCGTTGCTGCATTCGGCACCGGCGCTGTTGCCGATCCGTCCGCAGAAGCTCTTCGCTGCGGACTCGGCGCCGCCTCCGCTGGGATCCTGGCTATCACTCTCGCTGTGATCCGGATGTATCTTGGATGGGCCTATGTCGGCAATCGCTTGCTAAGCGCCACCGTTGAGTGTACAAATCTTCAACCACTTCTCCTCTCTCCGCTTCATACGTTAGGTTCACATATTTGAGCAAGTTTTGATTAGAAACAGTTCTGTTAAGCTCTGTTCGTTTGCGCTGTTTTTATTTGAACGTTTTCCTTTTGTCCAAAACGAAAACATCATTTGTTTTCCTTTTGGGACAAAATTTTTGTTTGCATAATGGTTTTCAGATTGGTTTTGAGCCAAAACAAAAACTTATGTTTGTTTGCATCATCAAACATCTTAGATTAAATTGTAGTTCTTCTAGTGATTGCACCTATTAATGCACCCAAATTACATAAAACTTCAACAACAAAAAACCTAGATCGACTAAGTGATCCTTCTATTTTGGGGCGGGGCACTTGCTGCCTAATCCCGCTTGTCTATTCTCAAAACCGGGCAAAATAGACCTCTCTAGGTCTGTTTTGGGGCGGGGCAATTTTAGAAGGAAATAAAACATACCGTTTTCAACCCAAAATCAAAACGGCGGAAAATATAGCCTAACGAACGCTAAAATTCGTTTTTCTATATCTCAAAACAAAAATAGACCGTCAAAGCAGCAGCGCAAACGAACGGAGCCTTGTTTTTTCAAATACCAACGTCTAATAACTTCAACAATCGAATGGGGCCTGAGATGATTTCTCTTTTTGTTTTGTGAGATTGTAGATGAGGAAACAGGATGGTACGACGGCCAGGTGAGGGCTTTATGATAGATTCCACATTGTTTGGAAAAAACACAATTCAATGTATAAAAAGAAGAAATATTTTGTTGATATCCACCAAGATCAGTGTTTTCTGTCTTGACAGATATGGGTAAAAACTCCTGAAGTTCTTGTTCGAGATCGTCTGCTGGGCTCTTTCTCAGTAAGTTTGTGTTTATTGAGTTGAGTATTTAGGCAAACTCTAATACATGCATTGTCTTTTCCCTTTTTGCATAGTACTGAAACATTTGAAGTGATTACTTTTTTCTCATGCTGTTCATTCAAATATATATGTTTGGATCATCAGAAAACGATAGTTTGTTGAAGGATATTGTATGTTTGGTAACTTATTCATACACGGGCAGTATGGTATGGGGGACCCTCGCACCCCGCCCGTCAGTACGCTTGCCGCTCGCCTTCTCCCGTGTGCAATGTGCGATGGCGAGTACACCGGAAGCCGCCGCTCGCTATCCCCTCACATGGAAAATGCCCAAAATGTGCATTGTCCCCAATTTGCGCATTTTTCAGGCAAGGGGATAGCGAGCGACGTATTCCGGTGTGGTCGCTGTTGCACATTGCACACGATAGTAGGCAAGCGTCGGGAGTATTGACACGTCGGGCATGAGGTTCCCTCCGCCACACTGCTTGTATCTTTTAAAACTATTGATGTCCATAATTTTAATTAAAATAACTGAAAATTGATTTAAATTTTATGCATTTCACTCTAAATTGTAAAATCAAATTCATACGGGCCGATAACGGACCGCTTTTTTAGTCGATAACGGACCGCTCATTTTAGTGGATCGCCGACCGCTCATTATAACTAATTATCCATCGCCGACTGCCCCTTATAGCCTACCACCCCTTATAGCCGACCGCCAACCGCTCCTAATAGCTTTGTTTGGCGATCGGCGGCCATTCCTCATTCTACGATTGGCGACCACATCCCACCTTTCAGCGATTGCCGAGACGGGAAAGACAAAAAGATAATTTTAGGTTGCGCGAGTGCATGTGAACTGTAGCCATAGAATGCACTTAGTATATAGTATAAATAGATAAATTTGTAATCTGTAGTGGTAGAAATGGGAGTACTAATATCAGCAGAGACAATGGATTTCTAATTGTGTGCCACTTCCTACATTTGATATTACTATCAATTGAGAATGATACTTTTTTTATTCATATATTCTTGGTGGTGTGTAGTTGACCCTTCTGTTCTCTCCCATTAGACTTGTCAATTCTTTGTTTGATCTATCTCTTTCTTTTCTAATCATCTGACAAGGGTGGAGGTCACTTCATTAAAACAAGGAACGAGTTATTTTATGGTGGTATGAGCTTGGAAGCAAAACAAGGAAGAAGTTATTATTGTCAATTCTTTGTTTGATCTATCTCCTTTCTGTTCTCTCCCATTAGACTCTTGCAAAAATGTAGGGTAAGATTTGCCTGGATTTCACCCTTGTGGTGGGACCCTTCCCCGGACCCTCGCTTTGCAGAGATGTTTTGTGCACCGGGTTGCTCTTTTATGAGCTTGGAAGCCAATTATTTTTCATTATAGTGGGAGAATCACTTTAGTCTAGAAAATGCCAAAATATGTGTTTTTGCCGTTTGAATTTTTTTTCAAGTCTAAAGGCATTTGAATCAAAACTTCATCAAGTTCAATGTCTTCTTACAAGAAAAAAACAGAAAGAAGGTAGATGACCAAAGCAATGCTTCTTTTGCCCCTATTTTAATAATGAAAAGTTATCAATTACCTTCACTCTTGCACAACTATGGCCTGTTTGTTTTTATATTTTTTCCCGCCGCTGTTTTGAAAAAACACAACATTTGCCTGTTTAAATAGCCGCTGTTTGGAACCGTAGATTCCCAAAAATGTTGTTTGTGCATATTTCCAACCTTAGGGATGGTGCCACATTTAGGAGCTTGTTCCATCTACTTCTCCAACCTTCTCATCTACATCTGCCACCGCCCTCCCAAACTGACTCTAAAGCTCCATTTCAAAGAGTGGTGCCGGCGGCTCCAGTATAAAATGAAACTCCAGTGAAAAATGATGATCTCACCGTTTCGCCTTTCTCACTGCACCATGCACCAGGGCTCCAAATTGGAGGTTTACCAAACACCAATTTCTGCAGTATCGTTTATATCAGCAGAGACTATGGCCTGTTTAAAACTCTAATCATGTTGGTCTACTATTGTTTCATGTGCACTAGGTTCTTAAATGTAAAAGTTGCCTTATCTTTACTTCTACAGTTCTGCTTGCTCTAATTATTTACTGTAAAGCTCATTTATGTATGAATTTGCACTTATGGTATGCCACTCCATTTTCTTACAGAATCTTGTTGTATGCTATTACTGTAGTCACATAGATTCCATTCAACTCATTTCCAATGTCAAGAACATGGTAGTTATCTGTTGTATGGTTCTTCTCCCAAATTTTTGTTCCTAATTGATGCAGGGCGAATCTATAAGAGGCGGAAAATCGGAGAGCTAACCCTACATGATACGCAAAAGTCCGACAGATATATCGCAATTAGATAATAAATTTCAACATCCCACACAAAATAATTCACAGCAAAGCAGAATAATTAATTAGGGCGAAACAAGCTTAGGCTTTCCTCCGTGTGGAGGGCCAAAGAAAGAGCGTACGACAAATAAAACCTGTAAATCACAATAATAATCTAAAAGCTAACAACTACCATGCAAGATATCCAAATGACTATAAGATCAAATCCAATATAAATATGCTGAAAATAATAATCCAGTACCACGAATACTCACCAAGTAGTTGGCTGATCAACTATGAAGCACCGACACTTCAAAATGCCCAGCGTGTCAGTGTCGGATTCTCCGACACTCGTCCGACTCTCCGACACTCTCCGACACTCTCCGACACTCTCCGACACTCTCCGACACTCGTGTCAGAAATCCTACACACTGGCTCACGCGGGACTCGTGTGTCCCGCTCAATCGGACACGCGTGTCCCTCTCAATCGGACACGCGTGTCCCTCTCAATCGGACACGCGTGTCCCTAAGCTAGCTACTCACGATGAGGCGGGAGGCAATTATCTTGGAAGTGCAATTTTTGTGAATTTTTTTTTATAAGTTTCTATACAAGAGTAAAAGCACATTTGTTAATCATTGGTGGAAAAGGAATTGAAAAGTGTGTAAAAGTTTTAAGGAGTGATCTATTTGAGGTGAAAAAACTATAAGAAGAGGTAATGTGTTAATGTTCTATTATTTTTTGACCTTTGGTTAATTTTTGCATTTGAATATTTGATGAGTAAATATTTAAACATATCTTAGTTTATTTGAATATTTGTTATTTGTTTAATTTTAATTTTTTATTAAATGTTTTAAGATTTTCACAATTATAAAAAATAAATATTTAATATACGTGTCCCAGCGTGTCGAAATATGATATTTTTTGAGAATTTACGAGTCGCGAGTCGTGTCGTATTGCGTGTCGCGTGTCGGTGTCGGTGCAACATAGCTGATCAAGACACTGAAGAATTCGGAGCCGAATGCGTAGGACGACGATAGGATGTGGAACCGGTGGCGTGAAAGTGATGACGGTGGCTGTCTTCGATGATGGACGGAGAAATCGGACCGGAAATAGATAGATCCGGCCACGTATGGATGGATCCGGGCGGGGAGGAGTAGATCCGATATTTTGAGATCGGACCTTGGCTGAAAATTCCAGATTTGGGCTGATCCGGAAGTGGGAAAGGCTATGGAAGGTGGCTCCACGAAAGGAAGTTTGGCGGCAAGGGATTTAGGGTTGAAGGGAGGGGTGGTGGCTGTGAAAGAAGGAAGGGGTGGCTCCACGGGAAGTGAGGGGGGAAGCCGTTGTTGGGAGTTAAAGGGAGAGGGGCGGTGGTGACTCCTGGAGGTGGAGGAGCCGACAGTGTGGGAGGGCAAGGTGGCTGGCGGCGGGTTGGCTGGGAGGCGGAGAAGGGACTGAGGAAACTATACTAATTAACAGTGAATTTCATAAATGAACAGTGAAAAGAAAGGTAAACAGGGCTTTGAAAATCCATGAAACAAATTGTGGATTGTTTTGGGAGGTTGTAGAGGCTGCGACAAGGGGTTTTGGAGGGGGAGAATGAGGGCTAGGGTTATGGGGTACCTTGGGGAGGGAGATACAAGCCTAGGGTCACCTATGGTTCCACGGAGTCGGCACCGTGGCGGGATTGCGGGATTGCGGGATTCCGGGAATTTTTTCACCAAAATTTGCAATGCCAATAATCAGCCCCTACATGATCTATTTATAATAAAAAAGGCTAGGACATCCCACCATTGACGGCTATGATTGGTCGGAGGCGGGGCCACCCAAATACATCAAAACATATGCAAATATAATAAACTAATATATGAAATCGATTCGCAACGCGAAATCCGGATGCATCCGCGGAGTCCGATCATCTATCCGGGTACACCATATATGGAAAGTCACCAATCAGCATCGAACGGGCCTAAAAATCATCCTCCACTTCAGGTCCTCGTCTCTGCTCCGCATTAATCTCCCCGGCTTGAAAGAATTCATCTCTTGATTAATAAGGATCATAATTCTCTCGATGTATGTCAGATAAGACTCGAAGAGGTCCACGAGTGGGCGTCCAGGTGTCGTCGATGGAAGAGTGTCCTCGCCAATCAACTCCCCCCGACTGAAAACTGTCTTCTCCGGTGAATAGAGACGGTCGTACTGAAGTCGAAGTCCAGAGGTGAATTGATCAAGCTCTGCTGCAAGTACCCAGGTGTCGTCAACGTTTGTAGTAGGAATGTACCGGCGAAATCTGGTCTTTGAAATGTTCTCAACGCTCAACTCACTAGTGGTAGATCCCGGTGCGATCGGCAGTGTCGTAGGTGGAACCAAAAAAGACAAGTCCCCAAGGTGTATGGGTGTCAGAAATGGGTGAACTGTGGTGGCCATCAGGCGTGGGTGGGCTATGATGGTGGTAAAGCAACAAAAGTGGTGTAGGCGACTAGAATTCCCCATTGCTCAGGTCCACATACTTGCGAGGCTCGAAGTACGGCATCATATCTTCAACACTAAATACCAGGTGGATACCCATATTTGCAGGGATATCAAGATCATAGGTGTTTGCTTCGATCCGTCTTATGATTATATAGGGATTCATTTGTCTAACGCTCAAGCTTTTAGCAAGCCTCGCACGAAACCTCACAACGCCGATCCAACGTGACAATGTCACGACTTCGCTCTAGGCGACGCTACCGGGCTGCAACCCAAGCACCCCAACCCCTCTTCAGCCAGACGGGTTGTTGGTGGCCACAGCCTCCCTTTGATGAGCGAACTCGACAGTTAAGTTGGGCCGTACGGGGACTTCTCAAGAGGTCACCCATCCCAGTACTACTCTCGCCCAAGCACGCTTAACTATGGAGTTCCCTACTATGCAGCTCAATTGGTGATGAGAAGTGAAGGAACTCCATAGTTAAGCGTGCTTGGGCGAGAGTAGTACTGGGATGGGTGACCTCCTGTGAAGTTCCCGTACGGCCCAACTTAACTGTCGAGTTCGCTCATCAAAGGGAGGCTGTGACCACCAACAACCCGCCTGTGGATGGAGAGGGGTTGGAGTGCTTGGGCTACAGCCCGATAACGTCGCCTAGAGCGGAGCCGTGACATTGTCATGTTGGATCGGCTAGGGTCGTTACAATCAATGTTGTAGATATCGGATATCAGGTTCATGTCGGTTTGGGTTTGAAATGTCGTATGTCGGATTGCGGGGGATATATCGGGGATATTTTACAATATCAGAATTTAATAAAGATAACAATGTTTATAACATTTTTTTGCAAATAAGTAAAAATGTATAGACAATATATGGTTATACACTTTGCATTACATGTAACAAACTAACAATATGATTATAATGAAGTATTAAACAAAAATAAACACAATTGTGCATAATTGCATATTAATAAATGACAAATATTGAATAAAGCAACTTGCCTTTATTGTTATGATTGTTTCTGGAGCAGCGAGGAGAGGCTGATTCGTCGCCAAAATGGCGCAGCGCCGCGAGAGAGAAGGGTTAGGGCAGAAAATGCGATCTTCGACCGTGAAATCCTTTTTTAAACGCCGTTTTTTTTATAAAATAAAACCCAAAAATGTCGGCCGATATATCGCCCGACCCGTTATATCCCGATATATCGGCGATATATAGCCGATATTTTACAAACCGTTATTTTGCTCAAACATATCGATTTCGTTGCGGTTTACCCCCAAAACCTTTATGTCGGCCGACATATCGGACATGTCGGCCGATATCTACAACAATGGTTACAATAAAAAGTGCTCCCTAGCCGATCCAACGTGACAATGTCACGGCTCCGCTCTAGGCGACGCTACCGGGCTGCAGCTCAAGCACCCCAACCCCTCTCCAGCCAGACGGGTTGTTGGTGGCCACAACCTCCCTTTGATGAGCGAAACTTGATAGTCAAGCGCGCACCACGGGGACTTCCCAGGAGGTCACCCATCCCAGTACTACTCCAGACCGAGCACGCTTAACTATGGAGTTTTCCAACTCCTCATCACCAATTGAGCTCCAGCCCGAGCTCTCCTTCATGAAGTACCTGCTCTTGCCAGTGAACATCCGTATGCGACTTACAAAATTTATTATCATTATGGATTATCCGTCGGACCGACTCATGATATACACGCAAACAATGGACAAACAACTCAACAGACACATGCAAATGATGAAGAAACGATTCAACAGACTCATGCAAATGATGCAAATGAAACATGACCGACACAACAAGCTCTCTTTGAGAAAATCTAATAATTTCCTGAAAATCTATCGCAGGAGGTGGCGTATCAGGAGGCTCTCTCGGAAAGTGTAGAAAAACTGATCTCGTTTGTGCCGAGTGTTCTAGTGACTGTGCGATACATCTATATTCAAATACGAGCTCGTAACGAGCCAAATGTCTCTCAGTGAATGTAACACATCAGTGGGCTCACCAAGATGTGTGTACGAAAAGACATTCGCGGCGAATGTGACGACCACCTGAATGAAAATCGTGTATACCGACTATAAGACGTGATTCTAGAGTGTGGTGAGTGTCCATAAAAAGAAAGAGTTCGTCTGGTTGGTTAGCAGGTGGTGCGTCCCAAAACTCATCGAGGGTGCGATGCTCCATAAGGCGGCGGGCCCTCAAAATATGAGTATGCTCAAGCGTACCCAAGGAAGGCCCTACATACATTATGCTCCACTCAAGATCAATTCTCTGGGGCAAGACTATAGATGATAATGAAAAAGATGTCAATAACTCAAAGCTCATAAACGAGCGGCTCACCCGAATCACATTCTCACCAGGATGTGGTGGCTCATCAGGAGGCTCAACAGTGGGGTCGTCATAGTACTCGTCACTAGGGTCATGATCCTCCATATGAGTACCATCGTAAGGGGTAAGTGTCCCCGTGAATGGGTGACATAGCCACCAGGAGATCAACACCAGGCTCTGGGCTGTCGGTCGTGATGTGACTCAGGGCAATGACAATGGGAGAGCGACATAGACCTACACTCAAGAATGGATCCGTGGGTGCGGTGTCAGAAAATGAGTCTGTGGTTGGGGTGCTTACTACCTCGGTGTACGACAGAGGAAGAGGTGCGGGTGAGAGACACTACACTACAGACTCAATAGGTTGTTCAGGCTCACTCTCAGTCGGGGTCACAAGAGACGGGTTAGAAATAAGAGATAAGTCACTCACTGGGCTGAACACCTCACTGGGGTGAGAGCAATCCGCATCAGGTATCACTTCGGTCATTTCTGACGGAACAATGATAGGCCAAGTGGTGCCCTTGGTGTGGGAGGAGCTCGTACTGCGGTGGTCAAGGTGAGAACCTCTTCGACCATCTCTTGCGGATCTCAAAGACTGTTCATAATGAAGGGAGAGATGATATGTCTGCTCGAGGGATTTTGAGCTATGGTAAAACTACCTTAGTACGTATGTCAAACCGAAGGCCAGCTCCAAATCGGTTAGTGGTCATGGTTGGGTCCTTACGGATATCACTCCTCACCACTAACTCATCAAAACGGTCCATGTATTCAGCGACAGGCATGGATCCTTACTGAAGGGAAAATAATTGGTTGAACAAACGATTCCGATATGACGAAGGCAGATACATCTGACACAATATACGCTTCATGCCCACCCAACTAATGATGCGATGAAGACAATCTCGTTCACAGGTCCTCTCAACGCTAGACCAATAAGCCATCGCCTGATTTAAAAGTCTAAGTTCGCAAACTATGACGCGGCGTTTATCGAATAACTCAAAATGATCGAGATAATATTCCATATCCTACGAGCCAATAACTGAAAGACTCGGGACTTGATGAGCCGTCAAAGGAAGAGGTAACAGTACGAAACTGACTCTCAAGATTTCACTCGGAATGACGATCCTCATAATAATCATCCCTAAGATAACCGAGTCGTGTCGAAGGATCAACATGATCCGCTCACGTGTACGGATAAGAATGACGACAATCATCATATTGATCGTCTTTAGCATAGTGGAGTCGTGTCGGTGGGTCAACACGATCTCTGGAAGTGGTGTGCTGCGATCGTGAATAATCATCGTAAGTGTTATGAGGGTCTCCCTGACGGGGATCTATGAGGACGGGTGCAAGTTGACTCGAGACCTCCAAAGTGAGGAGATGAATAGTCGTGACACCTATACATAATGAAAAATCGATAGACTCTACGACTGCGTATCGAAAAGTGCATGCAACCTATCTCTGATACTAATTGACGCAGGAGGAATCTGTAGGCGGCTGGTAAACGGTGACCTAACCCTAATGCTATGCATAATCTGATGATTAAATCAGAATTAGATAATGATTAAAACATCTCACGCGAATAATTCACAGTAAGGCGGAATAATTTATTAAGGCAAAACAAGCTTAGTCTTTCCTCCGCGTGGAGGGCCAAAGCTAGAGTGCGCAGCGAATAAATCCTGCAAATCACGATAATTATCTTACAAAGAACTACCATACAAGAGATTCACAACAAGCATAAAATCCAATCCAATATAAATATGCTGAAAATAATAATCAAGTACAACGAAATCTCACCAAATAGTGGGCTGACCATGACACTGAAAAATCCGGAGCCGGAGATGCGTGTATGACAATTCGAGGTGGAACCGGTGGCGTGGTAAACAATGTAGGTGGCTGTCCTCGACGATGGAAGGTTGAAACGGGCCGGAAATGAGTAGATCCGGACGACGTAGCGGTTGATCCTGATGAGTGAAGGATGGATCCGATGTTTGGGGTCGGACCCGGGCTAGGGGATGAGGGGAGGCGGATGAGGGAAAAGTGCAGATCGGGGTTTGTTTGTCCAAATGTAGACAAACCCAATAGGGATAGCTGCGAAGGTGGCCCCATGGGGTAAGGGAGGCTTGGCGGCAAAGGGGAGGGGCCTAGGGCTGAGGGGCGGTGCTGTGGGGGAGGCCCCTAGGCCGGCGGTTATTGTAGTAGGGAGGAAAGGGGGCTGGCGGCGTTGATGGGAGGAGGAGGACGGTTGGCGGCCTGGTGGGGTGGCTGGAAAGGAGAGGGGGAGGAGGAGGACTTTGAAGGAGAAGGGGTGGGCCGACGACTGCAGAGGGGGCGGCAGGTGGCTGGAAAAAAACTTTGGGGTGGCTGGAAAGGAGAGACCTGGCTGGGGGGTTGTGGGGGGCAGCTAAAACCGAAAACCGCAAACCGAACCGGAACCGAACCGGAACCGCAAAGAACCGGACCGAACCGGATTCGGGTTTTGGTTTGATGACCGTGGCAGCGGTTCTTACATTTTATTATCCGGACCGGAACCGGAACCGGAACCGCAACATACAAGAGGTTTCTTTGAAGGAACCGAAGGGTGTTATTATTTTATAATTTATCTATAATATTTATACTTACTATCACGAGTGCCAGTTTGAACTCAAACGGCAGCGATTTTGGACCGAACAAAACTTCTCCGCATAAAAACCGGGTAGATTGGTGCGACAATTTTTGCCGTGCATTTTTTATTTTTATACAGATTTTACTAACATATTTTTTTGTGAAAATATAAAACTACTATTTATTAGCATGAAGGCGGTTGTTATATGGATGAGGTTCACAAGAGAATTCGTGGCAAAACGTAGGAAGGAAATTGATATTTTCGCGGAAAAGGCCGCCGGAAGTGCAACATAAATAGATAAATTTTAGCTAACCGCAGAAGTGAATGAAAAAAAATGAAGTTTGGTTTTTTCTTGTTGAACCGGAACCGGAACCGTACAGCAAAAATTAAGTGGAACCGGAACCAGAACCGGAAGACTTGCTAATTTGAAGAATGTCTGGGGTTCATGGTTTTTAGAACCGGAACCGTGGGGGCTGCGGATGAGGGTTTTGGAGGGGGAAGAAGAAGCGTAGGGTTAGGGGAAGACTTTGGGAGGAAGATACCAACCTAGGAGTCGTCACATAGGTGTTCCATGGAGTCGGCACCGTGGCGGGATCGCGGGATTCCGGGTATACAATCATCAAAATCTGCAATGCTAATAATCAACCCCTACATGATCTATTTATAATAAAAGGAGGCTAGGGCATCCCACCATCGACGACTATGATCGGCCGGATGTGGGGCCACCCAAATACATCAAAACAGATGCAAATATAATAAACTAATATATGAAATCGATTCGCAACGCGAATCTGGACGCATCCGCGTAGTCTGATCATCGATCCGGGCACGCCATATATGAAAAGTCACCAATCAGCTCCGAACGGGCCCAAAACTCGTCCTCCACTGCAGGTCCTCGTCTCTACTCCGCATCACTAATCATGAGGAAATATGAAGCAGGCCCATAACTCTGCATCACATTTTGTTCATTTAAAATGTAGAACTTTTTTCATAAGATATGATTGGATTTACTCAAAAATAGCATTTCCTCTTGCGTTCGCGATGACCTAGTTCACCTTAGTGTATTATTTATAATTGGAGTACCCATTTCACATGTCATTTCGCCTATTTTCTTCACTTCCAGTGTCCATGTTGTGATGTTCATGTTTAGTTTTCAATTCAACCCACTATTTTAAGTGGAGTAAGAAAGATATTTGTGTTAATGTTAGGGGCAGTATATTTTCTTTGAAGTACTTTTAAATTCTACAATTAAATGATGAAATATTGAACTTTAATCAGCTTAGCTTAAGAAGAGCTTTTATCGAGCAATAAGTGGGGTCAAGATTTACCCATAAAAGGAAGTGATCCTAAACCTAAGGCTCTGATATCTAATTTGATGCAGGATAGAGTTTCTAGGGAGAGATTTTGGGTTAATGCTAATTTAATCTAACCCTAATGCCAAATGCCAAATGCAGAATGAAATTGACCTCATGGACCTACTAGAATTTGGATTAAGCAAGCGAAAGTAAGTTAAATAAATAATGGAAATTGATATTCGCAGACCATATTTGGCTATTTGTACCCACCGATATTCATACCCCACAGAATTATAATTGTACCCAAAACCGATATTCGTACCCCACAAAAATGAAATTTTTAAAATTAATGTTATATATAATGAGTTCCTAACAAAAATAGTCAAATCTATGTTGACACCTTTGTCAAATACATTCTTAACAAGCAATATATTTTTGTCAAAAAGTCAAGTCCACAAAATATTAAAATACAAAAACATTTAAGATATTTGTGAGCTTCATTTTCCCTTGATTTCGCTACATCCCTTGTTTTAGAAAGATTTCAAAAAATCTAGGTTATTAGAGAGAAAAAATTGAGAGATGAGAGAGAACTCACCGGAGGGCGGCTATAGGGAGGTCGCTGCTGTTAGAGAAAACATCGGCCGGGGAGGAGCAATCAAGGGCGGCGGAAGGAAGGGCAGCGGCTGCGTGAAGGATTTCAAAAAAAAGGTTTTTATACCGGAAAAAATGAAAAGAGAGGAGGGACAACTCATTGGGGGAGGGAATAGGGAGGCCGCTGGCGTAAGAGAGCAGGCTGGCCGGGGTGGAGGGAACAGGGCGAGGCTCGCCTGGCGGGCGGAAGGGGCGAGCGGGCCGTCGGACTCGGAGGCGGATTTAGGAGGAATTTCTCATTGTTTTTCACAGGAGGCGGAAGAAAAGGGGGGTACAAATATGGTTTTTTATTTGGGAAAAGATATTTAAATATTAATGATGTTTGGGGTACAAATAGCGAAATATGGTCTGCGAATATCAATTCCCTAAATAATATGCTTTTAGTAGCAATTGATTGCGGATCCAAAATCAGACAAGTTCTGACATAATATGAATCAAAGTGATAGAAATAAATATCTGGTGAATATGCCCATGAGTCCATCACATAATTATAATACACAGTAAGTAAAACATGGAAAATTGTTGGGTGTGGCCCGCCATCCAGGTGTTGGATGGGGTGCCTCCCGGGCGCACCCGGGTTGGCTCCTGGCATGGGTGCAGGGGAACTCCATGGTACGGTTTAATGCAAGGGAGTCGGGTTGGCTCCGGGCATGAGTACAGGGGAGTTCCGGGCACGGTTTAAGTGCGAGGGAGCCATGCGAACAGTTTGACCGGTCCTGCTAAAATAAAATAAAGGAATTGGTAGCGCCCTTCCTAACACTCCGGGGTTTTGGGAGAGTTGGTAGGCGTCATTCCTAACAACTGGTATCAGAGCCGAGGGGGAGGTCATGGGTTCGATCCCCCTGGATGGCGTTCCAGGGGGAGTTTGTTGGGTGTGGCCCGCCATCCAGGTGTTGGATGGGGTGCCTCCCGGGCGCACCCGGGTTGGCTCCTGGCATGGGTGCAGGGGAACTCCATGGTACGGTTTAATGCAAGGGAGTCGAGTTGGCTCCGGGCATGAGTACAGGGGAGTTCCGGGCACGGTTTAAGTGCGAGGGAGCCATGCGAACAGTTTGACCGGTCCTGCTAAAATAAAATAAAGAAATTGGTAGCGCCCTTCCTAACACTCCGGGGTTTTGGGAGAGTTGGTAGGCGTCATTCCTAACCGAAAATATAGTCCACTAGAGTAGCTAAATACAAATTTAATCAACTAGAATACGAAGGCACTTCCAGAGTCCCCTAATCATTCATGGATAGCGGCATGAATAATGACGGAGCATCAGTTAGAGACAATGGTGGGCGGCTAGTGGTGGGGTTTCAAGGGCAAACACCAAAGTTGGAAGGGAGTGACAGCACAAGGGGATATGGTCTAGTGGTGGCAGGAAGGTGTGGTGGCCGTGGCCGGGAATGAGAAGAAAGTTTGGCAAGTGGAGCAAGGGGATGGTGAAAATGTTGGGTGAGGGAAACTGTTGGAACACCCTTTTTATATTTGGGTCAGGATAACTATGCTAAGGATGTTGACCTAATTGTATAGCATAGGTCATTGAGTGTGAGTTTAGAACTTAGGTTATTTGAGATTTAGTTCTGCTCAGCTCGACGGAGAGTCGACCCCAGCTCGACGTAGAGTCGTCCTCAGCTCGACGCATAGTCGACCGCTGCTCGACGCACAGTCGATCGCAGCTCGACGCAGCGTCGTTCTCAGTTCGACGTAACGTCAAGTTCTGCTCGACGTTTTGGCGTGTATCTCTCTGCTTCAATTTTACTCTCTGATCGACGGTCAGTCGAGCTCAGATCGACGCTTCAGGATGAGTTCGACGTTTTAAGTTCTCCCGTCTGTCAACATTTGAAATTCAAATGAGAGATTTTTTCAAGCAGTTATTGCAAGAGATCCCCTGGCCGTTTCAAGACTTAATTGCTCCATATCTCAAGGAATTTTCAATGGAAATCAATTAAGACTTTCCTTCTAGGCATGGACAGTTATGGAATACATGCCCTGCCAACGGCTATCAATCAAAAAAGAAGTAATACTCAGAGATCTATTCAAGAGAGACAAGTAGAACAAAAAGGACATTCATTCTGATAACACTGAGAACATCTATCTTCATCTCTCTCTCAAGAAATCAGTCTGCAGAGAATTTACAGAGAAGAACTACACTCAGAGAAACATCTTGATCAACATTCTCTGAAACCTCTTCTGCCTCTGCATTCAACTCTTCTCAATTTGCTTTCTGTCTTCAGACATCAAACACTCAGTTTCTGAGTCATCTATTGCTGAAAAAGGACAAGCAGTGAAGAGTGTCACCCTTGTGCAAAGCCTCTTCTACCTGAACTTCTATATCTCAGGGGGAGCTTTGACAACATCTACATCCACTAGCTTCTCTCTGATTGTTGACAGAGAAGCAAACTCAACCCTTTTTACCTTACATCTTCTGTACAGGGTTTTAACTCCCTTCAAAAGTTAGTTAGCTGAGACCTTGTCAAAATCAGTGGTGGCAAGACACCTTATCAAAAAATCTGGTGGTGCCCAGGACACCTGATCAAGCATCCTGCAGTGGATTCCTATCAAGGGGTGATAGAAGAGTGGACTACCCAAGTTTGGGGAACCACTATAAATTTCCTTGTGTCTTCTGTGGATTGCTTTTCTTCTTGCTTGTGTGCTGTGTGATTTTACTTCAAATATAGTTATCTGTTTGCATCACTCACTACCTACACTAAGTAAATCTAAAGGTTTTAAATATATCAATTTATTTGAACTTACTCTATTCACCCCCCCCCCCCCCCCCCCTCTAGAGGCTGTTAGATCTTATCACCTAACTTTCAATTGGTATCAGAGGGAGGTTACGGGTTCAAGACCGGGGGCGCTATTAAATCCTGATTTTCCCTTCTACCTGTGTGGGTCCGGTGGGTCAGGCAACCGTGGACATGTGGTAACCCCACCTCTGAGCCGTGTGGGCCATGTGGTCTGAGCCGACGGGTTGTGCTGGACGCCGGGGGGGATTGTTGGGTCCGGCGTTCCTTCACTTGACCCGTGGCGCTCTGCTACTTATATATATAATTAAGTAGCGCCCTCTCCAACAGTCCGGGCTTTTGGTGCAGTTGGGTATGCGCTTGATCCTTCAGAAACTGAGTTCTAGGAAGAGCTGGATGGGGGAAGGGTTGCTGGACTAGCTCGGGTGGGGCTGCAGGGTAGCCTCGGGGTTGCCAAGGAGGGGAAACTGCCCGCATGAGGGCGTGGGTTTTACCTGGTGCCGCTGAAAGAGCTGTAAGTTGCGGGGCAGCTATAGCAGGATGTCGAAAGACAGTTGCAATGAAAGATCTAAGCGATGGGCTGCTCAAGGTGGGGAGCTCGACTGGGTCGATGGATAGCAAATTACATAGTAAGTAAAACATGCAAACTATATAGTCCACTAGAAGTAGCGAAATACAAATTCAATCAACTTTCATTTTTCGCCAACAGGGCAATTCAATGGAGATTGCTGGAGATTCCGACAATTATATCGATGAGCCTTATAATCAGACAGAGGGCTTAGAAAGGTGAGAATAACCATCTCCAAATATTTGGTGATGGTCCAACTACTTTTTTTTTGGGCAATGATGGTCAGATGAAGATTGTATGAGGTTTGATGCTCAGATGGAACCGTCGCCACCATCGATCTAGAATGATGAGAAAAAGTTTTGTGAAATTTTTAGGATGATCCAACGACTTTGATGTTTTTCAGCGACAAAGTTTCGGCTGCTATTTCTAGAGATGGGGAAGTCAATTCGACGAACCTTCGCCACCAACAATTTCAGGACAATGAGATGAAGCTACCCGAGATCCAACAACTTTTATCTTTTTTTCACAAAGCAACAGACACTGCCAGCCGCCTCCAATCAACTTTTGTTGGCAAATGAATTAAAACCCAATAAACTATAAGGAACGTTAATCGGTGTAGCAAAAAAAAGATTAAATAGAGATAATATTCATAATTTTTAATGTAGAGAACGTTTCACATATAATCACTTTTGCAAGGATAATTAGATTTAGTTTAAAATGAATTTTCATGGGATTCATTTTGAATTTCAAGTCGGCCCTTCAAACTTAGAACCCAACTATAGAATTCATTTTGAATTTCAATTCGGACCTTCAAACTTAGAACCCAACTAATGGAATTCATTTTGAATTCCAATTCAGACTGGCGGTCATGAACATAGGGTTAAATTGTCATTTGTTAACGACCACCTAAGGAACTTCATCCACTTTTATGTTTAAACGGATGATGTTTGTCAGGTGATCCTTAACGAATGACGGTTTAACCCATGCGTTTACGAATGCCTTAGTTAAATAAATATAATAATTTATACTTTATTCGAGTGTATTCCATATTTCCTCATGTTTGCTTTACAGAAGCCTAATTTTTTTCTACCAGTTTCTTGTCAAATTTCGGTTCTAATTTATTAAATCTAGACCCATGGTCGAGAGAATCTGGAATAACCACCCATCTCTCTAAGTTAACCCCAGATTTTCAATAATAACGCATTTATATCCCATTTAAACTTCAGGTGAAGCCTGTGCTAACTAGAGTTAAGTTGACTCTAGTTGGCCTGGCAATTTCTCTGGCTGTATGCGTTTGTATCTTCATCAACGTCGACGATCCGAGAAAGATGCAAGATCATGCAGGGGTTAAAGTGATAGCTGGAGTTTACAACGATGAAGCTGCAAGATCGTTCGAGCCCAATGCATTCTTGCCCGAACATGATTTCTCGTGAACTGTATTTAAAAAAAGGCGAGCGAGGGAATATCAAATTTCATTTATACATGTATTAAAGTTTAAAGTGATAATGTACAGCTATTATTTGTAAAAATTAAGAAAAAATAAATATTTATGGCTGGTAGATTTTGTGATGATATTTGAGAGGCTGCTTGATTTTATGCATATAACAGAATTTCTTCCTTATGTGTTTGATTGTAGTTCTGCCGATGCTGTCCCCGGCCTAGAATGGCGGGAAACCACTGGTTTTGCCGACTCGAGCCTTCCGCGGGAGCTCGATAATCTTCCCCCGAGCGGGCAAGCTCGATGGAATGTTCATGGTTCCTTGGATCATTTTGAATATGTTGATGCTCAATGGCTATGATTTTGTAGCAACTAATAAACATTTCTATAGAAGTTAAGTCTCATTAATCATTCATTAGTTAAATTTTTTAAGTTTTTTTTATTATAATCTTTTTTGTTTGGCAACATTTTATTAGATTCAATAAAAATGAAGTACAAAATCAACATAAATATAATTTTTGATACAAATACTTTGCTAATAAAATCAGACTTCAAACAATCCGAGCGAGAACAAATATAACTTGTAAAATGGATGCACGAGGTTTGTATCAGAACAAACATTTGTTATCGTTGGATGATCCACTACCACTAACGGAAGAAATCTATGTGGTCAGACAATGTCGCGTGGGACACGGAGGATCTCCATGCACTGTTACTAGTGTGTATATATATATCATCTAATTTATGTCATCCTATGTGTCACTTAAACATTCATGTTAAAATTTTTGGAGCAAAAACATTTGATGGATAAGATTTTGATGTTCTAGTATACTATGATGAATATTGGATTGTTTAATACTTTAAAGGTGTTGAGTTTCTAAAATATATAAGATATTGGATAGTTTAATAGTTTAGCATATTAAGGTATTTATTATTGAGTAATGTAATTATATAAAATAAATATTTGTTTAGATAGAATGTTAAAATATATTAAATATTTAGATATCATGCAGGGTTCAATCGATCAAATTGTATGAATCTTGAGCCACCTCTTTATTTGGTTTTTATACGGTCGCATAAAACACTGTTCAAACAATACAAAGCGTACCCCTCAATATAGTGGTGCAAATAGTAAAATCTTCCAACATGTGATGAAAATAGTAAAATCATCTTGCATGAGGTGCAAATAGTAAAATTCTCCATCATTGGGTGCAAATAGTAAAACTCATCATCATAGGGTGCAAATAATAAAATCATCCCTCATAAGGATAAATAGTAAAATCTCTCATCTTGAGCTGCAAATAATAAATTTCTCTAACATGGAGGTGGAAATAGTAAAATCCTTCAACATGATGGTGCAAATAATAAAATTCCTCATCATTGGATGCAAATAGTAAAATTCATCAACATTGGGTGCAAATAATAAATTCCTCTAACATGGGGTGTAAATAGTAAAATTCTCCAACATGAGGGTGCAAATAGTAAAATCCTCCATCATGTGGTACAAATAGTAAAAGCCTCCAACATGAGGGTGCAAATAGTAAAATTACTCATCATGTGGTGCAAATAGTAAAATCCTTGACATTAGGTGCAAAAAGTAAAATCCTCCACATTAGGTGCAAATAGTAAATCCTCCATCATTTGGGTGTGAATAATAAAATACCTCATCATGGAGGGTGCAAATAGTAAAAGCCCTCATCATGGGAGGTGCAAATAGTAAAATCCCTCGTCATGGGGTGCAAAAAGTAGAATCCTCCATCATTAGTATGTGCATGGCAAAAGTACACATGACAGTTTGCGTACAGTAAATAATATAGTTATGTTGTGCGCATAACTATATCTATCATAGGTGTCCATATCGCCATAAAACTATACAAACATGTGTACGCATAACACATAAATTGGTTATGGTGAGCGGATAACCGCATAATCACCGTAACCATCACTTATTTACGAAAATGTCACCCTCAGAACATATAAATATGACCACATGGTCCTTCCATTCCATCTTTTTCTTCCCGGATTTTCTCCTACGCTCTCCATCTTTTCTCTCCTCCCTCCTTAATTTCCTCACACATGCAAGGGAAATCCTCAAGGACACATTCAAAGATCTCTTTCATCTCCTTCGAATATCTTCGAGCGTTTGAAGATCCTTCAAAGGCGTTCTTCCACCTTCGAGGAAGAGTTCTGCTCCAAGCGTGTCTCCATGCACTCTGCTCTCAAACCACTCCAAGTGCCCCTTCATGCACTCCGCTCTCAAGACCGCTCCAAGCACGCTTCTGTGCGCTCCACTCTCATGACCTCTCCAAGCGCTACTACCAGCTCGAATGCATCTGTCCTTCGCCACCATAGTGGGTCACCCTGCATAGGGTTCTAATACTACAAATGCTCGACTATCATCACAAGTAAATGCTCAAAGCTGGAGCAGTTATAACAAACAATCAAGTAATACATAGAATGCGACCAATGCTCCGCAAATGAGGTACAAAGTCATTACATTATACAAATGTGTAAAGGAATATAAAGGCAGAGTTACACCTCCTCGACATCAACATCAAAGAGCTCATCCTCGGAAAGATCTCAAATATTGAGACTAGCTACATCGCAACTGCGCCCTCATACCGTCAAATGGAGGGTCTTTGTCATCCCTCTCCTGAATGCAACTGCATCGACCTTTATCACAAATAGCGCATTGGTACCTAGAAGGTAAATTTTGCATTCACGAACCCGAAGCACTCGCACGCAAGAAAGTAAGCTCCCAGGTGCGCACAAAACTCGAAGGAACACCTCGTGCAGTGCAAACATAGCACATGCAAAGCACACATACCCTCATTGAGCGTGGGCGTGCCCCCTGCACGGGTACGGCACCTGCGCGCGTGATGTGTGGGAGCGTCCTGCGTGCACCCGGTGCGCAGGCGCACCCCCGTACATGCTCCGCTCACGAGTACCCCCGCACGTGTCTGAATACGGGTGTGCCTTGCGCGTACAAGGCGTGCATGCGCATCCCACACACGCCCAGCGCGACCACACTTTCCCTTACGCCTCCGTGCACCACTTTTCGCGCCTCCTCCACATCGTTTCCCTCCAGCAGGGTCACCATGGATCATTCGCATGTTAGCCAAATAGTCTCCATCCTACTCTCGCTTCGAATCTGGACTCCGTGGACTTGGAGCAAAGGATACTGTCGCATAAAATACTGTTCAAACAATGTTAAGCGCACACCCCAACATGGGGGTGCAAATATCAAAAATCTTCCAACAGGGGGCACAAATAGTAAAATCCTCCAACATGAGAGTGCAAATAGTAAAATCCCCCATCATGAGGTGCAAATAATGAAATTTCTCATCACGGGGGGGGGGGGGGGGGGGGGGTGCAAATAGTAAAATCTTCTAACATGTGGTTGCAAATAGTAAAGTCCCTCATCATGAGATGCAAATAGTAAAATTGCCCATCATGGGGTATAAATAGTAAAATCTTCTATCATGGGGGACAAATAGTATAATTCTCCATTATGACATGCAATAGTAAAAACCTCTAACATGGGGATGCAAATAGTAAAATCCTTCAATATGAGGGTACAAATTGTTAAATTCCACATCGTGGGATGCAAATAGTAAAATCCTTCAACATGAGTGCAAATAGTAAAATCCCTAATCATGAGGGTGCAAATAGAAAAATCCTCCAACATGAGGGTGCAAATAGTAAAACCCTCCAACATGGGGGTGTAAATAGTTAAATACCCCATCATTGGTGTAAATAGTAAAATAGTCAGTCATGGGATGCAAATAGTGAAATCCTCCAACATGTGGGGTATAAATAGTAAAATTCCTCATCCTGGGTGCAAGTAGTAAAATTCACCGTCATGTGGTGCAAATAATAAAATTCCTCATTATGTGGTGCAAATAGTAGAATCCTCTAATATAATGGTGTAAATAGTAAAATCTTCCATCATTGAGATGCGAGTAGTAAAACCTCCATCATGAGATGCAAATAATAAAATCTCTCTTCACGAGATGCAAAAAGTAGAATCCTTCATCGTTTGTGTGCGCATGACAAAAATACACATGACAATCTGCATATAGTAAATAATATGGTTATAGTGTGTGCATAACTATATCCGTCAAAAGCGTGCATATCACCATAAAACTATACGGTGTGCACATAGCACATAAATTGGTTACGATTTGTGGATAATCGCATAATCACTGTAACCACCACTTATTTATAAAAATGACATCCTTAAAACCTATAAATAGGACCCCATGATCCTTCCATTCCATCTCCTTCTCCCCAAATTTTCTCCTACGCAGTTCTTAATATTTTCTCTCCTCCCTCCTTTCCTCTTACGTGCAAGGGAAATCCTCGAGGACTCATTCGAAGATCTCCTTCACCACCTTAGATGATCATTGAGTGCCTTGAAGATCCTTCGAAGGCGTTCATCCTCCTTCAAGCAAGCATTCCATTCCAAGTGTGCCTCTATGCACTTCCCTCTCAAGAGTGCTCCAAGCACGCCTCTGTGTGTTCCACTCTCAAGACTGATCCAAGTGCACCTCTGTGCGCTCCTCTCTCAAGACCTCTCCAAGAGCGCCTCTGTGCGCTTCGCTCTCAAGACCTCTCTAAGCGCGCCTCCATGCTCTTCTCTCTCAAGACCGCTCCAAGCGCGCCTCTGTGCGCTCCGCTCTCAAGACCGCTCCAAGCGCGCCTCCATGCACTCCATTTTGAAGATCGCTCCAAGCGCGCCTCTGTGAGCTCGGCTCTCAAGACCGTTCCAAGTGCGTCTCCGTGCGCTCCGCTCTCAAGACCGCCCTAAGGGCGCCTATGTGCGCTCCGCTCTCAAGACCGCTCCAAGCGCGACTCTATGCGCTCCGCTCTCTAGACCGCTTCAAGCGCGTCTTTGTGTTCTCCGCTCTCCAAACCGCTCCAAGCGTGCACTCCGCTCTCCAGACCACTCCAAGCGTGCCTCTGTGTGCTGCACTCTTAAGACTGCTCCAAGAATGCCCCCGCGTACTCAGTAACAACACTTCATGCACTCAAAAACAAGTGTTCTAACCAACAACAATACCAACACTCAAGACTTCGCTGCACATAGCAATAAACAAGCCACAAAGACCAAAACATATAGAGCACACCACTCCAGCCTTCAAGCAACAATCAAAGATCCTTCGCCTCCTTCAAAAATCTTCGAGCGCCTTGAAGATCCTTTGAAGGCATTCATCCTCCTTTGAGCAAGCGTTCCGGTCTAAGCATGGCTTCATGCGCTCCAATCTCAAGACCACTCCAAGCACGCCTTCGTGCGCTCCGCTCTTAAGACCACTCTAAGCACGCCTTCATGTGCTTTGCTCTCAAGACTGCTCCAAGCACGCCTCTGTGGGCTCCGCTCTCAATATCACTCCAAGCACGCCTCCGTGAGCTCGACACTAAATACTGTTCCATGCACGTCGCCATGTGCCCCGCTTTAAAGACTGATCCAAGTGCGCTCTGCTCTCAAAACCTCTCCAAGCATGTATCCTTGCGCTCCGCTCTCAACACCGCTCTAAGCGCGCCTATGTGCGCTCCGCTCTCAAGACCACTCCAAGCATGTCTCTGCGTGCTTCGCTCTCCAGACCACTCTAAGCACGCCTCTGTGCTCTTCTCAAGACCACTCTAAGCACGCCCCTGCGTACTCAGCAACAAGCACTCTACGCACTCAAGAACAATCATTCCATCTACCAATAAGACCATCACTCCATACTCCTCTACATGTAACAGGAGACAAGCCACAGAGACCAAGGCATACAGAACACACCTCTCCAGTCTTCAAGTAGCAGTCGAAGACTCCAGAGCACTTAAAGCGCAAAATTCCCTTCTACAGCATGCAAACGACTTGGCTCTGCGAGCGGTGGTCTATCACCCTCTGAACATCTCTCTCTCCCAACAATTATAATATGAAGTGACATGTCGCCCTCTCTTTTTCTTCAAAGCATTGTATAACAACCAACTGATAGTGAAAGTTTGGTCGACACAGCTCCGACCACGGGGTTTTTCACCATTTTCTGGGGTTTTCCACATTAAAAAATTATCTCGCCAGTCATTTTTTTCCCTATGTCTGTTTGCGCGCTCGACCACTCCCGAGCTAACATTATCCAATCTAGACCAATCTAAGCACCTCGAGTGAGACACAACAGGTTTCATGCTTGGTCCTCCTTCAAAACCTCAATAATGTAGTAAAATAAATTAATGAATAGTATTTAGATGAGATGTGATAAGAATGAGGTTCCTTTTATAGAATTTTGGGGTGTGAATAGCCCTCTCCTCATGATCCCCACTATCTTAATGGGGACATGGGTTTGACCGTCGCCGCACGCGTTTGGCACGTGCAATCGCGCATAATTTGCGGGCGTGGGATCCCACTCTCATCGTTTGACTGGGGACGGCTAGATGGTCGGCCCCTCCCCCCTCTCTCTCCCTCTCCTCTGGTTGGCCGGCTAAAGCTGGCCCGGTTTCCAGACGGTGTGGAGGCCGCGCATCACGACCGCACTTTTGTGGTCTCATGGCGAGGCCACCCTGCCGGTCTCCCCGATTGGCAGGGGAATACCCCTCCCACAGTCGTTGTTGTGATCGTGGGAGGATGCGGGTGGTGGCTGGCTGCCCCCAATCCTCCGTCCGGGAGTGCTTGGCCAGTCGTGCCAAATATGTTCTGGTTCTGGACGACCGCACCTTGCGGTCGGTCGGTATCAGCTTCTCGGCCAGCTCCAACTACGCTGCCGGCGGCTGATGCCGGGGCCGCGCCCGATGCACCGATTGAATGCACCTGACCTACCATGTGTGGCTTTCGCCGGTTCCGATCGGTCGCTTACCGCGATCAACCGACACCACACCAGTTGTTGGAGGTCGACCAAGGCCACACCGGCGGCCTACAGCCAGCGCGGGAGTTGGCCGCCTCCCTCGCTCGTGAGGGGCAGCTCTCCTATTGGACATGGATTCGCACCCTTCCTCCATCGTCCGATCGGCCCCACCACGATCGCGACCATTCGTTCCAGAGAAAACCGCTTGCATAACTTCCACCATTAGTGGCGGGGTATGAGGTCGTATTAGCGGTTTGCATTAAGTAAATATTGCATGATATATGTATGCTCAGAACTATGCTTAATATAATAATATTGGTGGTTACGGTGTGTAGATAGCCGCATAACCACCATAACCACCTTTTCGAGGCTATAACAAGCCCCTCAGGCCTCCTCATTTCTCACTTTTCTCCTCCATGCTTTCTTCTTCCTCGAGCCAGAGCTCTGCTGGCATTTTCCAACGAACCACCGTTCCTCCACCAGAATTCTCCAACGAGTCACCGTTCCTCCACCAGAATTCTCCTACGTGCCACCGTCGCTCCACCAGAAATTCTATTAAGTCCGCATCATCACCACGAAGAAGACGCTCTACTCGTTGTAGGAAGAAATTCTCATTCGTGCTCAGCCTCCAGAAAGCCCGCTCCAACCTCACTCCATGCATTCCACGCCCATCCTCGCACTAAGATCATGAAAGATAAACCTCGCGTGAAGCAGCCTGTTGCCCACCGAGCGCCAAATATTCTCTTGCATCCCCAAAGTGTAACGAGGAGCGGCCTATCACTCTCGATTTTACAAACAAGATGTAACCCGAAACTGATTGTGGAGTTTAACCGGCATAGACCTGATCACGTTGTTTTTTACCCGGTTGAGGGGTTTTTCTACGTAAAAATTATCTCATGCACTTATTTTCTTACTTTATGACTGATTGCGCGCTCAACTGCTCTCGGGCTAAGACGATCACATCCAGAACGGTTTAGGAGCGTTGAGTTAGACCACAACAGTTTGGCGCTGTCTATGGGAAACGAGTTTCCAACATCCTTGGAAGATAGTATCTAGTGACCTGCTGAAAGTATCTAACGTCTACCTTGAAAGTATCTAGCGTCTACCTAAATCACCTAGAGGGGGTGAATAGGTGATTTTTGTGTCTTTTCGTGGAATTAAAAATCACTTAAAAACAAACACACAAACACCGAGATTTTATAGTGGTTCCCCGAGTTGGGTACGTCCACTTTCCCACCTCACTTATCTACCACGAAGGGCTAGATTCGGCTACTTCACCTTTCTCAGATTATCAACAATCTTAGACCTCGGATCCGCAACTCCTACAACTCGAAGACGATGCTCCTACTACTCGATCCACAAACGGATATATATACTCGATCCATAAACGGATCTACTACTCGATCCACAAACGGATCTACTCACTCGATCCACAAACGGATCTATAAATTCGGAGAAACTTCTCCTACAAGAGTTAATAAAAGTTACAACAATTATTACAATTAATCCTTTGCAAGATCTGAAAACTTCAGTCCTCCGTTCTTCGAAAAGGTTGATCTTGATTTCACTTGGAGAACAAGGGGAAATCTGAAATATTTCGGAGATCTTGAAACTAGAGTCTTCAAACGCCTAGATTTGGATGAATAGAAGTCTTTAGAAGGCAGAAATCCAGATATAGAGGTTGAAGAAGACGATATCTTGTTGTGCTCGCAGGTATCGGCCGATCAGAATGTGTCGCACGAAATGGTGTCTGACGGTCGCTGATTAGGAATATTTTTTCGTTTGAATCGGAGATCTATTTCGCATAAAACAAGATTTTTTTAATAAAGAAAAACATCCCTAGGTATTTATAGTGGTGAATCCTCCGACGGTACAAAGGAATTTTCCAAAAATGAATGGTGGAATTTACTGTGCATGGCCGACAGAACCCGTCACTGGTTATTTGAAATTTTAGAAAAAATGACCTAAGTCAAATTCGTCGAGTATCGTCGAGTATCATAATGATACTCGCCGAATACATCTTGATATACGATGAATATGCCTTAGTCAAATCATCTCAGGCTGGGTGGTCACTTGACACTATGGCGACAATCATACTCAACGAATTCGTCGAGTATCACCAGGCATACTCGACGAATTCGTCAAGTATCGGTCAACAAACTCGACGCAGTCAATGCCTATATTCGACGAATTAGACTTGGAAAAATCTAGAGAAGTAGTGTCGACTTGACTCAATGAATTCGACGTGTATCACTTAGCATATTCGACGAATTCGATGAGTATCGTTAGATACATTCGACGAATTCGACTAGTATGCATAATGATACTCGACGAATATTACTTAACAGATTTTTCACACTCCAATGAATTTACCCTAAGTATATAGGATGAATTCGACGGGTATTGGTAAGTATACTCGACGAATTCGGCGTGTATCAATGACGATACTCGACGAATTCGATGTGTATGCTCAACCATACTCATCGAATTTTACTTCCTGTTTTCCTGGGTCTAACCCTTGACCATCCTTGAGTCTTCTCTTGTACTTGGGATAGAAGTACACCCCAATAGAGAGATTATATGTGAGTCAGCACATTGACCTACACAAAGAGAAATTACATTGTGTAGTCCTATTTTTACTGACCCACTATAACCTGACATTGGTGTGTACTTAGCAATGTGAACCTGCAAGTACACACCTGAAAAGTAGCCTCAAATACAATCTCAATTCATCTTATCTTGACTGGACCCTTTTTCAAATCAGGGTTATTGTGGATACAATACCCAACAATCTCCCCCTATTTGAAGAAGCCAACATCCTACAAGTTAAGGTGAATTGCACATGATAAATAATAAAACTATAATGTAAGTAGAAATATAAGTGAAATTAAAACAACTGTGCATTCCAGACAATTTAAGGAAATCATATATATATAAAAATCAAAATGTTTATAGTTTTGGGAGGGCAGCCCACAACATTCAACAATATACATATGATTCATTATTTTTTCTGCTCAGCCTCTTCACATGCAGTCTTGCAAAATAAGCTCTAGGCTTTGGATAGTATCTCGGAGGAGCTGGAGGCATCAAATCAGCACCATTATTGTTTCTGAAATGTATTCTCCTCTTTGTGCATGCCACCTTGTATTTGTTCCATTCCTCTTGGTCATAGTGATGTTGATGCTTTTCTACTCCAAGATCGAGCAAGGAGAATGTATCCATTATGATTCCTTTGGAGGTAGGGCTCCAGACCTCTTCCATTTCTCTATTCAGATCTAGTCTGACTGGCTCTGGATCTTGCCTGACTTCAGACGTGCCTTCCCCATATCTTCTTCTCTTGTGAATTGGGGGAGCAGGGTCTTCTATCCTCTAAACCTATGGAAAGAACGCAGTAGCAGCAGAAAAATCTTGATCAAAATTCTGTAGATTCTGAGTGCCTAGCCAGTACTGAGAGTAATCCTGGGAAGGATGAACCTCGTCAGATGTTGGTACAGGCACAATAGGAACTGGATTTCTGGTCAGCTGATTACATAGCCACTCAGTATTATCATATATGTAATCATTTGTTGCCTTGAAGTTTTGTCCCATAGAAGTAGATAGCAATTCCACCTTAGCTTTAATGATATTCTCCCCCTTTTTGGCTTCGACGGCGATGGAATTGGCATAGTTGTGCATTATGGAATCAAAGTGTGCCATGGATCTGTTGTGAGCATCAATCATGTAAGAATATTTGAATCAGCATTCTTCAATACCACTATGTTATTTTTCAGTCCTGACACAGTGTGATAGACGGCTTGGCCTCCCTGAACAAACCATGAATCTAACTTCTTATTCAGCTTGCTAATTGTAAATTTGACCTCTGCTAGGCCATTCAACATATATTTTTCAGAGTCCTTAACTCTTTTCACAACCTGAAAGTTATTCCTATCGGTAGATAATCACCTAGAGGGGGGTGAATAGGTGTCATTTAAAATACTTTGTCAATTCTTTGTCTCTTAAATGTTCAGCAGATAATATACTTGAGAAATTAGCTTCACAATAACTCAGCACAATTGAACCACAAAACACAACACATGCAAATCTCAGAACACAACACACAAAGAATTTATAGTGGTTCCCCTATCTAGGGTACATCCACCTCCCCCTTATTCCTCACTAGTAATGTGCTAGATAAGGTTATAGCTCCTCCTCTTCAAACTCAGATCCAAAGATCTTACAGACTCAGTTTTAGTTAAGAAACCTACACTTAGACCAACAGGTCGTACCTCAGAGATTCACCCAATCTCCTACCTCAGGTCCCTCAAGAACCCTACCTCAGCTTTTATAACATAGGCTTACACCTCAATGATCCCACTCAAATCACCTACCTCAGGTCCCTCAAGAACCCTACCTCAGCCTTTATAAATTAGGCTTATAACTCAGAGATAAACTCTCCTACCCACTTAGATCTCAGGGAGATCTTACAAAATTAAGAGGTAAAAATATTCAAAAAAACAAAACTGTAATCTGACTTATCTGAATGAATTCAGATTCTTCAATTCAGGTGTAAAGAAACAAATCTTGATGAATAATCTGGCTGAAGAGATACTTCTCTGGATCTATAAACTTCTTGATGATCAGTTGAATTTCCTTGAAGAATTTGAAGAACAGATCCACTTGAATCTTCTGATCACTTAATGAAAGGATCTGAAGATCTTCTTGAAGACTTTCGTCTTCCTCCTCTTCCTTGGAATTGTCGTCCTCCCCTGACTTGGAAGAAATTAGAATGAGAATTTCTGATCTGTTAAATTAATTACTTTCTTCTGTGAAGACAATCCCTCTATTTATAGCCTTTGTGGATTACTGGATTTTGTTTGATGACATCAGCATGTGACCTCATACTTCAAATTCTCCTTTAAAATGTTTCTGTTGAGATACCACGTTACTATAGCTGATGTGATATTTCTGACTTGTCCCGACACTTCTGTTTTGACTCTGCACATCCTAAGAAACATAAGTGTCAAGATAACCAAAGTGTCTCGACACTAAATTGCTTAAGTGTTCTTAGAAGGTGTCGAGACATCTTTGCAGTCTCAACACAATTTTACTTAGAAGAATTTGCAGACTGAACTTGAAAGTGTCAAGAGAGTTGACTTGTCTCGACATAACTGTCATCTGTGTCGACATCTGTAAACATGCAATATGTCGAGATATTTGAATTGTTTCGACACAACTGTCTGTTGGGTGTCGACACATTTATGCTTGCTTTAATTTTTCACTGTGTCGAGACATTTGAATTGTCTTGACACTCCAGCCTGCTGGGTGTTGACACTCTTATACTTGCTTTAATTCTTCACTGTGTCGAGACAGTTGAATTGTCTCGACACTCCAGTCTACTGGTGTCGACACTTGTTTAAATCTACACTTCAGTCTCCTATGTGTCGAGATAGTTTTATTGTCTCAACACTATTGTCTTAAGCTTCAAGGTGTCGAGATAGCTGACTTGTCTCGACACTGTTGACTTAGTCTTCAAGGTGTCGAGATAGCTGACTTGTCCCGACACTGCTGTATTGAATCTTCAATGTGTCGAGTTAGCTTACTTGTCTCGACACTGCTGACTTAAACTTCAAAGTGTCAAGATAACAGACTTGTCTCGACACAACTTCTGCAAAGGTGTTGATATAGTTGAAGTGTGTTGACACTTTTGTACTTTGCCAATTTTCTGCACTGCAAGTTGCTAGATGGTGACTGTGCTGACTTCACTCGACGCTTTTGTACTTAGAAAAATTTTCTTCACTTTTTAGTCAGCTTATTAGAGTCCATCTGTCAATGTAACTTGGACCACATGTCAAATCAATATGACATAGGCAACCTACAAGCATGAACTAAAATATACATCAAATATATATTTGTGTATATCATTGAGTTGAAAGGGATTCTTCAAATCAAGTACATTTTGTCCAATGTACCCAACAATCTCCCCCTATTTGGAGAAGTCATAACCTCAATTCAATGATATACACCACAATACCAAAATATATTAATTATGATGTATAAGAAAAATACTAAACAAAGTAAAAGGGAGCACAACAATAATAAAACAGATATCACCAGGTGCAATCAAAATTTTCATTCAGATTTATTCAAAGATTTACATCTTTCAGTTTTGTTACAAAGTTCTTAAAACAAAATTACATAGTTTTTTTAGAAAAGAAAAATAAACTAAGAAACTTCTGGCTCCTTGATGACAATGCCTTTCTAGATTGAATTTTAGCTTGGACTTCAAGCACTTTGTCATCAGCCAATTTCTCCTTTCCCTTGGCATCCTTAGCTTTAGAAATTTCTTCTTGCTTGCGCCTCTGTCTCTCAAAATAGTGATAGGGCTTGGGAAAATATTTGATGGGTTCAATAGAGTCTGCTGGGATCTTCCCTGCCTTCAGATCTTTTCTAAATTGTAGAGGATCACATGTTGCTTTGTGTGTTTGACCCACTCTTGCTATGAATACCATTTTCCCCTATCAACTACATTGTTATACACTACAAGAAAATTGGCATTTAGTGACTAAATTTTTGGTCACAAAATATTGCGGTTTGGTCACTATAGACATTTAACAACCAAATTTGGTCTGTCACAAGGTGGTTGCAAAATGGACGTCACAAAAGACATTTAGTGATCAAATCAATTTTCGTCACAAAATGTACGTTTTTAGTGACAACTTTTTTTCTTCACTAAAAATATATTTTTAGTGACCATTAATTTCCGTCACTACATGTACATTTTTAGTGACAACTATTTTTTTCGTTGCTAAACGTACATTTTTAAATAAATTTAATTATTTGCTCTTAAATAGAAATAAATAAATTACAAGATAAAACATTATAATAAATAGAATATCTATTTGGTAAAAGAATCTCAATGAAAATATATCTTTATTAATAGTAAGAAAATGGAAGGTGGGAGATAGCCCAAATCCCTATATACAAATCAACATAACACTTTAGATCTACTAAACCCATTACAAGACAAAAATTCTATAATAAATAATTTGCTCGTGAGAACTATTTTCTTTCTTCTTCTTAGGCTCGTTCTTCTTGCCTTATTCCATCTTCGCCTCGTTTTTGGTCTCTTCTTTTTTTTCAATTTTCACGGCCAGTCCAACAAAGAGAAGTTCGGTATGCCAAAACTTCCTCCTTTTTTTCAACTTTCACCAGTCCAACTTTCACCTTTTCTTGTAGTGGGCATGCCACAACTGAGTGTCCAATAACTGCTCAGTGTCCGTCTTTGTTTCCTTCAAAAAAATCACAAAAACACATGGTTAAAGCTAGTTATATCTACATTCATAACAATAAATGTGCATATAACTTACAATCATAACTCTATAACCTATAAAGAATCATAAAGAATACAACTTACAAGCATAACTCTATAACCTTCAGCAACAATTTTTTTTGGATTTGGTTCTAACTGACCATCAGCAATATAGAGGATGAAGACCAAATTGTTGATCAAGCATAAAGCATATACAACTGTACACCCAATTAATTTGCAATTCAAGTAGATGAATGCAACAGATTACAATCGAAATTAGATGAAAAATATGAATATAAAGTGTTCATCCATAGTTAGAAAAATCAGCACAAAAGGAAAGCATACTATTAATGGAACAAGCCATCATATTTACTGATGGCTTGTTTCATAGATCAAGCCTCTGAAACAAGCCATCATATTTACCATAACTGGCCTGGCCTGGTGAACTTCTACTATACTACACTTACCAACACTTCACAAAAGATTTCTGTAGCTGACCAAGATTTTTGTAGCCTCCCCTTTTTCCTACCTTCTTGGTCAGAGGGAGAAGCCTTATTATATGTTCTTTCAAAAACAAAGAGAGAAGCTTGTTTTGGTTCAGTTTGCCCGTGTTCAAAGATGAAACAAAGAGAGAAACTTGTTGCAAAGGTAAAATAACCTTACATTAAAATCTCACCATGACAATAGACAACACTAAAGACAATAATGTTCAATGAGCATAACCCCACATTAAAATCTCACCATGATAATAGACGGACCATATTTCATGTGCCGAGGGATCAGCGGGAAGCGCATAACTGCTTGCGTACTGCCTCAACATGCCCCCATCATAAGAGTTTCATGAGAATATACACATTCTTTTCTATGGAATTCTCAGGTTCCTAAGAAGCAAAGTAACAGTGTACATATTGCCAAAAATTAGAAGAATGTGAAAATTTCCAACATCAACATCCCTTTATAAAAATGAATTTGTAAGGATAAGCAATTGAATTTTCTTAAAAAAAATCTATCAAATGTTTCACAAATGAAACTAAATAGTTGACCAGAAGGATGCCAGAACATGTGTAATGGGATCTGCTATATATTCAGCTGCATGCCTGGAAATGAACTCGCTCCAGATCTCAAGACTAATCTTAAACTAGGTCAAAATCCAAATAAATAACAAATATTTAATTGTATTTAAGGTAGCCTAAACCTAGAGATAACATTTTATATATCTGAAGTGTTACTTTACAACAATTTTATATGGCAAATAAATGATGCAAAAAATTTTCGATAGCACTTTCTCCCTCTTATTCTAATCTTGTTATAATTACAATAAGAAAATAATTGGTACTAATCAGAGATGATGAGAATTCTCGAGAGCTCTTTCCTATTCTTTTTTAGGAGGTGAAGAGTCTACCAACCAGAGAGGATGAGAGTTCAAATTGTCATTGATCTAAGGATCTCTACTACCAAATCAAATCATGTATCATCATTCTCTCCCAGAAATCTGAGGAGAATAAAATACCAAGGTGTCTAATCTAGTAGAGTGGGGAGAATAAAATACCAAGCTTTTATGAAATTAAATACTGATGACATGAACTTTAGCTTGTAATGGATCAAACATAACAATGTGATCAAAACAGAGCATATGAGAAGAACAAGGTAAATATTGAAATAACTCAAAATCTGAAACAAACATAACAAAATGACTAAACAAATTTTCACTCATTAGAATTCAAGAACAAAAAACTTTTAACTGTTAAGTAAACCAATATAATGTTGGTAAAAAAGTAATGCATGCAATTAAGAGCCAAATCGTGTATGTTTGGAAACATTGGAGTGCTACTCCAATAATATATCAAATGAAAACAATTCCAATTTACATTATGAGTAATGTACTGCCTCCCCCATTGCCTTTTGACAACTTTGCATATCACAATTATATTTTCTTAAACCCACAAAATGGAAATCCAAACACTATACACCCTTTCACAACTTGGATTTCAACAACACAACAAAAAATTCTAAGAGGATTTCCAAAATGAACAACCAATATCATATCTTTTTCTCATGTTGAAGGCAAGGATAGAAAAATACTCATGTAAGCATAAATTATGATGCCACCTTAGAGATAATACATCATGTAGTTGAAATAATTAGAACAAATTAACAAAATCAGCTGATACCTTCGCAACACATTTATCAATATCTTGAACAAATATTTCAGTGAACTACAACACAATGTGTAGACAGCTCTAATATAAAAAATGGAGCCCTCTACTACACAATAACACCCTAGACATTTATCATTTAACACAAGCAGGAATCGAATCCACAAGAATTGCAGAAATAGAAAAAAATACAAGCAAAATTTGAAGAGCGGAAGAAGAAATCTATTTACCCTTTGATCGAGCGGAGGTGTCATCGTTCAAAGGGCTGGCGTCCATAGATCGAGAGGAGAATGTCGTAAAAAGGGAGAGGGCTCGTCAGAAATCAAGTTTTCAAATCAATGCAATTGTACAAAAAAATTGCCTTGCCTTTATGAAAAATGAGATTACGTTGCCCTAATTGATGATCGTTGGAGCAGTAGTTGGAGGAGTCATGCCCTAATTGCTAATGGATGGAGGACGTTAGAAGTCGGACAACACAAGTAGAAATCAAATCAACAACACAAACAGAAACCGAAAAAAATCTCGATTAGAAATCAAAGAAACGGAAGCAAAAATGTATTTACCCCTTTGATCATCGTCGAAAGGTCCGGCATCGTCAGATCAAATGAGGATGTCGTTTAAAGGGAGAGCACTCGCCGTCGTGGAGGGCGTCTGAGAGCGCTCGCCATCCTGAAGGTCAAGGGATGGGCTCATCGTCGAAATATGGGCTCGTTAGGAGAGGCGAGAAAAGATTAATCGCGAGTATTAGGGTGGGACTGGGAGGTTAAGGGGGAGAAAATGAAATAAGAGCGGGATTTATTTTTGGTTATTAATATTTTACTTAAGATTTAATTATAGATTGTGAATGAATTAGAATGTTTAATTATAAATTTTGAATGTTTTTTGTGACCTGTAATATTTTCGTCACTAAATAGAATTATTTAGTGGCCAAATTTTTTTTGGTTACCAGAAAATATTTTTTAGTGACGAAAAATTATTTTGATCACAAAAATAGTATTTTTAGTGACCAAAAATTTATTGTATTCAGTAATGAAATGAAACCCAACATATAGTGACTAACATATTATTTCGTCACTAAAGGTATATTTTTAGTGACGAAAACTATTTCGTCACCATTATTTCGTCACTAAAAGCCAATTTTATTGTAGTGTATTGATTACTTTCCATGCTGTGAGAATAATGGATCTAGAAGTTGGACTCCATTGCTCAAAATCAGGCTTTGTTTCAGTTTGTTGCCTGAATCTTTTCTTTGATAGTTGAGCTTCTTTTTTTCCTTTAATAATGCAGAAGTAGTCATCTCCACCTCTTCACATATAATATTCTGAATTTGTGGTGGAGGACTTTACATGGACTGGACAACATTTTGAATATCCTCAAAAGGAGCTAGTTGACAACCAGACTCAGCAGTTTGGTCTCCATCATACCATATGGGAGGATGGCCTAAAGTGTCTCTGATGCTATTTGAAATCCAAGTAGCATGCTCAGAGCTTGCCTTTATCATTACTCTCTCCCCCTTTATGACTTCTATTTCAACATGATCTCTTAAATCATTCTTGTGAAATCTTACTTGACCATCTAGATAATTGATTCTTGAGGTTAGAGTATTCTTTACTTTGAGTAAATGTTCATCCAAATCTTTGTCAGAAGCCTTGATATTCTTAATCAAAGAGGTAGAGTGAGTTATTAGCTTAGTTTCAATATCCTTGGAAGTAGAAGTAATCTTAGTCTCCAAAGCAGTGGTCTGCTTAGCTATCTCTGCCAATGTAGTATCATGCATAACTATCATATTCTTATTCATTCATTTTTTATTTTCAAGGACATATCCTAGTTTAACAGCTATTACATATTCAGTTTTCTTTGATTCCTCTTATTGGTTAACAATGTATAACACAACATTTGCTCCTTTCTGAAAGAAATCAGTCATGTCTTTCTTCAATAGATTTACCTCAAATCTAATTGACTTGATGTCTTGGGCCAGCTGAAACTGCAATTCTTTATTGCTTTCATCTACATACTTATAAAGTTGAGTTCTTTGTTGGTCAAACATTATTTGCAGTTGAACTATAAGTGAATTTAAATCCACACCAGGAGCAGATGTTGGTCCAGACTGAATAATCTTTTTATAACTTCTACTTCTCTTTTTAAGTTCGGATAATTTTCTTTTCTTTAACTGAGAGGCTTCCTCCTCCTCAGATTCTGATGAACTAATCACCTCAACAGATGTAGGCTCTTTAGCTGTTTCAGTAGTTGGGGCCTGATATGTTAACTCCCCCTCAACCCTTGCACCTTCTTCATCAATATTGATGTTTTCCAAGTTAGCCTCATCTTGTTGAACTTTAGCATCAGGAACAGGGTCCTCTAGAGTAGCAATTATCTCCCCTGGATATCTAGATCTGTATTCAGAATAATTTTCTCTTCAGTTTCCTTGGAGATTGTATCCTCAATCTCTCTATCAGGCATTTTTTGGTCAGGAACCTCTGCTTGCTTCAGAGCTGTGTCTAGCTCTTGTACTACTTCCATTATAATAGTGTTAACACTATAGATATCTATTTCTGGCAGTACATTGAGGTTCTCCCCCTCAATTTGATCCTTCTCTTATACATTCTCCCCATACACCTGATCACTAGTTCTAGATGAGGGCCTTGGAGAATTCTCAGCTATTGTATCATCCTGTTTTTCAGAGATTGAACTTTCTTGTTCTCCAGATTCAATGGAAGAATCTTCTTCCACAACTATAGTCTTCTTCTTTTTATCTTTCTTCTTCTCAACTACAGGTGTTTCTTTGGATAGGACTCTATCCCACCTAGCTAATATTCTCACATCCATTCTCCTCATGTGATTGATCTTGGATCCAATCTTGAGGTTGAGGCTGTCTGGAATGGCATGAACCAAGTATAAACTTAGAATTCTGCCCATATTTGGCTTCTGGATACTTTCAGCAATTTTGTCAAAGACCACTCTACTCTAGTTAGTCTTGATTTTGAAAATTACTCCTGTCATATGCTCAAACATCAGAGAAGATATCCTGTCATGTGCTCCTATTTTACACAACATCACCTTCCCAATTATTTCAGACAGGAATTTTCCTTGTGAATTCATACCCTTCCTGTTCAGGTTGCTTTCAATTTAGTGGTTGGGGCCAAACCACACCACACCAATACATTTGCAGTCCTGGCAGAGTCTATGTCATCTTCCTGATCGATTCTTGGTATGTGAAATATCTTTGCCAGCCTTTTGGTTGTGAGTTTAACCTTAGCTCCATTCACTTTAGATTTTATCTTTGCTGATTTTGAATCCAGTTTAGCATTTGAGAAGAACTCTGAAACTTCACATTTCTAGATTTTTGATGGTTTTGAAAGTAGATATTACAGACCTACCTCAGTGATTAGGTCAATGACATTCCTAATTTCTTCTTGCGCTGATACGAATCCATTGTGCACGAGTTCATAACCTTCAAAGATGTTGTCGTCATTCTTGGGAGCCACGGGAGTTGAGAGAAAGGATTGACAGGTGTCGACTAATCAGGATTCTAGGTCTCGACACTCAGGAATCAAAAGCTTAAGAAATCAAGAAAGCGTAGTCAACTCCTACTCTCACACCCTATTTATAGTCTAATCTTTCCTAAAGACGAAAGGGCGCGTTGCATTTAGACTTTTCCAAATTTTTAAGGTTATTACCCAATCTCGACATAGGGGAAAAAATTGTCTGTCGAGATGTGTCGATACAAGTCGACACAAGGATCATGTGTCTCGACATATGCCTTTAGGTCTTGACACCCTTATGTCTCGACACTTACTTTAGTGTCTCGACACTTTGCAGTTATGCTGTGTCGACACACTATCTAGTGTCTCGACACAATACTATTTATAGTGTCGACACACTTTCTGGTGTCTTGACACTTTCGTAGATGTCTCGATACATTCTCTGGTGTCTCGATATAACTTTTAACTTAGAAAAAATTTTGTTCTCTAAGTTAAAGATACTTGACATTAGTGAGGTCTATCATTGATATCTAAATAAGTAAACTTGATTACTGACTAATTACTTTATTCTAATTTTATATCATTTTTATGTGTGCATCAATTACTCAAGATTCAACATTCCAAGTTCAAACTTAAAGAAATTAAATTTCTCTTCTTCTAAGGGCTTAGTAAAAATATCAGCAATTTGTTTATTTGTTGGAACAAATTCTAAATTAATATCTTCATTTTCTACATGCTCCCTAATAAAGTGATATCTAATTTCAATACGTTTTGTTCTACTATGTGACACAGAGTTGTTTGTGTTAGATCTAGTGACCAACCTTAGAGGGGGGGGGGATAAGGTTTGATGCGTTATCTGGATTTAAAATAATTGCGTCCTAGGAAATCGAGTTCTGGAAACTACCGTGGGGCGTTAGGTAGATAACGCACGACTGTAAGTCTATGAAATCGTTTCCTGTGTGATTTGCTTATACACCACACACATGAAATTAAGCTAACATTCATAGCAGAATTGTAGAAGTAATAATACAGAAAATATATTTCATTGCAAGGATTAACAACAAATGGTTTTACAAATACAAAATTGTGATCCCCGTGACCCTGGGGATCGAAGGCGGTGAAAATGAAAAAACCTCTTTTGTTTTCTATACTAACCCGCTCTACGGACCGATTGGCTCTCTCCCTTTTCCTCCAAGAAAGGTATTTGAGTCGGATCTTCACATCCTCACAAGTTAGGGTCTTAGAGCCCCGCTAGATCCTCCGATCTAGACATCCCTATCCCCAGGATGATTTACCGCAGATTCCTACCCGGATTCCGACGACCTTCCCCGGTCGATTTCTTGCGAAACCCTTCCCGAATTTCGACGACCCTCCGGTCGATTTCCCTCACACAAGATTTATAAAACGAAAAGATTACAAGAATAAAAGATGTAAATAATTCAAAGATGAAGTTCTCCCTCTTGACGAATTCTCCATTGAGCGATCTACGACCAGTGCTTGAGATCTTCGTTTGCTAGCAACCGGTCAGCTCTTCGTAGTCGATGTAGATCTTGGATCATCGGAGACCTTCGTTCACGAATGGGAGGGAGACGACTTTCTTCTTCTTCGACAGAGACTTTTGAAACGAAGCACAAGAAGGTGGTCGAACCCTAGAATTCACGAGCTCCCATCGCTCTTCAGTCCTCCAATCAATGGGAATAGAAACTAAGGCAGCCTTTTATACGTCTTGAAAATAGGCTACCGCCGGCGGTAAGACTAGAACCCGACGATAGGTTCGCGCGCTTTTTGTGTGAGCTGTCATCCAAATCTAGAATAATATTCAAAACGAATATTTGTCGTTTTATCGTTACTAGCGTCGTGCGGTTACAGCTACCGCCGTGCGGTAATATAAGACACGACGATTCTGAACAGTCGTGTCGATACTCGTCGAGAGGCTAGCGCAGCGTGGTAACTGCTATTGCCTGCGGTAGTTTTGTTTCTCGAGAAATCCTTCTCATCATTCTTCGAGAGGTTAGCGCGGCGCGGTAACTGTTATCGCCTGCAGTAATTTGGTTACTCGAGAAGTTTGTCTTGATACTCGTCAAAATACTAGCATGGATCGGTAAAGACTATCGCCTGGCGGTAAGTCGTTACTCGAGAAATCATGCATTCGTTGAGAGGCTAGCATGGCACGGTAGCACTACCGCTTGGCGGTAATTTTCCGAGAGCCTGGTCAAAATAATCCATTGCGTTAGCGCAGGTGGTAGGACTAGCGCGAAGCGGTAGTTTCCCGAGAGCTCTGTCCAATTAATTCATGGCTACCACTCAACGGTAACTTCTACCGCTCAGTGTTAGTGTCCATAGGAATCTTCTTCTTCTTCGCTTGCACCTGTCAACCCGCACACTCTATCAATAGAAGATGTGATCAAATACAACCTGAGAGTTGATATTCTCAAACACAGGGAATATGAAACATCCGTTCCAACAAACTCCCCCTTTTGATAATATCAACTTCCGTTCATGAGAAATAACAATGAGATAGAGTGCATATAAAGAATAAGAGTTATAGGCTAACATCAGGTTACAGGTTCTCTATATAGCTCCTCTACACGCACGCTCCCCTATCTACATGTTCGACATGCTCCCCCTATCTATGTGCCCACATTGTTAACATGCTCTCCCTATATGTGACCTATCCTAACCCGTGACTCATACTCATGAACAATTTATTCTCCCCCTTTGATAATATCAAAAGGGCGGGCAAGGCCAACCAGACATGCAGGATGAAAAATAGTATATATGATGAGCGTTTAGACAAATAGCAGATAATGCACACACAAAGTAAAGTTAGAGATGATAATCATAGAGGTGACTCAAAACGGAATACATATCAGAGAATTGTAAGCACATGGGTCATAAAATGGAGCAAGGTACACAGACAGAGAGATTCAATTTGCAGAGATAATATGAATTGGACAGCACAGACAAAACTAAGCACACAACGAGTACGTCTAAAATGCTATAAGAGTTAGGAAGTAATCAAGTTGAATAAACATTGAGAACGTCATGAGTGTAAATTGTGTGCTAGTACGTATTGTGCTAAAACGAGATAGTGTAGATGCAGTCCGATTCTTATGTGCAGAAGTCTTAGATAAGGCAATGACATGTGTTCGTGTAGCATCGAAAGCGAGATAACACCAAGGGAAAAATATCATATTGTCCATGGTTATCTCGATCATCTAGGAACCTAACACAAGAGAAATAAGGTGAATAATCACCTCACATGTCATTCAATGTCATACATAGGCAAAAACTAGGGGCACTAAGCTAAATATAGAGTCGATGCACAAGATCAAAGTGACTCGTTAACCAAGGTGCTCATCCTCACAATGCTCATGAAGACTTATCAAGAGGAATGAGTAGTTCTTGGGGGGACCGTGACAAGAGTTGTGATAGATTGCGTAGTTTTATTTTGTTAGCGTAGATCTATCACTTTGATCATTTTTTTTAAATTCACGGAGCACCGAGTCAATCGAAATCAATCAACCTAAATAGATACACTTTAACTTGTATACATATGAATTTTGTATTAGAGTTTTGGCCCAAAGTATAACACCTAGTTTTACTTGTATACATACTACAACTCATCGACTTCTTTCGCAGAATCCGCTCTGGAAGGCTTCTTAGAAGTTGAAAGGTTCAGTGGGACAAGTAATCCTCTAGATCACACTGGGCGTTACGAGACTACCATGTATGCTTGCAATGCCTTAGATCTGTTATGTGCCAAACATTTCCAGCTACGCTAAAAGGATGAGCTCAAGCTTGGTTCCATTCTCTACGAAAAGAGAGGAAAAATAGCTATGTCGAATTGGCTGACCTCTTTGTCAAAAAATTCATTGCAGACCAAACGTCCGCGCTTGTAAATCCAAGACTACCTAAAAATCAAAAGATAAAATGAGGAAGAAATCCATGCTCTGAGCTCAAGAAAAGTTATAGACAACGCATAAGTGCATGCAAAACAAAAGAGACCCATCGACATTCATGCCACTCAATGCCCCTAGGTTGAGATCTTCCAAGTTATTCGCAATCACTCTGCCCTACGAAAGCCCAGGCCACTTGCCAAAAATTGAGGACATCTATCCAGTTACAATGAATATCACCGAGGGCCCGTTCATGACACAGAGGAATGCAATCACCTAAGGGAAGAAATTCAGCGACTCGCTTGCCTTGGGGTAGTTGATCTGTTTTTATTGAAAAAGGAAGAGCAGGATCCTACACAGAATCTACAAAGTATTACCATAAGCATTGGTGAACCATCAACTAGAATGAACCAAGTCTTGGTAGACAAGGGGGTCACAACCATTGTGTTGTTTTTGTCAACACTTCTTCAACTTAAGCTAACAAACAGGGACCTCAAGCTAAGGGCAGCCTCCGCACACATCCCCGGGTGCGCTCTAGTTCCGGTCATGGGCACCATTAATCTTCCAGTCACTTTAGAAGAAGAACCTGTACAAGCAACCTACGATGTGTAATTCGTAGTTATTCAGGCAGATTCTGACTACACCACAATACTTCAATAGTTACTTCTGGATGCTTATCAAGCTTGTTTACGCCACTTTTATCCTTGAATTATTGTCCTCCATTCTTAGTTTTTTCATTTTTCATGTTTCCCTATTTTCTAATTTCTAATTTCAATATTGTAAGAAACCGCGAGCCATAACTCATGAAAATTATGTTTTAGTAATGAATGCTACATCATACTTTCTTTCAGCATTGTCTCAAAAAAACTCGGTAAGTCTACGCATGCGGTTTGAATGAGACAACTCTTCATCGAACCTGCCTTTTATGCCTTATCATTGTTTGGGCCTGTCCCCTTGCGATCGACACCAACCACTTGGTAAGACAGCGCATGTGGTTTAAATGAGACAACTCTTCACCGAACCTGCCTTTCTATGCCTCATCGTCGCCTGGGCCTGCCCCCCTTACGATCAACACCAACCACTTGATAAGACTGCGTATGCAGTTTGAATGAGACATCTCTTCACCAAACCTTCCTTTCTATGCCTCATCATTGCCTGGGCATGCCCCCCTCGCGATCGACACCAAACAAAATTTAATTAAGATAGACACGCAATTGGATTGAGCAAATAAATTCTTTGTCATCACTACGGGCCTAAATTTTACCAACTACTAGTCGTTGTACCCGGAAACCACGGTTCAATGAGGAGTTCAAACCTGGAGGTAGCTCGCCTTTACTTTTCTCAAGCTAATGTCACAGATGTGGACTTAGAGTTCGGAAAACTTCCCACCAGAAGAACCTCAAACAGACCTCGTGTCGCAGCAAGGAGGTCCTGTCACACATCCGGAAGATCTTAGATTGCTTCCCCTTCCAAACTAGAGCTAGATCGAGCACCTTTGGAGACCCAAGGGAGCTTTCGACCACCCACTAGGAGACCATGGTGAGTGATGAGCTGAAGCTCCTGCCAACTAAAGCTATCCAGGGGAGAGTAAAACTTAGAGAGAGGTCCTTTCCAAAGGTGCCCTTGGGGGTCTATTTATAGTTTTCTGGGGATGGTCTGCCAATAGCGAGATCCCGCCTTTTGGTAACTATTAAATGCAACCCAAAGTGGCCTGCCAACTGCGTAACTCTGCTATTTGGAGGGGCTAATGACAGACCAAATTCAAATTATAGACAAACAAAAAATGGAAAAGAATAGCCTCTAATGGAGAGTTAATGCACTTCGGCCTACTCGCCTTGGCGGCGAGTGCCCGATGGTACTAGACACTCGCCACCCACTCGACCAGCGAGCACCTGATAAGGCTGGGCACTCGCCAACTTACCTCTCGCCCATATGAGACACTTCGACTTGCCGCCTCTGCTTGCCCTCCACTATGCTGTGTAAGTAATGATTGTCTGGTGAAACCGCGTGCTTGCTCCTTGTCCTTGGGTTAGCTTGGCCCACTTGACAAATATATGGTTATACACAATCCCCGCTCTTTGCGAGACCTATCCCAAGCTCGAAAAGATAGTTCAACCCCATCATTATTTGGCGAGTGGGGACTGAGGAGAATCTTTAGGGTCACGAACTGAAGGTGCCCCGACTGCCCGCTCAGGATCGGCAGATACCCCACACTGCAACAGACATTTCTCCTCCACGAATAAGGAGATGTTAAATAAGTGATTGGCCAATCTGGAGGCTCAGTAAATCCAAGCATCGGGGAGAATTCCCTCTCTTTCCCCTTCTAACTATGACAACAGTCAGGCAACACATTCTATAGTACAGACAAGCCCCAAGAGTTCCTGACATACCCAAACAGGATGTTATCGTGATGAAGATCCATCCGGGTCTTAAAGTCAAGCCAACTTTTATTGTTAAAGATCTCAAAACGACCTCCACCATCAACGCGGATATCGCACCAATCTCTGAAACAATTTAAGGAGAATTTTGAACCATGCTCTCTAAAGAATACGACCAATCCCATAAGGAACCCCATCCCAAGTGGTCTGAATTGGGATATCGAAACACTGTAGAACTTCAAAATATCAATCACCTCCTCGCATGGTGGAAAACAAAAGCTCGATCTCAAAGTGATCTCGCAAACCGTCAACCAACCTTTCGGTGGATTTTGAACCATCTCCTTAATGCGTGGTATTCTCACTTCAAGATCGGCAGGTAACCCGTATCTCTTCCTCCATATCGCAATTTGATCGTCAGTAAGTGACGAGCGCGGGCGCATAAGTCTCGTGGGACGCTTTGTCAGGTATTGTATCTACAATAACCCTGATTTGAAGAAGGGTCCAGTTAAGCTAAGATGAATTGAGTCTGTACTTGATGCCTTATTTTAGGTATGTACTTGTAGGTCTACATTGCTAAGTACACACCAATGTCAGGTTACAGTGGGTCAGTAAACATAGGACTATACAATGTAATCATTCATTGTGTAGGCCAAGGTGTTGACTCACGTATAATCTCTCTATTAGGGTGTACTTCTATCCTAAGTGTATAAGGAGGATCAAGGAAGGAGAAGGACTTAGATTTAGAAGAACAGAATTTTACCTAAGTAAAATTCGTCGAGTATTATAAGGGATACTCGTTGAATTCGTCGAGTATACTCATTGATACTCGTCAAATTCATCGGATATCCTCACAAGCACCCGTCAAATTCATCATATGTACTTGTGGTAGAATATCTGAGAGTGGAAAAATAGTTAAGTAAAATTCATCGGGTATCCTCAAGTATACTCGTCAAATTCGTCGAATGTATCTAACGATACTCGCCGAATTCGTCGAATATACATATCGATACACGCCGAATTCATCGAATCATCTCGACGCTACTTCTCTGATTTTTTTCAAGGCATTTTGGTCGAGTACGTCGATTGCGTCAATGGCGTCGAGTGCATTGACTGTGTCAATGGCATCGAGTGCGTCGTGTCAGCCAACCGATACTCATCGAATTTGTCAAGTATACTAGGTGATACTCATCGAATTCGTCGAGTATGACTTCAGCACGGCGTTGAGTGTCTAGCTAGTTTGAGATGAATTTTCTCTAAGTAAATTTTGTCGAATATCACTACTAGTTCGTCGAGTATACTCAGCTATACTCGACGATACTTGACGAAAAGGACTTCGGCAATTTTTTCCATCTATTTTTCAAACAGCGACTCGGGTTGAACGATGACCATGCACAGTAATTTCACAAGTCTCATTTTGGAAATTCCTTTATAGTCGTTGCTATTGAGGATGACTATAAATACTTAGGGTGGATTTTTCATCAATCCTAATCATGTTAATTATCCAAAAAATCAAAATCATAAAAGATTCCAAAAAGAGAAATTTCCACCTCATGTATGTTACGTGACTCCCATTCGGCCGACGCAAGTAGTGCACGATTCGATCTCCCTCTTCATATTCGATTGGATCTTTGTATTCTAAAGATCTCTAATCCTTCAGATCTAGTCTTTTCAAGTTTCAAGATTCGAAGTATTCAAGGTTTCCGATTTCTCCGTGTTTGCCAAGCTATTCAAGTTCAACCTAAACGAAGAACGGCGGATAGAAGACTTCAGATCTTGTTAAGATTTTTCTTGTAAAACTATTGTGTAATTTTCTTTTACATTTGGAGGAGATTTATCTTCGAGTTGTACATCCATTTGTGGATCGAGTTGTAGATCCGTTTGTGGATCGAGTTGTAGATCCAGTTGTGGATCGAGTGGTAGGAGAAGTGTCTCCGAGTTGTAGGAGTTGCAGCTCTTAGGTGTAAGATCTGTTGAAATCTAAGAGAGGCGAAGTAGCCGAATCTATCCCTTCGTGGTAAGTAGGCGAGTCGAGACAGTGGATGTACCCAATACGGGGAACCACTATAAATCTCCGTGTTCTGTGTACTCTCAATTTTTAAAGTATTTTTATTCCGCGAAAAGACACAAACATCACCTATTCACCCCTCTCTAGTTGATTCCGGTAGACTTTAGATACTTTCACGCTTTGAAGCCTGAAAGGGAAGGAAAACAAAAGTTAAATTCAATGATCAAAACGAGGACGCTTAATTGAATGTTTGGTGCATCGTTTGTTGAAATTTGATATAGCGGAAGACGGGAAACCAGACATAGGAACACTCAACCTATTCGAGCCCAAATAAACCATATACAAACCAGAAGAACAAGAATCTTATACTAAACAATCTTTACAAGGCAAGACATACATGACAAGACATGATTTCGCCAAGTACAAAGGAGAAGTAAATAAGAGAATTAAGCCGGGCGGACTGCCTCAGAGACCGCCGAGTTCGCTGAGATCGTCAAGCTGCTACTGTACCACTGATCATTAGAGTATGTTCAACCCGCCTAGTCGCCAGACCGCAACCAAGCCGCGCGGACTACCCATTATTCCAATGTTAAACTCTAACCACCGATATGCAAGCCGCCAAACCACGTGAGCTGCTGCTGCCGAACTGAATAGACCACCAGAAGTGGACAGCTTATTGAACCGGGAAACTAGTTACAGAAGAGAGACCGCCTAGCCGCCACCCGTGACCTGTTGTTAACTGCTGGTTGCTATCCGCAGAGTCTGCACTGTCCCTGACCGCAGTCAGAACCAAGTCCTAGCCTTCCAGCGCTATCCGCACAACCTGCACAGCACAACCTAGTCAACCTTCTCAAACCGCTCAAATAAAAAAAATCCAGTCCGCAGCAACTATCTGCGAGTTCACTTACTATTCATTCACTTATCATTGATGTGATAGGGGGTCCTATTTATAGGCACGGTGAGGAGTGTGGTCACCACCCTAGCCGATAGGATAACCGCCCCATCCTGCAGCAAGAACCAAGTGTATCTGTAAGCCGCGGATACAAATCTAGTTCGCCGCGACCTTTCCCGGATAGCCAGCCCGCCAAGTAGCTTTACCAAGGCCAGATAGCAACCTCTATCCGCCTTGTCGCTAAAGGCCCAGCCAGGACACCGCCAATAGCCGAACTCTACAGCAACACCCTATCCGCTTATCAGCGGACATCGCTCTAGTTCGCGCGCCATGCAGACTCACCTTTAGTCTGCTTTCACCAAGCTTGCAACCAAACCACAAGGCAACTGCTGCCGAGCTTGGCGGACTGAGATGTAGTCCGCGCTAACTGCGCGATCTCGCTAGTCTGAGCCAAACTTGGACTTGGTTCAAAACCAACCACATCCACACCACTGGCAATAAGGGCTAGTCCGCGCTTACTGGCGGACACTAGAAGCAGTCCGCCAATCCCGGCGAACTCCACCAGTCCGCACTAACTGATGATCTCTGCGGCTACCGCCTGCCGCTCCACCAGAGTTAGACCAAGGAAACTCCCATGTCGGTTTGCCGATCTCTAGCCCTGTCCGCTCTATCCGGTGAACTCCGCGGATTCCGCTTGCCGCACCACCAGAGCTAGACCAAGGAAAATCCCATGCCAGTCTATCGAGCTCCATCCATGTCCGCTCTATCCGGCGAACTCCGCGGCTTCCGCTTGCCGTGCCACCAGAGCAAGACCAAGGCATCTGCCATGCCGGTCTATCGAGCTCCATTCCAGTCCGCTCCTTATCAGACTCCACGGATAGAGAAGCTATCTGCCCGATTACCTTCGGGACCAAACTCTTGGCTGAGCATAAGCTGGCCTGGTAGGCCGCCACCTTTATCAGCACAGTATGCGCGAACAGTCCGCCCGGGCCGCAAAAGAATAAGCTGATTACAACAACTCTGCCAACCTGGCTAACCGCTAGTCCTGTCCGCATAGGTCGCACGAACAGGTCGCACCCACTTTCACTTCACCATTTTCAACACTCCCCCTTGAAGTGAGAAGTGGTGAGCAACCCCAGCAGTTCCCGTATCCTTGCCCCCGGTCCCTCCGATAGCGCCTTCGAGAAGATGTCCGATATATAGTCCCTGTCCCGCATATCCTGGATCATGAGGGATCCCTCCAGCATCTCCCAAAGGGAGTCATGCTTCCCTCTGCCTTCTTCTTCAGCCTCGACCTCCACTTGTACATCATAGGAGTATCACCAATGATCTTGGGCATAAGGCCCCAAGCCTCGTCTCCTCTCAGAGTAGTCACCTTCTTAGCCTTGGCATCATTCACCTCCTTGACTCTAGTTGTTTCGTCATAACTAGAAGACCCTTGCTCGATCTGAGGGCCTACGAGAAAACATTAGACCAAGCTCACCGTGTTTCCTCCGCAATATCGAACTTGTGGGTTGATGACCCTCTTCTACCTCCGAAGAGTTTGATCATGGCTAACCACCTCCGCTGCTCATGAACCAGCTCCATTCCCGGGCAAATCCGGAACAATGCTCTCCTTGCTTCCTGAACAAGAAACCACCGCACTGAAACCAGAAGCACATGGAGCAATACTCCCCCTGCTACCTGAACCAAAAGCCTCCACTCTTGAACAAGAACTTCTCGGAACATCACTCCCCTTGCTATTTGAACAAGAAGCACCTGGAGCAACGCTCCCCCTGCTTCCTAAACCAGAAAAAACCGTCTTCGAGCCAGAAGCACCTGGAGTATTGCTCCTCCTGCTTCCCGACCCAAACGCCTCTGCCCCGGAGCTAGAACAACCTGGAGCTCCTGGTGACACAAGAAGCTCCATCTGAACCTTAGCATCAGCCTCCTCCAGCCCACTATCTGACCTGCTCACCTCTAACTCCATATATGAGCTACCCCAATACGACGCCAGCTCATCAAAAACAACGTCTTTTGATACGATGAACTTCTTCATCGCAGGATCCATACACCTCCATCTCTTCTTCTGCTCATCATACCCAACAAAGACTACCTTTGTATTGAGAGCATCTGAAGCATGTACATAGTAGATAGATCCAAACACCCGAAGGTGCTTCATGATGGGCTTTATCCTGAACATCAGCTCATACAGAGTCTTTGTGTTGATCGGACTCAAAGACATCCGATTGATGACATGAGCTGCGCAGGCCATCCCTTCTGCCCAAAAGGCCTTAGGACTGCCTTTCCACTGAAGCCAACACTTGCAGGTATCCATCAAAAGACGGATCTTCTGATATGCTACTCCACTTTGTTTTAGAGTATGTCCACAAGAGAGCTCCCTTCGGATTCCATGCTTCCTGCAAAAGTTAGAGAACACGATTGAGCCGAACTCACCTCTGTTGCATGTTCTCAACTTCTTGATCCGCAGACCAAACTGGCCCTCCACAAGCTTCTTGAACTCCACAAACAACCAGAATGCGTTCGAATTCTCCCTCATGAAGTACACCCAAGTATACCTCGAGTAGTCATCAACCAATATCAACATGTACCTACTGCCTCCAAGACTGGTGGTGACGGTCGGTCCCACCAGATCACCATGGACAACCTCCAATGGTGCCTTACACCTGGACTGCTCCTTATCAAATGTAAAGTGAAAAGCTTCACCGTGTTGACATCCCGCGCAAGCTTGACCGTCTCCGAAGGATGAAATCCTAGGCAAACCTCTCACAAGGCTTCTCATCGTCATTGCTTTAAGCTTGTTCATCCCCACATGCCCCAGTCTTTCATGCCAGATATCTCCACTATCACTAGCCTTCAATCGATCAACATCAGAACTTGTTGACGACACAACTAAGCCCTTCCCTTTGCTCCCTACATAAGTAACGTTCACCGTGTGCAAGACAACCTTACACTCCTTCTTGAGGTGACCAGGCTACTTGAATTTATAGCACCTTGGTACTTCCTTCCTCTTCTCATCATGCCTAGGAGAAACACTCCTCTCTTGTTGATCAGAAGTAGAGGGACCAACCTCTGTAGCCAACTTCACCTCCTTATTGAACAACCCATCGAGGGAAGTCCAAATCTCCGCAGCTGACCGACATCTACCGATGTGGTCCAAGAGTTTCGATGAGATCACCTGCTTGAGAACAACCTCCACTTTCGCGTTTGTCTTCTTCCAAGCTCTCATCACTTCAGCATTGCTAGCAGTATCCTCTTTCCTTTCATCTCCGCGAACCACCACCCAAAGGTCCTCGCCAAGAAGATAGCATTCTATACATGACTTACACTTAATAAAGTTAGTCCATGTAAGAATCTCCATTCCAAGATCCCTTGCAAAACCACCTTCCATTGCACTTAACCCTGGTTCACTTAGACTCACAGAAGAACTGAAGCAAACTGCCGGTTGATCTACTGCACAAGCCTCTATTCCTTCTAATACCATGTTGAAATTTGATATAGCGGAAAACGGGAAACCAGGCGCAGGAACACTCAACCTATCCGAGCCCAAATAAACCAGATGCAAAACAGAAGAGAAAGAATCTTGTACTAAACAATCTTTACAAGGCGAGATATACATGGCGAGACATGATTTTGCCATGTACAAAGGAGAAGCAAATAAGCAAATAAGAGAATTAAGTTGGGCGGACTGCCTCAGAGACCCCCGAGTTCGCCGAGTCCACTGAGACCGCCAAGCTGCTACTGCACCACTGATCTATAGAGTCCGCTCAACCCTCCTAGTCGCCAGACTGCAACCAAGCTGCGCGGACTACCCGTTATTCCAATGCTGAACTCTAACCGCCAATATGCAAGCTGCCAGACCGTGTGAGCTGCTGCTACCGAACTGAACAGGTCGCCAGAAGAGGACAGCTTATTGAACTGGGAAACTAGTTGCAGAAGGTAGACCACCGAGCCGCAACCCATGACCTGTTGTTAATCGCTGGTTGCTATCCGCAGAGTCCACACTGTCTCTGGCCGCAGTCATAACCAAGTCCTGGCCTTCCAGTGCTATCTGCACAACCTGCACAGCACAACCCGGTCAACCTTCTCAAACCGTGCAGATACGAAAATCCAGTCCGTAGCAACTATCCACGAGTTCACTTACTGTTCATTCGCTTATCATTGATGTGATAGGGGGTCCTATTTATAGGCACGGTGAGGAGTGTGGTCATTTCCCTAGTCGATCGGATAACCGCCCCCATCCCGTAGCAAGAACCAAATGTATCTGCAAGCTGCGGATACACATCCAGTCCTCCGCGACCTATCCCAGATAGCCAACCCGCCAAGTAGCTTTACCAATGCCGGATAGCAATCTCTATCCTCTTTATCGTCAAAGGCCTAGCCAGGACACCGCCAACAACCGAACTCTGCAGCAACACCCTGTCTGCCTATCAGCAGACATCGCTCTAGTTCGCGCGCTCTGCGGACTCACCTCCAGTCTGCTTTCACCAAGCTTGCAACCAAGCCACAAGGCAACTGCTGCCAAGCTTGGCAGACCGAGACGCAGTCCGCGATAACTGCGCGATCTCGTCGGACTGAGCCAAACCTGGACTTGGTTCAAAACCAACCAAGTCCACACCACCAGCCACAAGGGCCAGTCCGCGCTTACTGGCAGGCACTAGAAGCAGTCCGCTAATCTCGACGAACTCCACCAGTCCTCACTAACTGGCGATCTCTACAGCTACCGCCTGCCACTCCACCAGAGCTATAATAAGGCAACTCCCATGCCGGTCTACCAAGCTCCAGCCCTGTCCTCTCTATCCGGAGAATTCAACGGCTTCCGCTTGCCATTCCACCAGAGCTAGACTAAGGCAACTCCCATGTCGGTCTGCCAAGCTCTAGCCCTGTCCGCTCTATCCGACAAACTCCGCGGCTTCCGCTTGCCACACCACCAGAGCTAGACTAAGGCATCTGCCATGCTGGTCTGCCGAGCTCCAGTCCGCTCCTTGCCAGACTCCGTGGATAGAGAAGCTATCCTCCCAGTTACCTTCTGGGACCAAACTGCTGGCTAAGCATAAGCTGACCTGGAAGGCCGCTGCCTCTGTCCGCACAGTCCGTGCGAAATGACCGCCTAGGCCTCCAAAGAACAAGCTGACTACAACAACTCTGCCGACCAGGCTAACCGCCAGTCCTGTCCACATAGGCCGTGCGGACAGGTTGCACCCACTTTCACTTCACCATTTTCAACATCGTTACCCCATCTCGACAAGGTTAAGCCACACAAAAAACACGCAAGTGAGAGACCAGTCACGTGTACCATCAGGTGCGCGCGTACGCACGAGGCAGTGTGGGCCTGCAGGCATACAAGTGCAAGGTCGCGTGCACCTTCAGGTGCGCGCACACGTGACCGCGCACACCATCGGGTGCGCGCGCCCAATCGCGCGAACCTACAGGTGTGTGCGCACGCACCTTCAAATTCACATGTGTGACCATGCACACCTTCAGGTGTGTGCGCGCGCTACTGCGCACGGCCATGCGCAACCTCATGTGCATACGCAAGGCCACACGCACCGTAGGGTGCGCAGGACTGTCGGTGGTCCATTCCCATCCTTTTGAGCACGCTTCCGGGAAGGCTCGTCAAAGAGGCTTGCGTCCGCATGCTCTCTCTTCTCCATTACCGGCTCCGCCTTATCTAGCGCATACCTTAGCATGCAAAGCACCGCCATCTGCCTTCTCGGGTACTTCTCCTTTTACCATCATCGTTGCCGCCAGCGAAAAACTCTCTTGCGAAAAGGAAGAAATCCTCGCTCTTATCCTGTAATGGTTTCTAACACCGAGGATTTCTGTGGCACAATTGGTAGCAATAAGATTCCATTTATAGAATTTTGGGGTGCGAATAGCCCTCTCATCATGATCCCCATTATCTTAGTGGGTACATGGGTTTGACCATCGCGCACGCGATCCACATGCGGGGGATCCCTCTTTTATTGTTTGATTAGGGTCGGCTAGATGGTCGGCCCCTCCCCCGCTCCCTCTCCCTCTCCTCCGGCCGGCTGGCTCAAGCCGGCCTGATTTCCGGCTAGTGTAAAGGTCGCGCCTCGCGGCTATACTTTTGCGGTCGCATGGCACGACCACCCCGCCGGTCTCCCCAACCGGTAGGGGCACACCCCTCCTATGGTCGTCATTGCGACCATGAGAGGACGCAGGTGGAGGTTGGCCGCACTCATTCCTCCAGCAAGGAGTGCTTGGCCAGCCGCTCCCCACGTGCCCCGGTTCCGGCCGGCCCCACATTACGGCCGCCGAAGCTGGCTTCTCGGCCAGTGCAAACCGTGTGACCAGCAAATGGTGCCGGCGCCGCGCCCGGTGCACCTATCATTTTGACCGGCCATGCGTGGCCCCACCGATTCCGCCAAACAGCTTCCCACGGCCGACTGGTGCAACACCGGTGGTTGGAGGCTAGCCAATGTCACACCGGTGGCCTACGACTGACACGAGAGTCGACCGCCTCCCTTGTCCGTGAGGGGCAGCTCTCCTGTTGGTGTTGGTGGCACGCCCTTCCTCTATCATCCGATCGGCCCCACCACGATCGCAACCATTTGTTCCGGGGAAAACCCCTTGCGTAACTTCCACTGTTAGTGGAGGGGGATCATAGTCGTATAGCGGGTTACATTTAATAAATATTGCATGATATATGTATGCCCAGACCTATACTTAATAAAATAATATTGGTGGTTATGGTGTGCGGATAGCAGTATAACCACTGTAATCACCTCCTGAAGGCTATAAAAAGGCCCTCAGGCCTGCTCATTTCTCACTTTTCTCCTCCGTGCTTTATTCTTCCTCGGTCCAAAGCTTTGCCGTCATTCTCAATAAACCACTGTTCCTCCACCATAATTATCCAACGAACCACCGTTCCTCCACTAGAATTCTCCTACATGTCACCTCCGCTCCACCAGAAACTCGGTTAAGTCTGCACCATCACCACGAAGAAGACGCTCTACCCGTTGTTGGAAGAAATCCATGTTCATATTGTTGGGTCCATTGCCCACAATGTCCCAGATTTGAAGAAGTCAATCATGTCAATGATATACATAAAGTTGTATTTGATGTATGCTTAAGTTCATGCATGCAGGTTAGTCCTTGAAATAATGATAGGACATGTATTCCAAGTGATGTGATAGGTGGTCACAAAGTAAAGATGTGGAGGGACTGAAATCTGTCTAAGTCCATAGGAGTTGAGTGAAGCTAGTTCACTCAACGCTAGATGAAAGGGAAGATGTTGGATAGGATGGAAATCGCCTAAGTCCACAGGCGTTGAGTGAAGTCTATTCACTCAATGCTAGATGAGTAAAAGCATTGAGTATAGTCACAGCCTAACAATTGGCAAGCTGAAAATGTGGTTAAGTCCACAAACGTTCAGTGAAGTCTACTCACTCAATGCCATACAGCAAAAAGCTGTAAGACAGGCTAAGGCAGTGAATGCCTAAGAAGAAACAGGCAGAAATATGGCTAAGTCCATAGACATTGCGTGAAGTCTACTCACTCAATGCCATACAACATAAATCGTTGAGTATAGCTCAGACAGTCAACGTCACATAAAATCTGTGTAGATATTTGACTAAGTCCATAGGCGTTGAGTGAAGCTTACTAACTCAACGCCATGTGATAAAAAGCATTGACTGAACCTTAGTCAGTCAGAGACTGTGATTTCACAGAAATTTGGTTAAGTCCAAATGCGTTGAGTAAAGACTGCTTACTCAATACCTAGTAACAGAAGGAAATATGTTAAGTAGTTTGACATTGAGTGAAGCTTACTCACTCAACGCCAAGTGACTAAAATCAAATCTAAGTGGTATGGCGTTGAGTGAAGCTTACTCACTCAACGCCAAGTGACAGAACTCCAGTTAAGCAGTTTGGCGTTGAGTGAAGCTCAATCACTCAACGTCTAGAGACATAAAACTTTTCTAAGTGTTTTAGCGTTGAGTGAAGGTTGCTCACTCAACGCCTGATGACAAAAAACTTTTCTAAGTGTTTTTGTGTTGAGTGAAGGTTGCTCACTCAACGCCTAATGATAGAGAACTTTTTCTAAGTGTTTTGGCGTTGAGTGAAGGTTGCTCACTCAACGCCTAGTGACAGAAAATCTGTCTAAGTGTTTGGAGTTGAGTGAAGCTTACTCACGCAATGCCTATACTAAAGATGTTTGATTTTGGCTAAGTCCATAAATGGTGACGTGAGCAAAGTCAACAAGTCAACAGATTTCAAATTAAGTGCGCAAAAGCTACAGAACACCACAAATACTGTCGGAGGTCTACTGTACGTCTTCTTCCGTTAAAGCAAGATGAGCTGTTTGTTGTAGGTGGTCTCCACAGCTTCTTGGAGCCGTTAATCGACGGAAGATAAAAGGGACAGCTTCTGGATGTTGAACTCAACTTTTAGGGTTTTATTCAAAAAGAAAAAAGCGGTTGGACTTCATCTTCCTCCCCATTGCTGCCAAGAAAAAGCTTGAAGTCATCCAACAGAACAAAAAGTTCAGTTAACTATAGCATTCTCTTTTGCTACAACAAGATCAGAAATACTTCTGATAAAGAAAGAGAGGAGAGCCTTCGGTCTTTTGCAGGTATAGTTAGTTGTTTGAAGAACTCAAGACCTAACAGATCTTCAGTCTTCTACAGCAAGTTCAAAAATAACATTCTGAGTTACTTCCAGTAGAGGCAACCTTTTACTGAAGAACATCTTCTTGCTACTGTGAAGATAGATAGAGCTGAGATAACTCAGCTCTAGTAGTTGACACAGAAAAATTTCTCTGTGTCAAATTAATTAAAACCACTATATTTTGTAAGATACTTTTGGATCTGAGCTGTAGGGCTCTTGAGCCTGGGTAGGGCAAATTTGCCTGAGCTGTAGTAGAGTTATACTCACTGAGTGTAGGATACAGCTTGGATCTGAGGTAGGTGATCAGTTGATCACTAAGCTGTAGGGATTTTGAGCCTGAGGTAGGAGAGTCATTCTCTCTGATTTGTAGGGCACTTGTACCTGAGCTATAGGATCCTTTGGATCTGAGGTAGGGCCTTTGTGTCTGAGCTGTAGGAGAGTAATTCTCTCTGAGGTAGGGCTATCCTCCAGCCTGAGTGGTAGGGTCATTGGCCTGAGGTAGATGATAAGTTGATCACTGAGTTGTAGGGCTTAGTGCCTGAGCTGTAAGTCTTGGAGGAGTCTGAGAGATCTTGAGGGATCTAAGGTGTAAGCTCTTTGAGCTGAGTTTTGGAGAAGTGTCTTGCAAACCTAAAAGTTAGAAAGGTGGGAGGAGAGTGGATGTATCCATAATCTGGGGAACCACTATATATTATGTGTGTGCTTTTCTGTGTTGTTTCTTTATTGCAGGTTCTTGAAAGCTGATAATTGCTAACACACTAAGCACTTAAAGAAGAAACTTAAAGAAAGTCACAAGATACCAACAAACTTATTCACCTCCCCCTCTAGGTTGTAAGTTACCTTGAAAACAAAGACTTTCAAGTGGTATCAGAGGGAGGTTGCTAAAAAGGATTTAACAATCTGAGTGATCTCCAAGGGTAGCTACAACTATGTACTTATGGGTTTTGGAGAGAGCAATAAGGAGCTAGGTTCCATGAAACTCTCCATCTGCAAAAAGGAGAATTTTGGAATCTAGAAAGAGAGGGTCAGACTATTTATGGAAGCCTATGACCCTAGGATCTTTGTGACAGTAAAAGAGGGACCCTTCATCCCTATGAAAATCTCTGCTCTGGATGCTAATGTCCAGACATCCAAGACTTATTCAAAAATGACCAAGGATGAGGTCATGTTGGTTGCTTTGGATAAGAGATCCCAGAACATCATAGTCAGTGTTATTGATAATTCAACCTTTCAGAACTTGGTCCACTGCCAGACCTCCAAAGAGATTTGGGACACCCTTGTGGTCTACATGGAGGGTACTGAAGAGGTAAGAGATGATAGAAAGTTCATGCTCAAGCAGGAGTATGAGGCTTTCAGATAATCCTGAAAGAGAACATAGCTACTTGCTATAAAAGTTTTTCATGATCATTAATGAACTGAGGACCTATGAGAGGGTCTTCAGTCATTATGAAATATATGACAAGTTCCTAAGATCTCTCACTAGAGATTGGGATACTAAGATTTGTGTCATAAGAGAGGTGACCAAGCTTGCTGATACTCCTCCCCAAACATTGTTTGGAAAGTTGCTCTCCTATGAGATGCAGCTAGCTGCCAGAAAAGAGGAGGAGGCCACCAGCAAATCCCAAGCCAAGGAAAAGTCCTTGGCATTCAAGGCAGATAGCATCAGGAAGAATATGGAGAGGATTCCCTCTCCACCAAGAAGACTAGCTGATTTAGACAGCTCAGACTCAGATGCATCAGAATGCAGCATGTTAGATGAGGACTTTTCTTCCTTCTCCAGGCACTTTCAGAAGCTGATGAAGAATAATCAGTGGAAGAGCAGACCTTCTACCTCTTCTCATTACAGGAGAAATCATTCCAAGGCTGATAGGTATGATTCTAAATCCAGTAAATACAATTCCTCTAAAGTTATCTGCTACTGTTACAGCAAACCAGGGCATGTGATAGCTGATTGCCTAGTGAAGAGGATGGAAGCTGTTGAGAAGAAACAACACCAGCACAAGGGAAAGAAGGAGAAGTCCTTCATTGCCAAGAAAAAGAAGAGCTAGATAGACTCATATTTATCTGAGTCTGAAGAAGAAGAAGCCTATATTGGGCTAGTTGTTACTGTTGCTGAATAAGAAGCTGTAACAACAGATGAAGACTATCCTGCTATCGAGATAGGTATCAGGGTCCCTCTATAATATTCAGACAGTGATTCAGAGGTGGATGAGGAAGATGAAGAAGATGCTTATAGCTGTTATGGGCTGATGGCAATGATATATGAGGAAACCAGCCAGGATCATCCTGGTCAAAGCAAGGTAAAATCTCTATCAAGCTCTTATTTTGAGTCTGGATATGAGACTAGTCCCTGTACAAAACCCTCTTCATCCAGTGGTGAAGATGATTCTGAATCAGAAGGAGATGTCAATCAATTGATTGACAGGTATGGAGAACTTCTAGATGCCTTCAAGAAGTGCAAGAAGTTGTCTAAGAAGCAAGCTGTGGAGATTGCCTCTCTATAGCTGGCTACTTCCCAGCTGACTAAAACAACATCTTTACTAGATTAGAAGGACAGGGAACTTAGCCAACTTAGGGTCATGAACCATATCCAGATAGGCTCCATCAAGTACAAGAATAGTCTCATCAGGGATCTTGAAGAGAGGCTAGGGAGGGAGAAAAGAATAGTGGCTAGCTATTCTAAGCCAAGTACTGAGCTACCCTTGATAGACTCCTTCTCCTCTTAGAAGGGTAAGAAGGGTTTAGGATTCAAGGGAAGCACAAGAGTTGCTCCTTTCAAAGGGAAAGGCAAAACTCTAGCTCCAACTCAGCCTCTTGCTTCCAAGCCTCCCATTTCTTTTAGGAAAGTTCAGTTGCCTTCAAACAGATATGACCAAGAAAGCATCTTTGGTCACTGGATGAATGACAGATCCACTGGTGTGAACAAAAATGTTCACAACGATGGTGGAAGGTATAGCAGGGTGAATGCCTTTAAGGCTACCCATGAAGAAATTGAAATGGCCCATCCTGGACCATTTGTCTTTGGTGCTCCAGCCCCACTCTCAAGAATATGGCTGCAGCAAAGGTTCAGGATCATTCAGCAAAGACTCAGACCAATGGTCAGTCATCCTGCAATCCTAGTTTGGTTGTGTCTGATGCCATCAAGAGCATTCTTTCTGGAAAGAAACTTGCTGCTGCTGGCACTCAGAGCAGGCCAAACAAGCCAGCTAGAAGACTTACCTTCAGTCAAATCCTTATTGAAAGGAATTTGAAGAAGGCTGCTGCTCCTCTTCCTACTGTTCATCCAACTTTCAACCAAACTGCTAAGCCTGCGCAGAATAGAAGATACAACATTCATGAATGTTGGTGTTGTGGCAATGTGGGCCACTTTACTATGGACTGCTGGCATAATCCAAGTATGTCAAGAGTAGCTGTTAGTCCACCAGTCAGAAATATTGTTGGTAAACAAGTTCATTATAAGACTAATATGCACCTATGACCCAATAGAAATTCAGGTTCTAAGGTAATGTAAATTATGTGATGCAGGTTAGTCCAAGTGCCTATACCCCTATATGGTACTTGGACAGTGGTTGTTTCAGGCACATGATTAGGACAAGGAGCAACTTAAAGGAGTACACTCTAGTGAAAGATGAATCCAAGGTTATCTTTGGTAGTTCAGATAGAGGGGTGACTAGAGGCTATGGTAAGATTACCAATGGCATAGTTACCATCACAAAAGTGGCTTATGTTGAAGGGTTGTAACACAACCTCATAAGCATAAGCCAATTCCCTGATCTTGGCTATGTTATTGTCTTCATCAAGGATGAGTGCCAGATTAAGAGGTCAAGTGACCAAAGGTCATCTTGAAAGGCACTAGGAGTGGAAATGTTTATTGTTTAAACTTTCTTTGTCTAGATACAGACTCTCCTATTTGTCTAGTGGCAAATGAGAAAGTCTCAAATTGTGTCTAATGGCATAAGAGGCTAGCTCATTTGAATTACAAGACTATTGGCAAGTTCTTTAGTCAAGAGCTAGTTAGGAATGGTCCTAATGTAAAGTGCACCGAGGAGGGCATTTTCATAGCATGCCAAAAGGGCAAGCAGACCGAAGCCTCCTTCAAGGGCATTGGGACCAAAGACTCTGTGAGATGTTTGTACCTCTTGCATATGGACTTGTTTGGTCCTATGCAAGTTCATAGTCTTGGTAGGAAAGTATATACCCTTGTGGTGGTTAATGACTATTCCAGGTTTGTTTGGGTGTTCTTTCTCAAGAAAAAGAATGAAACCCTTTATATCTTCATCAAGTTTGTCAAGCAAATTCAGAATGAGTTTAATAATTCAGTGGTCAAAATCAGAAGTGACCATGGAACTGAATTCCAGTCTGAAAGCATGATAATGTTCTGTGAAGAGCAAAGGATTCATCAAAAATTTTCTTCTCCAAGAACTCCCCAGCAAAATGAGATTGTTGAGAGGAAAAATAGGACTCTCATAGAGGCTGGAAGAACTTTGTTGAGTTATACATCTCTCCCAGAATATTTTTGGGCTGAGATAGTGAATACTACATGTCATGTCCTCAATAGGGCTTTTATCACCAAGAGCTACAAGAAGACTCCCTATAAGATCTTGAAGGGCAAAAAACCAAACCTGGGCTATCTCAGAATTTTCGGTAGTAAGTGTTATGTGCTTCACAAAGGGAAGTCCTATGTAACTAAGTTTGATGCCAAGTCCTTTGATGGGATTTTTGTTGGGTACAACAATCATAATAAGGCCTATAGGATCTACAACTTGAAAATCCAAGTTATAGAAGAATTTATACATGTAGTCTTTGATGAGTCTACTATGATTAACAGTGAGCTGCCAAGCTCATCTTCTAGTACTGTAGGTATAAAATAGATGATGGACCAGCTAACACTTAAAGAAGCAGCTCCATTAGTCCAAGATAAAGCTGATGGAATGGACATTCCAGTGGAAGGACTGCAAGATACAAGTAAGGTGGATGAAGATAAACAAGATGTTGCCCATGTAGCTAATGTTGAAGCCAAATTGTCTCCTACAATCAGGCATCTGAGGGATCATACAAGACACCAGATTATTGGTGATGTCAGCCAAGGAGTAGTTACCAGGTGAAGAAGTATCAACACAACACTCTACTCAAGCTTCCTGTCATAGGTTGAGCCAAATAAATTTGAAGAGGCCAATATAGATCAGTTCTGGATTGTTGCTATGCAAGAAGAACTGAACTAGTTTAAGAGATGTAAGGTCTAGAAGCTGGTTCCCAGACCACAAGGACATAATGTCATTGTATTCAAGTGGATTTACATGAATAAACTTGATGAAAATGACATTATAATCAAGAACAAGGCAAGGCTAGTAGCTAAGGGGTACATATAAAAGGAAGGTATTGATTTTGATCAAACTGTTGCCCATATAGCAAGATTGGAGGCCATCAGATGGTTCCTTATATATGCTGCACACAAGGGATTCAAGGTCTACCAGATGGATGTGAAGTCAGCCTTTCTGAATGGTGACTTAAAAGAAGAATTCTATGTTGAGTAGCCTCCAGGTTTTGTTGTTCATAACTCACCTAATTCTTTTTATAGACTTAGGAAAGCTCTATATAGGCTAAAACAGACCCCTAAAGCATGGTATGAGACTTTGTCTAGCTTCCTCATTGAGAACAAATTCTTAAGGGGGAAGATAGACAAGACCCTACTCCTAAGGGAATCTAAGGGTAAGATCATCATAGTCCAGATATATGTAGATGACATTATCTTTAGATCTACTAATGACAACCTTTGCAGGAAGTTTGCCAAACTTATGCAAGGGAAGTTTGAGATGAGCAGTATGGGTGAACTTAAGTTCTTCTTGGATCTCCAAGTTAGACAGATTGATGATGGCTTGTCCATATCCCAGTCTAAGTTCACTAGGGAGTTAATCAAGAAGTTTGGTATGGAGAATTCCTCAACCATGAAAACTCTCATGGGGTCAAGTATGCTTATAGGCAAAGATGAGGCAGGGAAACCTGTTGATAAAACTTTGTATAGAGGGATAATTGGCTCCCATCTATATCTAACTACAAGTAGGCCAAACATCATGTATGCTACATGTGTTTGTGCTAGGTATCAAGCTTGCCCTAAAAAATCTCACTACTCTACTACTAAGAAGATTTTGAGGTATCTTATGGGCACACCAGATCTTGGCCTATGTTACCCTAGGAATAGAGAGTTTGAACTAACAGGCTATTTAGATGTAGATTTTGTAGGCTACAAAGAGGATAGGAAGAGCACTTCAGGCACCTGTCAATTCTTGGGAGGAAGACTAGTATCTTGGAGCATCAAGAAGCAAACAAGTGTTGCAATCTCAACTATAGAGTCAGAGTACATCTTAGCAGGTAGATGATGTGCTCAGTTGCTATGGATACATCATCAGCTCTAGGATTATAACCTTCAGATAAGTAGAAGTCCCTTGTATTGTGATTCTACTAGTGCCATCTCAATTGCTAGGAATCCTGTCTCACACAGCAGGACTAAGTATATTGAGATAAGATATCATTTCATTAGGGAGCATGTGGAATGTGAAGATATCAAGCTTGAGTTTGTCTTAATAGACAAGCAAGTGGCTGACATCTTCACTAAGCCAGTATTGAAGCAAAGTTCAACACCTTCAAGTTTGAATTGGGTATGTTGAACTTGTATAGCTTCAGTTGCTCCTCATTTTGTTGCAAGTTATACTATTTCTTACAGGTAAAATTGCTATTTAGTAGAATGAAGACTTTTTAAGAGGAATACCTTCAATGGTATCATGATCAAATACTATCAAGACTTGTATAGACTAGAGTGTCTACCATGGAGTATGATTGAGGATGCTTCAGTTGAGGGGGAGCAAGTCCAACACTGGAAGTTGAGGAGGAAGGAGCAGCACACCTCCACCACTCTCAAGTGGTTCAACTGCGGCTTATCTGTACTCAAAAAGGGGAGCAGATAATCAGAGCCTCCCTGGCTATTTACAGAAGTCAAAAGGTGAAGGAGAAGGATATGATCTGGTATCAGAGGGACAGGAGGAGAAGGATACAAGTGGTATCAGAACTATGAGAAGTATATGATCAAATTGATCAAGACCAGGTAGCAGCAATTCAGGGGGAGCAGGTGTGATGATGATCATGATCACCCTACAGGCAAGGAAGTGTGGTAACTAAAACATCTTCTCTTATTTTAAGTTAATATTATACTGTTGCATATGTTAGTGTATGACATTAACTCAATTGATTGAGGGTTTTGACTTCTTCTAATAGGGGGAGATTATTGGTTCCATTGCCCACAATGTCCCAGATTTGAAGAAGTTAATCATATCAATGATATACATAAAGTTGTATTTGATGTATGATTAAGTTCATGCATGCATGTTAGTCCTTAAAACATTGATAGGACAGGTATTCCAAGTGATGTGATAGGTGGTCACAAAGTAAAGATGTGGAGGGACAGAAATCTTGTTTGAACCCCAGTTTGGATTTGTGCTAGGTTCACTATTAGGTTTGTTGACCCAACATGTATAACCTAGGGTCATTTGTTAGTTCTAGGGTTAAGGTTAGTCACATTAGGTTAGATTATTGAAACCTGCCTTCAGAAGACTTCAGAGACTCAATACTTTAGAGATAAGACAATTTAAAGATTGCAGAAAAAGTCGCTCGATGATAGCTGAACTCAGCTCGACGATCATCGTTCTCAGATTGATGAACTCAGAGTTCCTTCTCTGAGTTTAGCTCGACGAAAGTCTAGCTGAGATCGACGATCTTTGATCTCACATAAGAACTTAAGCTCGACGAAGGACTATCTCAGCTCGACAAACTTGGAGCTCAGTTTGACAAGTAATTTTTCAGCTCGACATTCTCTGAGCTCAGCTCAATAAAATAGAATTCTCAGCTCGACGATCTTGGAGCTCAGCTCGATGAAAAATTTGCTGAGGTCGACTATTTTCTCCCAGGTTCAGTTCGAATAATTCCTTGATGATTTTAGTTCTACTAAGGCAGATGAATTTCAAATTATATTTTAATGTCTGTAATGCTCTAATAATTAATGCACAATATTCTTATAAATATAGTCATCCCATGGAAGCTTTAATTATGTCCTTCACAGAGTTATTACTTGGCTTATTTTATTAAGACAGTATGGGAAATTCATTAAAGACAAATTCTAGTCGTTCAACTCCCAGAATTTCTGCAGTCAGTAAAGGAATTCAAAATTTAAAGGTTGAAATCTGCAAGGGATATATAAGGATTATTTTTTAAGACAGAAAAGTTACTGAGCTGTGATAAAAAGAATAATTCACAAAAAAACTGAAAGAAGAACAGCTCTCATACAACTCAAGTTCTTCATCAGTTTTTGCTTCAGGGCTTTCAAGATACAATCCATCAACATCTGTCTAAAAGCTTCCTGAAGATCTACAAGCAATCTGAAGGCCTACACCCTATGCAAAGCCTCCATTCTCCTGAACTATTTAACATCTCAGGGGGAGCTTTGACAATAACAGCAATCCATTAGTCTTCTCAGAATATTGAGAAAGAGAAGACAATATCAAATTTCCTTTTACCTTACTGTAAAAGGGTTTTTAACTCCCTTCAAAAGTTATCCCTTTGGTTGTCAAGTCTCCTGATCAAAAGACTTGGTTTAGTTTTTGAGCACCTGGTCAAAAGCTCAAAGGGTTGTTAGATCTCCCTTGAAAATAGATCTTGTGGTGACAGGGAACCTGAGCAAAAACCTGTAGTGGCAGGGCACCTAATCAAAAACCTGTAGTGGATTCCTACTGTAAGACCCCCATTTTTTTCTTTTTCGACACCGGGGTCTTAGGCCCAGAATCGCCACCTTGCGGTGATACCTTCGCACCCGGGAAGGTCGTCACTACACGATGCCGATTCTGCCGCCCAAAATCGATCACAACTGTAGCAATAGAATGAAAGCAAGTCCACTGAAAATCACGTGTATAGAAAATAAGCTCCACGAAGGGAGTGTCCACAGATAGTACATATAATAAAAATCTCGGGCTTATGCCCGGTACATCAAGTCCTCACTACAAATCACTCATCGCGGAAGCAAACTAATACATCTACTAGTGTTAGGGACTCACAGTCCCTACTGTCTGGACTCCAGTACTAGACTGTCCGATCTCCAAGCGTGCCGACCTCCGGGGCTGCTCCTCCATGCTGGGCTCTGTGGTCCCCTAAATGATGTGGTTCGAAAACCGTTAGTCTAAAAGACTAAGTCCTATCGTCCTCCGCCCCTTCCCCCATGGCTCCTAAGCACCGAGCAGGGAGAAGGAAAGGAAAGGACATGAAGGTGGAGAATGTCAAATAGCAGATGGCAGCGGAACTAGACTAGCAGTTCTAAGTATGGTAATAATGATACAAAATTAGAATAAGTAACCTTAACTTATGCGAATACACATAAGCTAAGGGATCTCTTGCAGGGCTCCTATCGTATAAAAAGTCCCATACCGATTTATACGATAGGGTGTCGGTTTTTTTTCTAGCAGGCTTAAATATTTAATACTGAAAGAGAACCTTGACTTATAAGCACGCTCGCACGAACTTATAGGCCAAGGGGTCGTTTTGCAAGGCCTAATGTATAGAGCGTCCCATACCACTTATACATTAGGTGTCAGGTTATATGCAATGGTTATGCTATGAAATACAATTATGCTATGATGTGAACAAGCAAGTGCAACTCACCCACTCGACTCTGTGTACACAGACCTTTAGTTCCCCCTTTCGGAGCCGTTACCTCCCAGGATACCTCCGTAGTGGCAGACGGAAGCGGTGGGTTGGGCCTCGCCCACCTCTAAACCAGTAAAGCACTACCGGTCAGACCTATCGTACGCCTCAACGCTTGGTGCACAAAGCGGACTCCTGCGTACTCTTGCCGGCTAGCGCACCAGACTTTTGTTGGCGAAGTGCTAACCACACTTGCTGAGTCAGCGTATTGGCGTCGGTGCATCGATCCTCCAATACCGAAGACCCACCACCTTATACCTTTGATGCACATGCAATAGTTATGAGTCCTAACAACTGAGCCAAATCTCCTCGGACTATCCCGTCCGTCATAATCAACAACCGAGCTGAAGCTCTCCGGATTATCCCGTCCGTCATATTCTACAACCGAGTCGAAGCTCGCCGGGCCACCATGCCCATCACCATAACCACTGGGCTTATTGCCCGAGTAACCCAAACTATCTCCCGGTCATTGGGGTGTGAGAGTGTGAAATCCTAAGTTTACTATTTACTCTTGTGGCGATTTTATACCTACGACTTAGGTTTTACCCAGGACTGCCCAAGGTATTCCCTGTGAAGGGCTCTCGAGGGCACTAGGAGCTATGATGGGGGTGAATCCCAAAGCTCCCTTTCGCAAGGCACTTATTCTTGTTGGTTGGTAACTAATCTCATATCCATTACCCATATCTTTTTCATATTACGGTAGACTAAACCTAAGGTGATTTTGACCTTTCACTCTGCAGGGGAAGACGATCTTTCGTCGACCTCCAAGCACTACTCAACACTACCGACTCATATCTCATTACTTAATCTAAACTTCTAGGATGACTCATTCACATCTACAAAATCCAGCAAGATGGCTAACTCCTAACTATGCCAAATTATTTCCTTTCAACAATTTACTAAATACAGACCACACGGTTAAATGTCATGTATAATGGGGAGTACATCAAGTAATCATCCAATACCCTTATAATAATTAATGGGGGTTCATTATGACCTTTATTGCCCAAATCCAGAATTTCACAATTTTTCTATTTATTTAGTAATTTATTAAATATTCCTAGTGGCCAAGGTCTCCGAGATTGAACAGGAGGTACCGAATTTAGACAAGATACAATTCCCCCAGATTTATGTTATACTCATTATAAACATTTAACCTAAGATCCAAGGTCTCCTAAATTTTTCAGCAAGGTTTAGACCACTGATTTTATTTTAAAGGTAACTTGCAATAATTTATTAAAATAGATAAATAAGGCAATATTATTTCTAAGAATTCAAGGAAAACTCTAACCTGATTGCAAGGGCATATAAATGCTCTGGGTCAAATATCATAAGTGATTAAGGAGTGATAAGCCTCAAACAAAAATCATGTACAATTTTCCAAATTACTAAATGCAGACCACCATGGTTAAACTTCATGTAAAATGGAAAGTACCTCGAATGATCATTCAATACTCCTATAATAATTTATGGTGGTCCATTATGACCTTTAAGCCCTAAATCCAGAGACCCAAAATTTTCCTTATTTATTTAATAATTTATTTAATTATTCTAGTGACTAAAATTTCCAATAATGAACATGAAGTACCATTTTTAGGCAAGATATCATTCCACTAATTTTATATGATATTTAAAATAAGGATTTAACTCATCTTCCAAAATATCTAAATTTTTCAGTAAGGTTTTATCCCAAAATTTCTATTTCATTTTAACCCTTGAAAATTCATTTAAAGAAATATAAAAGACTATATTGCTTCCAAAAATTCATAGAAAATTCCAGTATGATTCTAATGGCATTTAAATGATTTAAGCCAAATTTCATAATTTATTTATCAGTAAATAGTCTTAATTAAATTATTGAATAATTTCCTCATTTAACAAGCTTGTGAAATAAGTACCTCAAATATGTATCCAAAAATTTTCATAAAATTTATATATGCATATAATGATTCCAAACTTCCTCTTCCAAACTTTTATGACCTTCCAAGGGTCAGAGAGACCATAATGACCAATTTATTAAATTGAGGCATCCCTTGTGTTACAAATGAAGTACTATAACTATTGTCCCAAAATTCCCAATTAAATTACCAGAGGCTTATAATATCCTTATGACCAATTTACCAAAATTTTATCTTAGTTGGAGGAGTTTAGCTAGCCCATTCCAACCCTACAATATTTGTGCCCTAAACTAGGGTTAGGGTTTTGTGGGTCCTAAACTTTCCAAAACACCCTAAGATTTTCACCAGAGGGTTTTAGTTACCCTAATACCCTTCCTACAAAATTTCATAGTCATACAAGGTGTTTGGGCCACATGTCCTTCACAAGGTACAAAAGCCCTTCCTTAGGGTTTGACCTAGGATCTTGGGGCAAATCAATTTCAAACCTCCCCATATTTCATTGGAAGGTGAACAAGTTCATGAAAAGTCAGTGGCCCAAATTTGAACCTCTGTTTAGGTTAATTGGACACTCTAAGCAAAAATTACATTTTGGACCAAAATGCCCTTCTTAGGGCAAGGCTAGATTTGCATGATTTCCATTTCAAATCACCTCCAAACTTAATGAAATTTTAACCAGAGGTCTATATTGACCTCATATACCTCCCACCAAAATTTGGATGAATTTGAACTTCATTTGACCCATAAATTAATTTACCCTAGATAAATTAAATTATTTATAAAAACTATTGAAAAATAATTCCCAAAAATTCCCATTTTTGGGAAGGAAATAGATATCGGTTAGGGTGGATCCCTGCCAAAATTTTAACTCATTTGGGCTAAGGATGAAGTGTGGGCACCCTGTTAAATGTCTGCCTAACCATTTGTATAGACCCCACCACATTGAGAGCCCTGGTCAAACCAGACATCCAAATTGGTTAAACCCAATTTTGCATGAAATTAGACTCAGAGTGCTACATTTTATGTGTTGAACACTATCTCTAAAAATCCCTCCAAGTATTTTTTAATATTAAATACATTAAATATAAAATCTGTGACAGTAATGAAATAATAATACACCTAACCTATAGATTATATTTATTTAATAGCACGAATCTTGGCGCGCCTTGGACAGCATCCCTTCATATTCTACCTCCAGCCGACGGCTAGGATCTATCCTGCCTGGGCCGACTTCCAGCCGCTGCCGCCGACGATCCGGCCACCTCCCCGGCCGGCTACCGCCACCAACACCTTCGTGGTGGTCGGGGCTATCTCCAAGCAGCGGCTTGGCCGCCGGGAAGCCCTATTCCGGCGATCCCGACAAGCTCAAATCCATGGAAAAACCAGGATTTTTTTGAAATGGATCGGGCTCAATTGAGCCCGAACCTTGGACCTAAGGATTGCTATGATTTATCCATGGAAGGAGTGGAGGAGGACCTGTGGTGGCGGCTGTAGTTGTGCTGATTGCCGGATTGGCATGGTGGTGGTCGGTGGTGGTCGGATTGTTCAAAAATACAGGAAACTTGCTGGCTCCTTCAGGAAAATGGTGGGAATTACTCCTTGGAGTCCAATGGAGCTTTTAAAAGGGAGAGAGGAGGTGTTAGGTAGCTGAATTGCCCTATGCCATTTTTGGCCTAAGTCAACAATGGCGGCTTGGTTGGTAGGGGGGTGTAGCTTGCTCTAACCAGTCCAAAAAGGCTGCTGCACTCCCCCTTGTTCTTCTGAATTGAATGGGGAGGTTGGGGAGGGGGGAGGAGGAGCACAAAGTCCTCCTTCCTTCTTCTTCCTTCTCTTTCTCTCTCCTCCATGGGTGACTTTCTCTCTCCTAGTCACCAAGCCTGAAATTTGGCTCCTCCCTATCCTATGGCAGTCCACAAGTCCATTTGGTCACTTAAGTCAAGGTTAGCCCAATTGCAATGGGCTTGAGCTTGAGTTAGCCCATTTGGGCTAACTTGACCCAAAGTTGGACTAGGGCCCACCTAGGTCAAATTGGTCCTTGAGGTTTCTTCAATGGGTCCTTGGTGACCCATTAGCCTCCCCTAGGGTCAAGGTGGTGTTGGATTGGCCCTTGGAGGTCACTTGACCCTTAACTAGGGCACTTTGACCATTTTAGGTCAAGAGTTGACTTTGGTCAACCTAGCCTTTATGATTGGTCCCAATGGGTCCTTGGTGACCTATTGGCCTCTCACTAGGGCTATGAGGGTATGGGTGGGGTCCACTTGGCTAAGGGACTGCAATTGACCCTTGTGTAGGTCAATTTGACCCAATTAGGGTTAGAGTTGACTTTGGTCAACTTAGCTCCCTTGACTACCCTCCATGGGTCCTTAGTGACCCTTTGACCCCTACCTAGGGTTATGGAGGTATATGGGTGGTCCATTTGGCTAAGAGACTACAATTGACGCTTGTGTAGGTCAATTTGAGCCAATTAGGGTTAGAGTTGACTTTGGTCAACTCAAGTCCTTTGGCTGCCCTCCATGGGTCCTTAGTGACCCATTGACCCCTTACTAGGGTTATAATGGTATGGGTGGGGTCTTGGAGTCTTGGTGAAGCTTCATGATCACCTTAAACCAAGGTTTTGGAGTTTACTATTTGCAGACCATAGTGCCTCTATCCACACCACCAGGTCCACTTGACTCTTTCTTGGGCTTCCTAGGGTTTTGTCATGACAAAACCACTCTTAGTGGTCTAGTTTGAAATGAGATGTTACAAATCGCAATAAACAAAACAAAAATTTCGTCCCCGAAATCAAGGTTAAGCCCACGGGGACTCCTATCGGGGAGAAGGAAACTTGTAACATCCCATGAGAATCGAAAGATTTAGATCACGACCATGTTTGCTACGTGAGGTTTAAAGGTGATAGTCAAATCTAAGACCAATTCGCTCAATTGGCAAAGTCTAGACCCCAATAAACAAAAGTTTAGCCCATATTCTTGAAATTTCAGTCCTACTAGTTTAAAATAGGAAGGTAAATTGAACATTCTGAGAGGTTGTGAGGTATACTTGACTGAAGAGTTCCGGGTATCTTTGTCGCATCAAGTCCTGGGGCTCCCATGTGTGCTCCTCTCTTCCGTGATTTCTCCACAGGACCTTGACTAATGGAACCTTTTTGTGGCGTAAGACTCGTACTCCCTTGTCGTCAATCCGGACCGATTCTAGGTGAACTGACCGATCAGATGCTATCGACCCATCTGTGGTTGTAACTTGCTGCTCTGGGCGTAGTAGAGCTCTCCTAAGAGAGGATATATGGAATACGTCGTGCAGACTTGCCAGCTCCGGTGGCAGCTCCAGCCTGTATGCCAAAGGACCGATCCGCTCCTGGATCCTATAAGGCCCCATATATCTTGGACTGAGCTTCTTTCTCTTTTCGCTTACCCGAGTAACTCCATGCATTGGTCAGATCTTCAAGAACACCTGATCTCCCACCTAGAATTCCACCTGACGGTGCCGAGCGTCGTAATACTTAGCCTGCCGGCTCTGTGCTTCCAGCATCCTGTCTCGTATCAATCTCACCTGAGCCTCGGTGTCCTCGACAAACTCCGAATCTAATGCCTTAGGGTCCTCGTCCTGTATCCATGACAGCGGAGTCCTGCATTTCCTTCCGTACAATGCCTCATAAGGAGCCATCTTTATACTAGACTGGTAGCTATTATTATACGAGAACTCAATCAGCAGTAACAACTTCTCCCAAGGTTCACCGCGATCTAATATGCAGAGTCGTAGTAAATCCTCCAGTGTCCGGTTGGTTCGTTCCGTCTGTCCATCCGTCTGGGGGTGGAAAGCCGTACTGAATGTTAGTCGAGTGCCCAAGTAAGTCTGCACTGACCTCCACTCCCTGGATGTAAATCGTCCATCCCAGTCTGACACAATCGACTTGGGGACGCCATGATAGCGAACGAACTGCTCTACAAACTTTCGGACTAGCACACTTACCGAGTCATCCTTCCTGACTGGAATAAACCTGGCTACCTTTGTCAGCCGGTCGATGATCACCCAGATCAAATCATTCCCTGTCCTCGATCGAGGGAGTCCGTGTATAAAGTCCATGGCGATATCATCGAACTTCCACTCTGGTACTGGGAGTGGCTGCAGTAATCCTACGGGGTTTCTGCACTCCGCTTTCACCAACTGGCATGCCTCGCAATGGGTCACGAAGTAGGTGATATCCTTCTTCATGCCGGGCCAGAATATAGTCTTCTTCAGATCTGCAGTCATCTTTGTAATCCCCGGGTGTACCGAATATCGACTGCAATGAGCCTCCATCATGATGTCCTCCCGGACCTGGCCTCCCTCTGGTATGTAGACCCATCCTCTAAAGCATACTAAGTCATCTCTCAGTGTGTAATATCTGCAGTGCCTGCTTCTAAGGCCCGGAATATCGGCTCTAGCTGGGTATCCTGCCTCTGTCCATCCTTGACCCTTTCTCAAATGTCACCAGTGGCGATTAATGACGAAAGATACTCTTGGTATAACTCAGGGTGATCCTCAGACACCAGGGATATTTGTATCTTATCTAACATCTGAACTAATTCCAAAGCCATCAACTGTGTTCCTACTCCGGCGTTTGCGGTCTTTCGGCTCAGTGCATCTGCTACCACATTCGCCTTTCCCGGGTGGTAGTGCATCTCATACTGGTAGTCTGCCAAAAATTCCACCCATCATCTCTGTCTGATGTTCAGCTCTTTTTGCGTGTCCACATACCTCAAATTTTTATGGTCGGAGTATATGTCACAGTGGACACCGTACAGATAGTGACGCCAGACTTTTAGTGCAAAGATGACAGCTCCCATCTCTAAGTCATGGACTGGGTAGTTTTGCTCGTGCTTCTTCAGCTGCCGAGAAGCGTAAGCTATCACATGGCCATTCTGCATAAGCACTGCACCTATGCCCTGGTAGGAGGCATCGGTGTAGACCTGAATCCTTCTTTTCCTGAAGGGAGAGCAAGTATAGGAGCCAAAGTGAGTCGCCCCTTTAGCTCTTGAAAAGCCGCCTCACACTGTGGGGTCCAGATAAAGGGCACCTCCTTCCTTGTCAGAGATGTGAGTGGAAGGGCGATACGAGAGAATCCCTCTACGAACTTCCGGTAGTAACCAGCGAGTCCTAGGAAACTTCGTACATTTGTGGCCGTCTTCAATTGTGGCCGTCTTCAATTATGGCCAGTCCCGGACTGCTTGGATCTTGGCCGGGTCCACTGCCAACCCAGCACCACTGATGATATGGCCCAGGAAGGCCACCTCCTTCAACCAAAACTGGCATTTGCTGATCTTCGCATAGAGCTTGTTCTCCCGAAGTCTCTCCAGAGTCAGTGTCAGATACCGAGTGTGCTCCTCTTCCGTCCTAGAGTAGATCAGGATGTCATCTATGAATACTATGACGAACACATCCAAGTAGGCCTCAAAAACCCGGTTCATGAGGCTCATGAATGCCGACGGAGCATTTGTGATCCCGAAAGGCATCACGGTAAACTCATATAGCCCATATCTGCTGCTGAAAGCAGTCTTTGGAATGTCCTCCTCCTGGATCCGTAGTTGGTAGTAACCCGACCTTAAATCCAGCTTCGAGAAATAATGGGCTCCCTCCAGCTGGTCGAATAATTCGTCTATCCGTGGGAGCGGATAGGTATTCTGGACGGTCAGCCTGTTTAGTGCTCGATAATCAATGCACAGGCGAAGTGTCCCATCCTTCTTCTTCACAAATAAGACCGGGGCTCCCCATGGCGAGGAACTCGGTCTAACAAATCCGGCTTCCACCAGTTCCTGGAGTTGGCTTCGAAATTCTGTCAGCTCTTTTGGGGCCATCCGGTAAGGGGCTCTAGCTGCCGGCTTAGCCCCTGACACCAGCTGTATCCGGAAATCCTGCTCCCGGTGCGGGGGTAGCCCAGGCAGTTTCTCTGGGAATACGTCGGCAAAATCTCGCACCACCGGAATACCCGAGGTGGAGACCTTGGCCTCAGTCATTTCAAATATTACCTCATACACTTCTTCCCCTTGTAAGTGAGCCTTGACGGCCTGTACAGATGACAGCATGAGAGGGTAAATAGATCTAGTACCTTCAATGATGAGGTAGGAATCTCCATGTCTCACGGTAACTCTCTTGGACGTGCAGTCAATTTGAGCATGATTCCAGTTCAACCACGTCATTCCTAGGATCAAATCAGAGATTGGCATCTTTATGATCGTCGCTGGGGCTTCAAATATCCTTCTGCCGATCTCCGCCTCCATATTGCAGTGGGCAGAGGTGAACAACTCTGATCCGTCAGGTAATCGTATCCTCATCATCAGACCCGTGAATCGTTCCACGCCTTCCAACCCTTCAACGAAGGCTTCCGATACAAACGAGTGTGAAGCACTCGTATCAAATAGCGTATAAGCGGGTTTGCCGCTGATGAAAACTATTCCTGGGGGTGGGGAAAGTTAAATGTCTTAGAATCTAACTATGGTTTTCTTCCCTAGATTATCACTTCCATATAAACTTAAAGGTCATGAGGAAATAAGTTTACAATTTTCTGACGTACCAGTGATTACTTACTCCGGGTTCAAGGGTTGAGCCAAATCCAGTGCATAAATTTGCTCCCTCTGCTGCCTGCAATCTGCACCCTGGAAACCACGTCCTCGTCCTCCAAACTGTTGGGCATGCGGGGCATCCAGGGGTGCTGGTAAAGGTGCTCCCCTCATGGGGCAGTTTCTCCGAATGTGTCCTATCTGATGGCAGTTGTAGCACTCTGGTGGGGGAAATGCCATACCCCCGGGTCTTGGTGCCTCCCTCATCTAAAGAGGCTGAGGGGCCAATATCACCTGCTCCCTTGGCTCCTGCCTCACTTCCTGACGAGGCTGGTCCTCTGTCCTTCTCCCACCTGGTATAGAACCTTGCCGCTGATCATTTCTGGCTCTCCGACCCTGATCCTCCGCTTGCCGCTTCTGGCCCCGAGTGGTGTGCCAATCAGCCTCAATCCTCTTTGCCATCTCCAAAATCCGGGAGATAGGCCCGTCGGATACAAACAACAAAGCCTCCCTCAAGTCCTCCCTCAGGCCCTTATAGAATCTCTTGATGTATCCCGCTTCGTCCAGCTGGTAAGAATCTGCATATCGAGCCAAATTGTCGAACTCCCGATGGTACTCTACCACTGTCCGGGTGCCCTGCTTCAGTTGTAAGAACCGCTCCTCCAACTCATCCCTGGCCGACTGTGGAACAAAGTGCTCCAACAGCGCTGTCCTGAACTCTTCCCAGGTAACTTCCGCAACCTCCCTATCAGCAAACATTGTGTCCAGCAGCGTCTTCCACCACCTCTTGGCATGGGACTCCAGGCAGGAGACAACCAAGGCCACCCTCTCCTCCCAGGGACACCGTATCCCAGTCAGCATTTCGTACATAATATCTAACCATTCTTCTGTCCGTACAGCGGATTCTGTCCCCAAGTAAGATGGAGGGGAGAGTCCTCGAAAGATGCTCAGCCAATTGGCCCCCGGGTTTGGCTGCGGAGCGGGAACCTATTGAGCCCTGAAAGCATCTAGAATGGTCGTCAGCGTTTGACCCATCCCGAGTGTAGGAATGGAGGGGGCACCAGGGGAGGTGGTGCAACAGTTAGAGTCTGCTGAACTCCGCGTTGTGGTGTTGGCTGCGCTGGGGGCTGCGTAATAGAAGCCAAATATAAGAAGTCTCACAGATTTAACTAAAAGTGGACAATTTTCATGTGATTTCCCGTATGGGCCCACCACTGCTTTCGCTGCTTAGTTTGTCCCCAAACTAAACTCGAGCGGGGGTGTCCCAGGGTTAGTGGACTGCTACTTTTCTGATCGAGGTTCCCTCTGATACCACTTGTAAGACCCCCATTTTTTTTTCTTTTTCAACACCGGGGTCTTAGGCCCAGAATCGCCACCTTGCGGTGATACCTTCGCACCCGGGAAGGTCGTCACTACACAATGCCGATTTTGCCGGCCAAAATCGATCACAACTGTAGCAATAGAATGAAAGCAAGTCCACTGAAAATCACATGTATAGAAAATAAGCTCCACGAAGGGAGTGTCCACAGATAGTACATATAATAAAAATCTCGGGCTTATGCCCGGTACATCAAGTCCTCACTACAAATCACTCATCGCGGAAGCAAACTAATACATCTACTAGTGTTCGGGACTCACAGTCCCTGCTGTCTGGACTCCAGTACTAGACTGTCCGATCTCCAAGCGTGCCGACCTCCGGGGCTGCTTCTCCATGCTGGGCTCCGTGGTCCCCTAAATGATGTGGTTCGAAACCCGTTAGTCTAAAAGACTAAGTCCTATCGTCCTCCACCCCTTCCCCCATGGCTCCTAAGCACCGAGCGGGGAGGAAAGGAAAGGACATGAAGGTGGAGAATGTCAAATAGCAGATGGCAGCGGAACTAGACTAGCAGTTCAAAGTATGATAATAATGATACAAAATTAGAATAAGTAACCTTAACTTATGCGAATACACATAAGCTAAGGGATCTCTTGCAGGGCTCCTATCGTATAAAAAATCTTATACAAATTTATACGATAGGGTGTCGGTTTTTTTTCTAGCAGGCTTAAATATTTAATACTGAAAGAGAACCTTGACTTATAAGCACGCTCGCACGAACTTATAGGCCAAGGGGTCGTTTTGCAAGGCCTAATGTATAGAGCGTCCCATACCGCTTATACATTAGGTGTCAGGTTATATGCAATGGTTATGCTATGAAATACAATTATGATATGATGTGAACAAGCAAGTGCAACTCACCCACTCGACTCTGTGTACACAGACCTTTAGTTCCCCCTTTCGGAGCCATTACCTCCCAGGATACCTCCGTAGTGGCAGACGGAAGCGGTGGGTTGGGCCTCGCCCACCTCTAAACCAGTAAAGCACTATCGGTCAGACCTATCGTACGCCTCAACGCTTGGTGCACAAAGCAGACTCCTGTGTACTCTTGCCGGCTGGCGCACCAGACTTCTGTTGGCGAAGTGCTAACCACACTTCCCGAGTCAGCGTATTGGCGTCGGTGCATCGATCCTCCAATACCGAAGACCCACCACCTTATACCTTTGATGCACATGCAATAGTTATGAGTCCTAAAAACCGAGCCAAATCTCCTCGGACTATCCCGTCCGTCATAATCAACAACCGAGCTGAAGCTCTCCGGACTATCCCGTCCGTCATATTCTACAACCGAGCCGAAGCTCACCGGGCCACCATGCCCATCACCATAACCACTGGGCTTATTGCCCGAGTAACCCAAACTATCTCCCGGTTATTGGGGTGTGAGAGTGTGAAATCCTAAGTTTATTATTTACTCTTGTGGCGATTTTATACCTACGACTTAGGTTTTACCCAGGACTGCCCAAGGTATTCCCTGTGAAGGGCTCTCGAGGGCACTAGGAGCTATGATGGGGTGAATCCCAAAGCTCCCTTTCGCAAGGCACTTATTCTTATTGGTTGGTAACTAATCTCATATCCATTACCCATATCTTTTTCATATTACGGTAGACTAAACCTAAGGTGATTTTGACCTTTCACTCTGCGGGGGAAGACGATCTTTCGTCGACCTCCAAGCACTACTCAACACTACCGACTCATATCTCATTACTTAACCTAAACTTCTAGGATGACTCATTCACATCTACAAAATCCAGCAAGATGGCTAACTCCTAACTATGCCAAATTATTTCCTTTCAACAATTTACTAAATGCAGACCACACGGTTAAATGCCATGTATAATGGAGGGTACATCAAGTAATCATCCAATACCCTTATAATAATTAATGGGGGTTCATTATGACCTTTATTGCCCAAATCCAGAATTTCACAATTTTTCTATTTATTTAGTAATTTATTAAATATTCCTAGTGGCCAAGGTCTCCGAGATTGAACAGGAGGTACCAAATTTAGACAAGATACAATTCCCCCAGATTTATGTTATACTCATTATAAACATTTAACCTAAGATCCAAGGTCTCCTAAATTTTTCAGCAAGATTTAGGCCACTGATTTTATTTTAAAGGTAACTTGCAATAATTTATTAAAATAGATAAATAGGGCAATATTATTTCTAAGAATTCAAGGAAAACTCTAACCTGATTGCAAGGGCATATAAATGCTCTGGGTCAAATATCATAAGTGATTAAGGAGTGATAAGCCTCAAACAAAAATCATGTATAATTTTCCAAATTACTAAATGCAGACCACCATGGTTAAACTTCATGTAAAATGAAAAGTACCTCGAATGATCATTCAATACTCCTATAATAATTTATGGTGGTCCATTATGACCTTTAAGCCCTAAATCCAGAGACCCAAAATTTTCCTTATTTATTTAATAATTTATTTAATTATTCTAGTGACTAAAATTTCCAATAATGAACATGAAGTACCATTTTTAGGCAAGATATCATTCCACTAATTTTATATGATATTTAAAATAAAGATTTAACTCATCTTCCAAAATATCTAAAATTTTCAATAAGGTTTTATCCCAAAATTCCTATTTCATTTTAACCCTTGAAAATTCATTTAAAGAAATATAAAAGACTATATTGCTTCCAAAAATTCATAGAAATTTCCAGTATGATTCTTATGGCATTTAAATGATTTGGGCCAAATTTCATAATTTATTTATTAGTAAATAGTCTTAATTAAATTATTGAATAATTTCCTCATTTAACAAGCTTGTGAAATAAGTACCTCAAATATGTATCCAAAAATTTTCATAAACTTTATATATGCATATAATGATTCAAAACTTCTTTTGCCAAACTTTCATAACCTCCCAAGGGTCAGAGGGACCATAATGACCAATTTATTAAATTGAGGCATCCCTTGTGTTACAAATGAAGTACTATAACTATTGTCCCAAAATTCCCAATTAAATTACCAGTGGCTTATAATATCCTTATGACCAATATACCAAAATTTCATCTTAGTTGGAGGAGTTTAGCTAGCCCATTCTAACCCTACAATATTTGTGCCCTAAACTAGGGTTACGGTTTTGTGGGTCCTAAACTTTCCAAAACACCCTAAGATTTTCACCAGAGGGTTTTAGTTACCCTAATACCCTCCATACAAAATTTCATATTCATACAAGGTGTTTGGGACACATGTCCTTCACAAGGTACAGAAGCCCTTCCTTAGGGTTTGACCTAGGATCTTGGGGCAAATCAATTCCAAACCTCCCCATATTTCATTGGAAGGTGCAAAAGTTCATGAAAAGTCAGTGGCCCAAATTTGAACCTCTGTTGAGGTTAATTGGATACTCTAAGCAAAAATTATATTTTGGACCAAAATGCCCTTCTTAGGGCAAGGCTAGATTTGCATGATTTCCATTTCAAATCACCTCAAAACTTAATGAAATTTTAACCAGAGGTCTATATTGATCTCATAAACCTCCCACCAAAATTTGGATGAATTTGGACTTCATTTGACCCATAAATTAATTTACCCTAGATAAATTAAATTATTTATAAAAACTATAGAAAAATAATTCCCAAAAATTCCCATTTTTGGGCAGGAAATAGATATGGGTTAGGGTGGATCCCTGCAAAAATTTCAACTCATTTGGGCTAAGGATGAAGTGTGGGCACCCTGTTTAATGTCTGCCTAACCATTTGTATAGACCCCACCACATTGAGAGCCCTGGTCAAACCAGGCATCCAAATTGGTTAAACCTAATTTTGCATGAAAGTAGACTCAGAGGGCTACATTTTATGTGTTGAACATTTTCTCTGAAAATCCCTCCAAGTATTGTTTAATATTAAATACATTAAATATAAAATCTGTGACAGTAATGAAATAATAATACACCTAACCTATAGATTATATTTATTTAATAGCACGAATCTTGGCGCGCCTTGGACGGCATCCCGTCATCTTCTACCTCCAGCCGACGGCTAGGATCAATCCTGCCTAGGCCGACTTCCAGCCGCTGCCGCCGGTGATCCGGCCACCTCCCCGGCCGGCCACCGCCACCAACACCTTCGTGGTGGTCGGGGCTATCTCCAGGCGGTGGCTTGGCCGCCAGGAAGCCCTATTCCGGCGATCCCGACAAGCTCAAATCCATGGAAAAACCAGGATTTTTTTGAAATGGATTGGGCTCAATTGAGCCCGAACCTTGGACCTAAGGATTGCTATGATTTATCCATGGAAGAAGGAGTGGAGGAGGACCTGTGGTGGCGGTGTAGCCGTGCTGATCATTGGATTGGCATGGTGGTGGCCGGTGGTGGTCGGATTGTTCAAAAATACAGGAAACTTGCTGGCTCCTTCAGGAAAATGGTGGGAATTACTCCTTGGAGTCCAATGGAGCTTTTAAAAGGGAGAAAGGAGGTGTTAGGTAGCTGAATTGCCCTATGCCATTTTTGTCCTAAGTCAACAATGGCAGCTTGGTTGGTAGGGGGTGGAGCTTGCTCTAACCAGTCCCAAAAGGCTGCTGCACTCCCCCTTGTTCTTCTGAATTGAATGGGGAGGTTGGGGAGGGGGGAGGAGGAGCACAAAGTTCTCCTTCCTTCTTCTTCCTTCTCTTTCTCTCTCCTCCATGGGTGACTTTCTCTCTCCTAGTCACCAAGCCTGAAATTTGGCTCCTCCCTATCCTATGGCAGTCCACAAGTCCATTTGGTCACTTAAGTCAAGGTTAGCCCAATTGTAATGGGTTTGAGTTTGAGTTAGCCCATTTGGGCTAACTTAACCCAAAGTTGGACTAGGGCCCACCTAGGTCAAATTGGTCCTTGAGGTTTCTTCAATGGGTCCTTGGTGACCCATTAGCCTCCCCTAGGGTCAAGGTGGGGTTGGATTGGCCCTTGGAGGTCACTTGACCCTTAACTAGGGCACTTTGACCATTTTAGGTCAAGAGTTGACTTTGGTCAACCTAGCCTTTATGATTGGTCCCAATGGGTCCTTGGTGACCTATTGGCCTCTCACTAGGTCTATGAGGGTATGGGTGGGGTCCACTTGGCTAAGGGACTGCAATTGACCCTTGTGTAGGTCAATTTGACCCAATTAGGGTTAGAGTTGACTTTGGTCAACTTAGCTCCCTTGACTACCCTCCATGGGTCCTTAGTGACCCTTTGACCCCTACCTAGGGTTATGGAGGTATAGGGGTGGTCCATTTGGCTAAGAGACTACAATTGACCCTTGTGTAGGTCAATTTGACCCAATTAGGGTTAGAGTTGACTTTGGTCAACTCAGGTCCTTTGGCTGCCCTCCATGGGTCCTTAGTGACCCATTGACCCCTTACTAGGGTTATAAAGGTATGGGTGGGGTCTTGGAGTCTTGGTAAAGCTTCATGATCACCTTAAACCAAGGTTTTGGAGTTTACTATTTGTAGACCATAGTGCCTCTATCCACACTACCAGGTCCACTTGACTCTTTCTTGGGCTTCCTAGGGTTTTGTCATGACAAAACCACTCTTAGGGGTCTAGTTGGAAATGAGATGTTACACCTACCAGGGTGGTAGAAGAGTGGATGTACCCAAGTTTAGGGGAACCACTATAAATTTTTTGTGTCATCTGGTTGCTCTATTTGTTATTTTCTGTGCTGTGATTTTGTGTTTTATTTCTACCTATTTACATATAGATATCACTAATTTTAATCCTCTATAGAAATTAATCAAGAGATTTTTAAAACTCTATTCACCCCCCCCCTCTTGAGTTAGTGTGATCTATCCCTTCACTTTCAATTGGTATCATAGGGTAAGGTTATTTGGTTTCACAGGCTAACACCTGAACCAAAAGATTTTTAATAGATCCTAGTTACTCTAGTGTCTTTTTATATCGTGACACAAAATAAGGAATATTCAAGCTCCAGACCTCCAGTGTGCAATCTGAATAAGTTTGCACTTTGGAAGGCAAGGATTAGACTTTATATGAATTCCATTGATGAAGACATCTACAATTCTATTTTGACAGGTCCCCCACTACCAGTGGCAACTACAAGTACCAGTGAAATTCCACCACCTGATTGGACTGATGCTCAGAAGTAAGCTAAGGTTGGTGATGCCAAGGCCATGAACATTCTGGCACAAACCATGTCTGATGACATATTTTATAAGGTTGTTGAGTGTACTTCAGCAAAGGCCATTTAGGATTCCCTTAACCAAATGGTAGCAGGATCTGCTGATGAAAGGAAAGATAAGAGATCCCTTCTCATTTCACAATATGAAAATTCAAGAAGGAAGAGTCAGAGTCAATGGCAAATATATACAACAAACTCATCCTGATTATCAATGAGCTGAAAACTCTGGATAAGAACATCTCTTTAACAGAGATAAATGACAAGATTCTTATGTGTTTCCCTAACACATGGGATTCTAAGATCTGGCCAATCAAGGAGGCTAGAAGTCTAAATGAGATTTATACTGAGTCATTATTAGGCAAGCTCAAGTCTTATGAGCAGCTTATCAAGACCAGAGAAGCAGCTGAACAAAAGACTTCTACCTCAGGAAGGAAGGAGCAAAGTATTGCCTTCAAGGCATCTAAGGAATCAGAAGCACTACCTGCCAATGAAGATCTATTGAGTCTCTTGGCTAAGAGATTCTATAAGATGGCTAGCAAGAACTTCATAAGAAAGTCTTCCAAAAATGAATACAAACCCAGGTATGACAAGACTCTTACTAAGGAAATTGTTTGCTATGGATGCAGGAAGCCATGACACATTCTCCCAGAATGTCCAGAGGCTCAAAAGAAGGACAAGAGAAAAGAGAAAGAGTCTAAGAAGCACTCCAGCAAGCCCTTCTCCAACAAATACAAGAAGAAGAAGAAGAAGGGATTTATAGCTGAGACCTGGAGTGACTCGGAAGAAGAAACTTCATCCAGTTCTAGTGAGAATGAAGAAGAGGCAAAAGCCAGAGAGATCTGCTTGATGGCAATTGATGCATCATGCAGCCACTCAGGAGTTAAAGAATCAGCAGCAGAATCTGAATCGGGAGAGGACCAGGTAATAGCTTCATTTGATTTCACTTCTGATCAATTTAAAACTGAATTCAAACTCCTATGCAATGATTTAATTAAATCTGAGAAGGAAATCAAACTTCTCAGAGAAAAACAAATTGAATATGACAGTCTTTTTTCTGAAAATATCAAACTGAAAGATGAATTAGACTTAGCTTCTGAACAAATTATTTCATTAAAAACTAAATTAAATGAAGCTAAAGAATTTGAAGAATCCTTTAATGGGAGAAGCATCAAATTGACAAATATAACAAGCACAATCAATGTCAGGCTTAATGGAAAACTGGGCTTGGGAGCTTCATCAAGTCAGCCTCCTCTTCTTATGGAAAACATTCTTTCTATCCCTGTTAAATTCATATCTGAAAAAGGCAAAAAAAAATAGAAGATAATAAACAACAAATTGAAGTGTTGCAAAAACCTAAACAAAAGAAAAAGAAAAAGAAAATTTTTAATAAAAACAATGTTCAACATTTTTTGTCGAACCAAGATCGACGAAATGTATTTGGTTCGTCGAACTCAGGTTGACGAACTATGAATACAGATTTTCTATATAACTATTCTTCTAACTGCGATCGACAAAATCAATATGGTTCGTCGAACCGCGATCGATGAAATTGGGGCGCAGAAAATGAATATTTTCATTCTCTGAGCGGAGCTCGACGAACTCAACCCTATTCGTCGAACGCAGATCGACGAACTTACTTCAATTCATCGAACCCAGAAAATTATAACAGAAACCTAAATTCTTTTAGAAATTTTAATCAACCTAGATCTTTTATTAATCCCTTTACCTAGTGGATAATTCTACTTAGAAGATTTCACCCCTTAGGATATAAAGACCAACCAGAATTCTCTTTCATTTCCAATTATAAATTTGAGAAGAATAAAGGACTCAAGGTTACCTGGGTCAAGAACACCTAATCTATTTTCATGCAGGTGATGGACTATCCTACCACAGAGCAACAATGGTACTTGGATAGTGGGTGTTCAAAGCATATGACAGGCAGCAAGATAAATCTAACTGATTACAAGTAAAAGCTTGGACCAAAGGTGATCTTTAGAGAGTCCAATTGTGGCCAAACAAAAGGATATGGGAATGTCAAAGTTAGAGCTGTCACCTTTAGGAAGGAAGCTTATGTGAGTGGTCTCAAACATAACCTGATATCTATAAGCCAATTATGTGATGAAGGTTATTAGGTATCATTTAATCAATCTTGTTGTATTATTACTTCTGATAACAACAAAATTTTCTTAACTGGACTTAGAGAAGGCAATATATATGTAGTAAATTTTAAGTCTGCTATTTCAGAAATCTATTTGTTTAATCAGATTAGTAATACCAATGACTTATGGCATAAAATACTAGGACATGTAAATCTAAGAAATATTGTTAAACTATCTAGGGACAACCTTGTTAGAGGATTGCCTTATGGCCCCTACAAGAAGGAAAGTCTATGCAGGGCTTCTCAATTAGGCAAGCAAACTAAAAATAGCTTTAAATCTATTAATAAGAGTGATTCACCCAGAACCTTATATTTGCTACATATGGATCTTTTTGGACCCATTATTGTATAGAGTTTGGGAGGGAAATCTTACATTCTAGTTATTATAGATGACTTCTCTCGATTTACTTGGGTGTTCTTTCTGAGAAACAAGTCAGATAATTTTAAAGTTCTTACAGACTTTCTTAGGAGCATAAAGATTGAGTACTCTACTCCAGTTGCATTGATCAGAAGTGATCATGGTACTGAGTTTGAATCTCTTCTTATATAAGAATTCTGTGAGAAGGAAGGTATCAGACATTGCTTCTCTGCTCCTAGAACTCCTCAACAAAATGGGGTAGCAAAAAGTAAAAAATAGAACCCTTATTGAAGCTGCAGTGACATTGGTTGCATATGCTTACTTTCCCCTATCTTTCTAGGCAGAGGTTGTAAGCACAACAAATTATGTTCTGAATAGAAGTTTAATACATAAACTTAAGGGTAAGACTCCCTATGAATTGCTTAAAGGGAAGCAACCTAAAATAGATTATTTTAGAGTATTTGGTTGTAGATGTTACATTCATAATAATAATAAGAAACATCTTAGAAAGTTTGAAGCCAAAGCTGCAGAGGGAATTTTTCTTGTATATTCCCAAGTCAGCAAGGCTTATAGGTTATTTAACAAATCAACCTTAAAATGGAAGAGTATGTACATATAACTTTTGATGAAGCTAATATGTGTTACAATGAGAAGGATTCTTCTACTAGAGATACATTGCAGGTACCCCTTCTGTGTGAGAAATTGGATGACTTAAACCTCACCCAAGAGGTTACATTGCATCCTTCTCCATAGATTGATGAAGAGAGTGAAGAAGAAATTGTTAGAACAGTTGAACCAACAACAGCTAACATAATTCCATAAGAGGAATTGTTGGGTATTGTATCCACAATGTACCTTGATTTGAAGAAGCTCCTGGACCAGTTAAGGTGAATTGACTTTGTATTTGATCAGGTGTTTTCAAGTTGTGCTTGCAGTTATTCCACGCTAAGTACACACCAATGTCAGGGTGCAGTGGGTCAATATACATGGGTCTGCGCAACGTAATCCCTCGTTGAGCAGATCAGTGTGTTGGCCTACGTGTACTCTCTCTATTGGATTGTACTTACTTTCAAGTACAGGGCTGAGAAAGATCAAGAACAGACAAGGAGCAAGAATGGGCCAAAGAGCAGCTCACGGGTGGAAAGACGAAATATCGTCTAAGTAAGAATCGACGAGAATCACTAAGTGATTCTCGCCGAATCGACGAGAATCACTAGTGATTCTCGCCGAATCATCGAGAATCACTGGCTGATTCTCGCCGACTATCTCCGGCTGTCTCAACGCCTTCAACGCCCTCAAGAATTCTGCTAAGTCAGAATCGTCGAGAATCACTAGCCGATTCTCGCCGAATGCGTCCACCTGTCTCATCGCCGTCTAGAATTCTGCTAAGGCAGAATCGGCGAGAATCACTAAGTGATTCTCGCCGAATCGTCGAGAATGACTTTGCATTCTCGCCAATTCGTCGAGAATCACCTATGATTCTCCCCGAATTTGCCTTAGGCAAAATTCTATTGCTCGCTGGACCGGACCAAGTTTCAGGCGCTGTTTTGAACCGGTCTTAGGGCTTCTACTGGTGGGGCCCACAACGGTCATAAGATATGACCTACTGTATAAATACTGGTGTATTTCGATCATTACGGATAGTGAATACCGAGAAAAAGAACCGAGCCGCCGACGTGACCTAAATCGCGAAGCTTGCTCCGTCGCCGTCGCCGCTCGTGCCTGTTGGTCGCCGCTGCTGATCGTGGGTTCTTCCTGATCTCCCGGCGACAGAAGCTCTGCCATGCAACGCATCTCACGAGTCCTTATTGAGAACCTTTGTCTCTTGATTTGTATATCGGGAATACCTTCCCTATCTGAATCGATCGAGACGATTGATCCAAGAAAGACCGTTGGTAGACCTTGCCGGCTTAGCTACAAAGTTTGGATCTCGAAAGCATCGTCGCCGCTCTCCTTTGCAGTCGTCGATCTTGATATTATCGCTGCCGCAAGCCTTGCCGCCGCCGATCTCTAAAGAATAGCCGCCGCAATCTTTGCCGCAGCCGATCTCGGGGAGATCCTTTCCAAGTGAGAGCTAAGGTCGTGGACTCTTCGTCATCTTCAAGAATGCGTCATCGAACGAAGAGGGACACCTAGTGCTCCAAAAGTAGTTTGTATTTTTATACATTCCATTTTATTTTTGTTGTAAAGGAACGTTGGTTCCTCATTGTAAGGGTTGGGTGCAACCCGTGGTGGAGGAGTGGTGACTCCTTCAGGTGGAAGGGTTCATTCCATTAGTGTGAGGATTGTATTTCAATCCTGTTGGTGAAGTGACCGAGTCGTCCCTGGTTGGGAGATAGGTCGAAGGGGGAAAGTGGACGTACCCAAATCGGGGAACCACTATAAATTGCTTGTATCTTTCTGTGCTGTGCTGTTTTGTTTATTTGTGCAGGTACAATTTTAATTTCGCAAAAACGCTGCAAGACACCTATTCCCCCCCTTCATAGGTGAAGGTAGTTTGCACTAGGTGGACTTTCAAGTGGTATCAGAGGGAGGTTACTCATCAAAGGGGTTAACACCTCGAGTAAGTTCCTGCCACTAGTGTCAAGAAGAAGACAGATATCTACTAAGGACGGACTCAAGTACTCAGGAAAGATCCCGGTGTGCACCAGGCTAAACTTTCCTATCTGGAAGGAAAGGATTAGATTTTACATGGAAGCAGTCGACCCTCGACTCTTCATGATCGTGGAGGAGGGAATGTACATTCCAACTAAGGCCTCCACCATTGATCCTACCAAGAAAGTGCCCAATAAACTTTATGAAATGGACAAGGACGAGATGGTGCTGGTTGGACTCGACAAGAAAGCACAGAACATATTGGTAAGCGCAGTTGACGACTCTATGATGCAGAACTTCTGTAACTGCAGGACAGCCAAGGATCTCTGGAATTGCCTGATTGTCCTAATGGAGGGCACAGATGAAGTGAGGGATGATCGGAGATCCCTCCTCAACCAGAAATATGAGGCCTTCAGGCAAGGGCACAAGGAAGAGATCGGAGTTACCTTCGAAAACTTCCTCAAGATCGTCAATGCACTCAAGGGATATGGAAGAGTGTTCACTGACAGTGAACTTAATGATAAATTCCTTAGGTCCCTTACTAAGGAATGGGACACAAAGATCTGCCCCATCCGAGTGTTTGGCAGACTAGCTGAAACAGATCCGCAAATTCTGTTTGGAAAGCTCATGTCATATGAGCTTCAACTGAACACAAGGAAAGCTGAAGAGGAAGCAGAGAAAGCCGCAGCCAAAGAAAAGACTGTGGACCTAAAAGCCATTCACTCAAGAAAGGGCAAGGGTGCTGCTTCTTCCCGCTCATGGAAAAAGGATGAGGAGGAAGACTCTGAGCCATGCTCCTCCGGCTCAGAGTTGTCAGAGGAAGATTTCTCCCTCATCACCGGGAATTCAAAAAGTTCCTCAAGCTGAGGAATCAGAGAAAGAGAGACGGCTCCTCCTCCAGGCATCAGAAGAAGAATTTTTCTTCTGACAGGTATGCCTCCAAACCAAACAAACATCGCTCCTCTGACATTATTTGCTTTGGATGCAATAAGCAAGGACACATCGTGGCTGATTGCTATCAAGGCAAGAGAGAGAAGGAGAAAGGAGATGAGCACAGAACCTCCAGAGATAAAAAGAAGGAGAGGAGCTACATCGCCAAAAAGTCAAAGACACTGAGTGAGTCTGATTCCTCAGACTCCAGTGATGATGAGGAAGTCTACTTCGGGCTGGTGGGTCGCTCTGACTCAGAAGGAGAATGCCCCCCATTCACTGGGAAGGTAAAAGCTCATACCCCCCTCTCCGACTCTGACTATGAGTCTCCTGATGATGATCTCGAGGACAACCCATCTGCTCGAGAAGATGAGCTCCTCGAAAAGTATGAGCTCCTGCTCAACACTTTCGAGGAATGCCGTAAGAGATTTAGTGCTAAAAAAAGGAAGTCAAATTCCTTGAGGTCGAGGGTGTCTCCCTAATGGAAAAGATCACTAGCTTGATTTCTCTCCGACAGGAGCACTTAGACCTGATCTCTAAGCACTCAGAGTCTCTGAGTCTCCTTGACCTTAAACAGGAAGAAATCAATAAGTTGGAAGAATAACTTACGGCAGAAAAGAAGAATGTCCAAAGCTTCTCTATGCCAAAGACTGTTCTTCCACTGGTTGATACCTTCTCTGCTCAGGCTAAGGGGGCTGGCTTGGGGCATGTGGGTGTGCCTGGTAAATCATCCAGGAGAAAAAAAAAGCAGAGGAGAAATAAGGCTGCTAAGAAGGCCTCTGCTGCAGAAAAGGGAAAGGCCCCACTCAACCTTGTTGCATTTAGGAAGCCTGGCTATCCCTACAATGAACATGACTTTGAGTCAACCTATGACCACTTCTTCCGGCCCTCGGTTGAAAATCCCAAGAGCCGGTATGAGGGGTGGGCCTTCCCCCGCAACTTTGGCGAGAGTGTCTTCAAGGCACCTTATGAGGAAGTTCAAATGGAGGATTATGGCAACTTCTCTAGCGGCCATAATAGGAAGTAGGCACCCAAGGCCAAGCCTATTACACTGAGAAACCAGGAGGTGAAGAAATCATGCGACTGTTGTCATCATGATGCCTCCACCTCCAGGTCCGAGGCCCCGACTGAACCTCCCGCTCTAAGGGTGAAGCAGGTGCCTAGGAGAAAGTATAACAGATTTGACTGCTGGTGTTGTGGCAAAGTTGGTCACTTTGCCGTGGATTGCTGGTTTAATCCGAGGAATAACGAGACTCCTCATGTTGGCAATGCGAGGCAGACCACTCGTAGGGCTAACCGTCCGAGGGGGAGTATGCTAACGAGGAATCTAGGACCCAAGTTTGATTGGGTTCCTAAGGGAAATTAATTCTGTTTTGCAGGAATGTCCAAAGGCCACCAAAACTCCCATATGGTACTTGGACAGTGGATGCTCCCGGCATATGACCGGGATAAGAAGCCTGTTGCGTGATTACTCTCCAGTCGAGAATGGACCCAAAGTCATCTTTGGGGGATCAGATCGAGGAGTCACCAGGGGTTACGGTATGATTTCCAACGGTATAATTTCTATCACCAACGTGGCTTACGTTGAAGGGTTAAATCATAACCTGATCAGTGTAAGTCAGTTATGTGATAAAGGTTATGACGTTAAGTTCTGCAAGGATAAATGCCTGATAATATCGTGTGCCTCTTCGGATACGGTATTAACAGGCATTAGGAACAGAAATATCTTCTGCTTAGATTTTCTTAGTTTAGATTCATCTACCCCCGTATGCCTAGTAGCAACAGGCAGTGCATCTCTTTGTGAACAATGGCACAAGAGATTGGCACATATTAATTTCAAGACAATTAGTATGCTGTTTTCTAAAAACTTAGTAAGGGATGCTCCCATCATTAAGTGCATCAAAGATAGCCCCTATCCTGCATGCCAGAAGGGCAAACAGACTCGGGCTACCTTTAAGGGCATCGTTGACAAAGACTCCTCCAGGTGTCTTTATCTTCTGCATATGGACTTGTTTGGTCCAATGCAAGTTCATAGCTTGGGAGGCAAGTCTTATACGCTAGTGATTGTTGATGATCACTCTCAGTTTACTTGGGTATTCTTCTTAAAACGCAAGTCAGATACGTTTGACATCTTCACCAGTTTTGTCAGGCAGATTCAGAACGAACTTAACTGCTCGGTGGTCAAAATCAGAACTGACCATGGAACAGAGTTCGAGTCTGGTGCTATGACAGAGTTCTGTGAAGAACTCGGTATCTTTCATGAGTTTTCCTCCCCGCACACTCCTCAGAAGAATGGAGTTGCGGAGAGGAGAAATAGAACGCTCATTGAAGCCTGCATGACAATGTTGAATGACGCTTCTCTCCCAGAATATTTCTGGGCAGAGGCTGTCAATACGGCGTGTCATGTACAAAACCGGGCCTTGATCAACAAGAATCATCATAAGATGCCTTATGAGCTACTGAAAGGCAGGAAGCCAACCATGTCCTATTTTAGGATCTTTGGCTGCAGATGTTATGTATTGAATAACGGGAAGTACCCGCACACTAAGTTTCGTGAAAAATGCTTCGAAGGCATATTCATGGGCTATAGTAACCATAGTCTGGCATATAGGGTTTTCAATAATAAAACCCTAGTGGTTGAAGAATCAATTAATGTTGTATTTGATGAAGGAAGCTTGCTTAATAGCAATTCTTCCAGCAGTATTCTTGAAGATGCAGGTGCAAGACTTGAACAGCTGAGTCTCGATGAGACCGCTAAAGATGTAACTCCCAAGTACGTCAAGGTTTCTACCTCAACGTCAACTGGAGAAGTTGAAGATCAGAATAGAGCAAACCTCTTATAAGAAGGAGAAGCTCAAGAAGATGTCAGAGCTCCTGATGCCAGACTCCTAGAGCTCCGATACATGAGGGATCATCCTAGAGATCAGATCATCGGAGATCCTCGTGACGGTGTCAGAACTCGAAGAGGTACTATTAACGAGATTTTGCATCTTAGTTTCCTGTCACAGGTTGAGCCAAAGAAGTTCGACGAGGCGAACAAAGATGCGGCATGGATATTGGCCATGCAAGATGAACTAAATCAATTTGAGAGATGCAACGTCTGGACGCTGGTTCCCAGACCAAAGGGGCAGAACGTGATCGGCACCAAGTGGATCTTCAGAAACAAACTGGATGAACATGGTGTCATCATAAAGAACAAGGCCAGACTGGTGGCTCAAGGTTATAGACAGGAGGAGGGGATTGACTTCGACCAGACCTTTGTACAAGTGGCAAGGCTCGAGGCGATCAGATTGTTCCTGGCGTATGCTTCACACAAAGGATTCACTGTCTATCAGATGGACGTGAAATCTGCATTCTTAAATGGCAACTTGAAAGAGTAAGTATACGTCACACAACCCCCAGGTTTTGTTAATCCAACTTATCCCAACCATGTATATTTTCTTAATAAGGCTTTATATGGCTTAAAACAAGCTCCTCGAGCTTGGTATGAGACTCTGTCTAGTTTTCTTCTTGAGAACAAGTTCTCTAGAGGAAAAATAAATAAGACATTGTTTCTTAGGGAAGTCAAAGGCAAGATCTTGCTGGTGCAAATCTATGTTGATGACATTATATTCGGCTATCGGATAACAATTTTTGCAAAAAATTTTCTAAACTTATGCAAGGAAAGTTTGAAATGAGCAGTATGGGAGAGTTAAAGTATTTCTTGGAACTTCAAGTGAAACAGTCTGAGGATGGAATTTTCATTTCTCAGACGAAGTTCACAAATGAACTCCTCAAGAAATTCGAAATGGAGAATGCAACCTCCATGAGGACTCTAATGGGATCCACCATGTCTCTGGATAAGGATGAGAAAGGGAAACCTTTTGATGAAACCAAATACAGAAGCATTATTGGATCCCTGCTCTACCTTACTGCAAGTAGACCAGACATTATGTTCTCCACATGCGTTTGTGCCAGATATCAGGTGAACACTAAGGAATCTCACTATGTCGCTGCAAAGCGAATTCTTAGATACCTTAAGGGTACACCTAATCTTGGCTTGTGGTACCCGAGAAACAATGATGTCGAGCTAATAAGCTTTTCAGATGCTGATTTTGCAGGAAGCAGGGATGATCGGAAAAGCACTTTCGGGACGTGTCAATTCCTCGGAAGAAGGCTTATCATGGAATAGTAAGAAGCAAAATTGTGTTGCAACCTCCACAGCTGAATCTGAGTATATCTCAGCAGGCAGCTGTTGCGCACAACTACTATGGATCAGAAACCAGCTAGCAGACTATGACCTTCAGTTCAAGGAAGTTCCAATGTACTACGACTCCTCCAGTGCAATTGCCATTGCGAACAATCCGGTATCGCACACTAGGACGAAGCATATTGAAGTGCGCTACCACTTCATTAGGGAGCACGTGGAAAACAAGGACATCTCTCTCTGCTATGTCCCCACGGATAAGCAGATTGCCGATATTTTCACAAAGCCCCTAGATGAGGCTAAGTTCAGTCTCTTCAAAACTGAACTGGGGATGTTAAACTATGAGGAATGAAGACTACAGAAGCTCCATGCTCGTGCATCTAGGGGGAGCCTCCGCAAGAAACTCAAGTATAAGTCCAAATGCAAGAACTGAGGGGGAGGATTGTGGCGAGTGCTAAAGTCCCAGATTTGTAGAAGCCGAAAAGGGGGAGATTGCCCTCTTGGCTAAGGCGCTAATGCGCTAATGGCTAAGGTGCTCTCACAAAGGTTGATCCAAATGCTCTAAAGATAATGGTATGGAAATTCTTTTTCAACTGATTATTCAGTTTATGTTTTTCTTCCATCCGTTCTATTCACCTTAGCTTGTAGGGTTTAGGCTTCTTCAAATAGGGGGAGATTGTTGGGTATTGTATCCATAATGTACCTTGATTTGAAGAAGCCCCTGGACCAGTTAAGGTGAATTGACTTTGTATTTGATCAGGTGTTTTCAAGTTGTGCTTACAGTTATTCCACGCTAAGTACACACCAATGTCAGGATGCAGTGGGTCAATATGCACGGGTCTGCGCAACGTAATCCCTCGTTGAGCAGATCAGTGTGTTGGCATACATGTACTCTCTCTATTGGAGTGTACTTACTTTCAAGTACAGGGCTGAGAAAGATCAAGAGCAGACAAGGAGCAAGGATGGGCCAAAGAGCAGCTCACGGGTGGAAAGACGAAATATCGTCTAAGTAAGAATCGACGAGAATCACTAAGTGATTCTTGCCGAATCGACGAGAATCACTAGTGATTCTTGCCGAATTGTCGAGAATCACTGGCTGATTCTCGCCGACTATATCCGGCTGTCTCAATGCCTTCAACGCCCTCAAGAATTCTGCTAAGTCAGAATCGTCGAGAATCACTAGCCGATTCTCGCCGAATGTGTCCACCTGTCTCATCGCCGTCTAGAATTCTGCTAAGGCAAAATCGGCGAGAATCACTAAGTGATTCTCGCCGAATCGTTGAGAATGACTTTGCATTCTCGCCAATTCGTCGAGAATCACCTATGATTCTCGCCGAATTTGCCTTAGGCGAAATTCTATTGCTCGCTGGACCGGACCAAGTTTCAGGCGCTTTTTTGAACCGGTCTTAGGGCTTCTACTGGTGGGGCCCACAACGATCATAAGATATGACCTACTGTATAAATACTGGTGTATTTCGATCATTACGGATACCGAATACCGAGAAAAAGAACCGAGCCGCCGACGTGACCTAAATCACGAAGCTTGCTCCGTCGCCGTCGCCGCTCGTGCATGTTGGTCGCCGCTGCTGATCGTGGGTTCTTCCTGATCTCCCGGCGACAGAAGCTCTGCCACGCAACGCGTCTCATGAGTCCTTCTTGAGAACCTTTGTCTCTTGATTTGTAGATCGGGAATACCTTCCCTATCCGAAATGATCGAGACGATTGATCTAAGAAAGACCGTTGGTAGACCTTGCCGGCTTAGCTACGAAGTTTGGATCTCGAAAGCATCATCGCCGCTCTCCTTTGCAGTCACTGATCTTGATAGTATCGCTGTCGCAAGCCTTGCCGCCGCCGATCTTGAAAGAATAGCCGCCGTAATCTTTGCCGCAGCCGATCTCGGGGAGATCCTTTCCAAGTGAGAGCTAAGGTCGTGGACTCTTCGTCATCTTCAAGAACGCGTCATCGAACGAAGAGGGACACCTAGCGCTCCAAAAGTAGTTTGTATTTTTATACATTCCATTTTATTTTTGTTGTAAAGGATCGTTGGTTCCTCATTGTAAGGGTTGGGTGCAACCCGTGGTGGAGGAGTGGTGACTCCTTCGGGTGGAAGGGTTCCTTCTATTAGTGTGAGGATTGGATTTCAATCCTGTTGGTGAAGTGACCGAGTCGTCCCTGGTTGCGAGATAGGTCGAAGGGGGAAAGTGGACGTACCCAAATCGGGGAACCACTATAAATTTCCTGTGTCTTTTTGTGCTGTGCTGTTTTGTTTATTTGTGCAGGTACAATTTTAATTCCGCAAAAACGCTGCAAGACACCTATTCCCCCCCCCCCCATAGGTGAAGGTAGTTGGCACTAGGTTGACTTTCAGGAATTAATTCCCCAAGCTGTTGATGAACTAACTCCTCCTACTGATATTGTCACACTTAGAGATCGTCTCATATCTCAAGTGATTGGACACATATCAGTCGATGTGCAAACAAGGCATCAACTCAACCAAGACTTGATGTATACTTGCTTCTTATCTCAGATTGAACCTCAATCTATAAAAGATGCGGAGCAAGATCCCCACTGGATTATTGCAATGCAAGAGGAGCTCAATCAATTTAAGAGATGCAGAGTTTGGAATTTAGTTCCAAGACCCAAAGACTACCCAGTCATTGGAACTAAATGGGTTTTCAGGAATAAGTTGGATGCTCAAGGATCAATTGTGAGGAACAAAGCCAGATTGGTCTCCCAGGGCTATTCACAAGAGGAAGGAATTGATTATGACCAGACCTTTACCCATATTACAAGGCTGGAGGCTATCAGAATATTTCTTGCATATGCAGCATACAAGAAATTCAAAGTCTACCAAATGGATATCAAAAGTGCATTCTTTAATGGTGAACTCAAAGAGAAAGTCAATGTGGAGCAACCACAAGGTTTTATCTCTTCAACTCATCCCTCTTTTGTTTTTAAGTTGCATAAAACTCTCTATGGTTTAAAGCAAGCTCCAAGAGCTTGGTATGAGACCCTAGCTAGCTTTTGTTAGAGCATAAGTTCTCTAGGGCATTGTATATAGGACTTTGTTTATTAGGCATCATAAAAATAAAATTTTACTAGTAAATATATATATAGATGACATCATATTTGGCTCTATTGATTCCAAACTATACAAAAGGTTTTCTAACCTGATGTATTCCAAATTTGAAATGAGTAGCATGAGTGAGCTTTCCTACTCCCTTGGTCTTCAAGTGAAGCATTCCCCTGATGACATTTTCATCTCCCAATCCAAAAATGTTAAAGAGCTAGTTAAGAGATTTGGGACATCTGATGCCTCAGCTATGAAAACACCCATGGATTCCAATGTTGTGATTGATTCTGATGAACAGGGAAAGCCAGCTGATCAGAAAACATGTAGGGCTATTGTTGGGTCCTTGTTGTATCTCACAACTAGTATGTCAGATATAATGTTTGTTATATGTCTTTATGCTAGGTTCCAAGTGAACCCTAAAGAATCTCATTTTATTTTACTTAAAAGATTTTTGAGATATATAAAGGGTTGTCCAAATCTAGGACTCTGGTATCCAACTGAGTCAGAATTTGAATTAACTGGATTCTCAGATGCTGACTTTGCTGGATGTAGATTTGACAAGAAAAGCATATCAGGAACATGCCAGTTCCTTAGTGATAGGCTTGTGTCTTGGTTTTGTAAGAAACAGACATCTGTGTCAACTTCCACTGCTGAAGTTGAATATATAGCAGCTGGCAGCTGTTATTCACAAATTTTGTGGATTCAAAACCAACTCCTGGATTATGGTTTCAATCTAAAAAATTCAGGTATATTTTGTGATAGTACCAGTGCAATTTCCATTGCACAAAATCTAGTGCATCATAGTAGGACCAAGCATATTGAAATTAGACATCATTTCAATAGAGATTGTGTAGACAAAAATAAAATTAATCTTGTCTTTATCTCTACTGATTTACAAAGAGCAGACATTTTCACCAAACCATTGGATGAAAAGAAACATTTGTTCTTCTTAAACCAGCTAGGTATGATTAATGGAGAAGTTTAATTTGATTTCTATCTGAGGTCGAAGAATTGATCACCTTTCATCGAACGGAGATCGACGATCTGTGAACTCTTCTTGAGATTTTTTGTAGAACGGAGATCGACGAAATCTCTTTGAGAAACTTTTTTGTCGACCGGAGATCGACGATTTTGCTTCAGAAATAATTTCGTCGACCAGAGAACGACGAAATGTTTTCCCCCTCTTCAAACAAAGATCGACGCTTTTTATTTCTTCATGAAATTTTTTGTTGACCTGAGTCCGAAGTTATTCTTTTGCGTCGGACGGAGTTCGTCGTTTCACCTTCTGAAAACTTATAATAGGGTTTTCCTCGAACTCCATCCCGCGCTTTCCAGTTCTTTTACACTTGATCTTTTATTCTTACAGGTAATGGCGATTTTGGTGGCGAACCTCTCCGAAATGAAACTCGATGTCGGCTTTGACATTGACATCGATTCTTTCAGCCACTCTGATCAAGTCTTCCAGAACATCCTACAGCTGTTTGAGACTCAGCAGTTAAGGAAACTCATGACAACAAGGATTAAACTTCTAGTGATAGAGATCAAAGAATGGGTTTTCACAGCAAAGATTCAAGATACTCCAGTTCTTATCGGATCGATATCAGGTCACTAGGTTCCTCTCTCTTTAGAACTTTTTACTGAAGTTTTTGAGTTTGTTAATGGTGAAGATGAAATAGATTTATCTAGTAGTGAATTTAATGAAATGCTAGAAAGGTTAGATCATACTGAAGGAAACCCTAATCACCTCCTTAAGAAAAATCTATCAATAGAATATAGATTCTTGGCAGATATTGTTGGCAAAGTGTTGTTAGGAAAACAATCTGCTCATGATCATATTACCAGGCACGAATTTCAATTAATGTGTGCCTTGGTTAACAAGAAATCAGTGAACTAGGGAGGAATTCTGTTTGATTTGATTAAAAATAAAATCAGCAAGAAGGATGTGAGTTTTGGAAGAGTTCTGGGAAGCTTCCTCCAAGCAAAGGTTCCAGAATTATTGGTCTCCCATACCATTTTTGAGGCTTACCTCTCCCTATTTGGTAGATGGGAGAGGATTATCCCCAAGCCCTATAAGGCCTCCTCCTCTAGGATTGCTTCAGAGGACACAAGGGTTGAAACAGCCACTTCTCCAACCCCAGAAGAAGCTCCTGCTCCTCCTCCATCTCCACCTCATTCTATATTTCCTTCATCAAATCCACTTCAACAACCTTTTATCTCCATTCCTCCAGTCTCACCATCACAATAACCATCTCAACCACAATCACCAATCCATATTTCTGAGGATACAACATCTCCACCTCCTCAATCACCTCAACAAACACATATTGATGATCTCCCATCCTCATTTACTCATCCAGATCAACCTGTATAATTCCCTACATTCAATCTACTCTCATCTCCATCTCCACAACATTCACCTATTTAAGATGAACTTCCTGATGCCATCCCTCCATCAAATCTTCCACCAACATTCCCAACCTTCCTATAGTTAGACTTCCCTCAAGGATTCTCTGTCTGTTCCAACTGTGATCACCAAGCCACTTATACCCCCATCTACTCTTAATCCACTGTATCTATATTTCTCTAACATCTCAAATGATCTTCTCAAATTCATCACTCTCACTCTTAAGAAGCTAATTGCTGAGGCTATTGCCCCTCTCACTACCTCTGTTTCCCTGCTTTCTGCTCAGTTGGCTTCCTCCTCTTCTGTCCCTTCTTATGGGGGCCAGGTTTCAGGTCTTTCTGAAACCAGACAGGGGGAGATGTCCAATGAAAAAGCTCCTCCAGCAGTAGTAACAACAACTTCAGCAGTAGTTCCAACAACAGCAATTCCAACAGAGATAATTGAAATTCTTGATGATGATACTGAAATGACTTGCTTTGAAGAAGAGTCAGTTGATGCAGTAACAAACATTGTTGGTGATTTCATTATAAATCCCTCAGTTGATATTCATTCTTTATTACATTCCTTTGATACAGTTTATAGCAGAAATATACCAGCTTTTGATTCAGCAGTATCTGATTATTCTAGAGCAATTGTTTGATATTCTGCTCCAATTAATTCTTCTGTGTTAGAAGAAATTAGAAATAGCTTCTATAACATTTCATCTTCTGAGATTATATTAGTAAGTGTTCCAGATCCAAAGGATTTTTCTCCTCCAACTTTTGGCTGGGCTGAGTCCCCCATGCCAGATCTTGATGAAATTATGTTTCAAGATATGGATGCAGAAAGTGACTATATTCAGGCTCCAGTTATCACAGATATTGTATCTAAAGAGCCAGAAGTTCAAGCCAAGGATCAAGCTGACTTGTTTAAGCAAATTGATGCATTATATGATTATCCTGCTGATGATTCTGACAATGATGATGATGATTCTGATGATTCAGAAGATTTTGGTTCTAAGAAGAGAAAAGCAAAGAAGAAAGTTCTAGCAAAGGCTGCACCTATACCAAATACCACAGCTGACACTCCCTACTACATTCTGCACAACATTACTCTCACTTCAGATACTCCCTACTAGATGGGACTGTCTAATAATGAGCAAAAGAGAAGAAATAAGATGAAGAGATATAGTTCTCCTCCTAAGAAGTCTTGGAGAGGGCCTCCTCCTCCTCCTCCTGCAGTAGGATCAGCAGGAAACATTTCTGAAGCTCAAAGTTCTGCTTCTTATTCTTATCAATCAAGACCAACTCATAGCAGCAAGGAAAGATCTTCAAGGTCAGAGTCTCAATCTAGCAGCCAACAGAGAAAACAACAGCAGCAGTCTGATAGTCAAAGCAGCCAGCAGAAAACTCAAGATGTTTAGAAAGAAGAATCAAATCCAGAGAGACCTCCCTCTCCTGCTTATGATCCAGAAATGGATCTTAATTCCAGGATGGTCGGATTTCAAGAGCTTATAGGACTGTCTCAAATTAGAAAGTTCAAGGATTAAGGAAATGATTCCTCTCAATTCTCTACCATGTCATCTTATAGGAAGAAAGAACTCGACAAATATTAGGTAAAAAATCTTTTTAATGTTGATACCTATATGAATTTGCATCCAGAAGCTGTAGTGCCTAGAGCTGCAACTGTAATGATTCTTGGGGCTCAAGACATGAAGATGACCCAAAGAGAAGCAAAAGACCCAAAAAGGATAATGGTTTTCACAAAACCTGCTTTAGATCCCTCTACTGATGATTCAAAGAAAAACTCTTAATATTCTGACTGTGCATTTTTAAACTTTATTGCTGTGTATTATATCCATAAGGTTCATTTGTTCATATCTACTGAATGATTTAAAATTTTGTCAGATATTTTTAATGCTTTGTGATTTTCTTTATTTTTATTTTTGTATAGTGACCTCACCCAATTAAGGGGAGATTATTGGAACCCCAGTTTAGATTTAGGCTAGGTTCACTATTAGGTTTGTTATCCCAACTTGTATAGCCTAGGGTCATTTATTAATTTTAGGGTTAAGGTTAGTCACATTAGGTTAGATTTTTGAAACCTGCCTTTAGAAGACATCAGAGAATCAAGACTTTAGATACAAAGCAGTTTAAAGATTGTAGAAAAAGTCACTCGATGATAGCTGAACTCAGCTCGACGATCATCGATCTCAGATTGACGAACTCAGAGTTTCTTCTCTGAGTTGAGCTCGACGAAAGTCTAGCTGAGATCGACAATCTCTGATCTCACATCAGAACTTAAGCTCGACAAAGGACTATCTAAGCTCGATGAACTTGGAGCTCAATTTGGCAAGTTCTTTTTCAGCTCGATGTTCTCTGATCTCAGCTCGACGAAAGATAATTCTCAGCTCGACAATCTTGGAGCTCAGCTCGACGGAAAATTTACTAAGGTCGACTATTTTCTCTCAGGTTCAGTTCGACTAATTCCTTGATGATTTCTGTTCGACTAAGGTAGATGAAATTCAAATTATATTATAATATATGTAATGCTCTGATAATTAATGCATAATATTCTTATGAATATAGCCGTTCCATGACAGTATTAATTATGGCCTTCACAGATTTATTACTTGGCTTATTTTATTAAGATAGTTGGGGAAATTCATTAAAGACAAATTCTAGCCTTTCAACTCCCAAAATTTTTGCAGTCAGTCAAGGAAAGGAATTTAAAATTCAAAGGCTGAAATCTGCAAGGTATATATAAGGATTATTTTCAAGACAGAAAAGTTAATGAGTTGTGACAAAAAGAATAATTCACAAAAAAACTGAAAGAAGAACAGCTCTCATACAACTCAAGTTCTTCATCAGTTTTTGCTTCAGGGATTTTAAGAGACAATCCATCAACATCTGTCTAAAAGCTTCCTGAATATCTACAAGCAATCTGAAGGCCTACACCCTGAGCAAAGCTTCCATTCTCCTGAACTATTCTACATCTCAGGGGGAGCTTTGACAACAATAGCAATCCACTAGTCTTCTCAGAACATTGAGAAAGAGAAGAAAATATCAAATGTCTTTTTACCTTACTATAAAAGGGTTTTTAACTCCCTTCAAAATTTATCCCTTTGGTTATCAAGTCTCCTGATCAAAAGACTTGGTTTGGTTTTTGAGCACCTGGTCAAAATCTCAAAGGATTGTTAGATCTCCCTTGAAAATAGATCTTGTGGTGATAGGGTACCTGAGCAAAAACCTGTGGTGGCAGGGCACCTGATCAAAAACCTGTAGTGGATTCCTACCAGGGTGGTAGAAGAGTGGATGTACCCAAGTTTTAGGGGAAGCACTATAAAATCTTTGTGTCGTATAGTTGCTCTATTTGTTATTTTCTGTGCTGTGATTTTCTGTGTTTTATTTCTGCCTATTTATATATAGATATCACTTATTTTAATTCGCTATAAAAATTAATCAATAGATTTTTAAAACTCTATTCACCTCCCCCCTCTAGAGTTAGTGTGATATATACCTTCACTTTCAAATCTGTCTAAGTCCACAAGCGTTGAGTGAATCCAGTTCACTCAATGCCAGATGAAAGGGAAGATGCTGGATAGGCTAGAAATCACCAAATTCCACAGGCGTTGAGTGAAGTCTATTCACTCAATATTAGGTGAGTAAAAGCATTGAGTATAGTCTCAGCCTAACAATTGGCAAGCTGAAAATATGGCTAAGTCCACAAACATTAAGTGAAGTCTACTCACTCAACGCCATATAGTAAAAAGCTGTGAGACATGTTAAGGTAGTGAAAGCCTAAGAAGAAATAGGCAGAAATGTGGCTAAGTCCATAAGTTTTGAGTGAAGTCTACTCACTCAACACCATATAACATAAATCATTGAGTAAAGCTCAGACAGTCAATGTCATAGAAAATCTATGTAGATATTTGACTAAGTCCACGGGAGCTGAGTGAAGCTTACTCACTCAATGCCATATGATAAAAAGCGTTAACTAAACCTTAGTCAGTCAAAGACTGTGATTTCATAGAAATTTGGCTAAGTCTAAATGCGTTGAGTGAAGACTGCTCACTCAACGCCTGGTAACAGAAGGAAATCTGTTAAGTAGTTTGGCATTGAGTGAAGCTTACTCACTCAATGCCAAGTGACTAAAATCAAATTTAAGTGGTATGGCGTTGAGTGAAGCCTACTCACTCAACGCCAAGTGACAGAACTCCAGTTAAGCAGTTTGGTGTTGAGTGAAGCTCAATCACTCAACGCCTAGAGACAGAAAACTTTTCTATGTATTTTAGCATTGAGTGAAGGTTGCTCACTCAATGCCTGATGACAGAAAACTTTTCTAAGTGTTTTGACATTGAGTGAAGGTTGCTCACTCAACGCCTAATGGCAGAGAACTTTTTCTAAGTGTTTTGGCATTGAGTGAAGGTTGCTCACTCAATGCCTAGTGGCAGAAAATCTGTCTAAGTGTTTTGGCATTGAGTGAAGCTTACTCACTCACTCAACGAATATATTAAAGATGTTTGATTTTTTGGCTAAGTCCACAGATGGTGACGTAAGTAAAATCAACAAGTCAACAGAGTTCAAATTAAGTGCGGGAAAGCTACAGAACATGACAAATACTGTCGGAGGTCTATTGTACGTCTTCTTCCGTTAAAGCAAGATGCAGTTGTCTGCTGTAGGTTTTCCCCACAGCTTCTTGGAGCCATTAATCGGCAGAAGATAAAAGGGACAACTTTTGGATGTTAAACTCAACTTTTAGGGCTTTATTCAAAAATAAAAAGAGCGACTGGACTTCATCTTCCTCACCATTACTGCCGAGAAAAATCCATAAGTCGCACAGTAGACCAAAAAGTTCTGTTATCTGTAGCATTCTCTTTTGCTACAGCAAGATCAGAAATACTTCTGATAAAGAAAGAGAGGAGAGCCTTCACTCTTCTGCAGGTTCAGTTAGTTGTTTGAAGAACTCAAGACCTAGCAAATCTTCAGTCTTCTGCAACAAGTTCAGAAAGAACATTCTGAGTTACTTCTAGCAGAGGTAGCCTTTTATTGAGGAACATCTTCCTACTACTGTGAAGATAGATAGAGCTAAGATAACTCAACTCTATTAGTTGACACAGAGAAATTTATCTGTGTCAAATTAATTAAAACCACTGTATTTTTATATGATCCTTTTGGATCTGAGCTGTAGGACTCTTGAGCCTAAGGTAGGGAAAATTTGCCTGAGTTGTAGGAGAGTTATACTCTCTGAGTGTAGGATCTAGCTTGGATCTGAGGTAGGTGATCAGTTGATCACTGAGCTGTAGGGTTTTTGAGACTGAGGTAGAAGAGTCATTCCCTCTGAGTTGTAGGGCACTTGTGCCTAAGCTGTAGGATCCTTTGGATCTAAGGTAGGGCCTTTATGCCTGAGCTGTAGGAGAGTCATTCTCTCTGATGTAGGAGAAAATTTGCTCTGAGGTAGGGCTATCCTCCAAGCCTGGGTGGTAGGGCCTTTGGCTTGAGGTAGGTGATCAGTTGATCACTGAGTTGTAGGGCTTAGTGTCTGAGCTGTAAGTCTTGGGGGAGACTGAGTGATCCTGAGGGATCTGAGGTGTAAGCTCTTTGAGCTAAGTTTTGGAGAAGTGTCTTGTCTAACTGAAAGTTAGAAAGGTGGGAGGAGAGTGGACGTACCCATAATCTAGGGAACCACTATATATTCTTTGTGTGCTCTTTTGTGTTGTTTCTTTATTGCAGGTTCTTGAAAGCTGATAATTGCTAACACACTAAGCACTTAAAGAAGAAACTTAAAGAAAGTCATAAGATACCAATAAACCTATTCATCCCCCCCCCCCTCTAGGTTGTAATATACCTTAAAAACAAAGACTTTCACATACTCAGCCTCCATAAAGCACGCTCCAACCTCACTCCGCACATTCCGCGCCCATCCTCTCCCTAAGATCATGAAAGCTAAACCTCATGTGAAGCAGCTTGCTGCCCGTCGAGCGCTAAAAATTCTCTCTCATCCCCAAAGTGTAACGAGCAGCGGCATGTCGCTCTCGATTCTACAAACAAGTTGTAACCAAAAACTGATAGTGGAGTTTGACCGGCACAGACCCGGTCATGTGGTTTTTTACCCGGTTAAGGGTTTTTCCACGTAAAAATCGCCTCATGCACTTGTTTTCTTACTATATGACTGATTGCGCGCTCCGCCGCTCTCAGGCTAAGACGATCACATCCAGACCGATTTAAGAGCGTCGAGTTAGACCGCAATAAGATCTAAATTATTATAGGCTAAAAATTATGAGGTGATTGGATGTGCTACTATGATGGATACTGTACGTGAAGAGAAAATGCATGGTATATGACTGAATCATTGATATTATTAGTTAGGTATATTGGGTATAGAGAATTGTTTTCCTCTAGAACTCAAAGGAGAAGAAAGGTCTGGGACAATCAATGAGAAGCTTGAAATGATGAGGGCCCCATGCAAAAATGTATTTCACAAATATAAATTGCATAAGCCTCACATCTTTGCAGGCTCCTCATTGGTCCCGGACCAAGACAACCATCTGGGTTTTAGACGTAATTATTGTTCTGGGCATAGAGTTTCTATAGTACAATTAATCATGTATAATAATCAACAATCGTAAAATTTTCATTTGAAAATAACTTTTCAATCTTTTTTTTAAAAAAACGTATATATTGTATATGTTTTATTTCTAAACTTATTCTGCCAACCCAAAATTCTGCGGCGGCTAAGGCGAGCATCAAACAACAACAGGGGGAGCTAACTAGTCGGACATTCCCAGAGTTCGCGGGGCCTTCTAGCGGGCAGTCCCGGATCAATGGCAGTGTTCGATGCAGGCATTCTTCAATCAATCTCGTAGTGTGCATCTGGCAGGTGGTCTCTCGCAAAACAGCTTCGTGGATCCAGCCCAAAAGTCATGGCAGGTTCTTTTCCTAAAGCTCTCATAGACTTGTCTCTTCAATATCAGCTTCAGTGGTATCGCGTGGTTACGTTTGGTCTCTTCTCTCAACCTCCGCTGCCCGACTCTTCGTGTACCTCGGATGGTTGCGCATTTAATATTGTAGTTAATAAGGCATTAAAAGCCTATCAGTTTGTGAATTGTCCAAGCTGCCTACCCTCGAGTATAAATAGGGACCAGGGAGGCTTAAATGAGACACATGGACTTAGCCCAAAACTATCCTAGTTGTTGGTGCAGAAACTGAGTCTGGTCAAGTTTTCTCTCATATTTCCCCTTATACTCGCTCGAACACTCTTGTAATCCTCTTTTCAGTAAATCAAGAGGCATGTTGCAAGGAAGACATTCACTACAGCGGGTCAAATCTGGCATTCGCCGCTGGCATCGACACTTTCTCTTCATGCTCTTTTCACTCTCTCACATAGTCCACAGAACCAGTAACTGATTGCTTATGAACCACTCTTTCCTCTGTCAGCTACCTCACTTAAGGACATCAACAGAATTTGGTGTGGTGAGTGTGGAATAAGCTATCGGTGAAATAGCCCTTGTCGTTAAAGAATAGCGGAGAGCAGTGAAAGTGATCGCCCCACGACCCTCATATACCCTCTTAGTCGACAAATTCACCTTTATGGAGGGAAAATAATCATTGGGCCGCGAGCAGCCAGCTGTCACGCACGTTGAGTTTGAGCAACTGTTGGTCTTGGTTAATCGACCGGTCGCCAAAGGAGAGCAGCGGGCATAGGATAATAAACATTCGGGAAAACCCACAACACCCACTCGTCTACCGCCTCCGCCGCGGGAAATCCACCCCAACTCCAATATGAAGAAGAAGGAGTGTGCGTCCGCCTTCAACATTTTCGAGAAGTTGCCCAGGTCTATCCTAGAAGGATCTTGATCTTCGAAGATCAGGAACCAGTGATGGGGGCAGAGGTTTACTCGTCATTTGTTCTAGGAATTGTTGTGGAAATAACCCCAAACGGCTTTAGGGAGCCTCAACTACCTCGCTTCTCTGAGAAGGAGGATCTTGCTTCTCACGTATAAGCCTTTGATGTCATGGTATCTCTACAGCTGCTCTATGAAGGCCTGTGTTACAAATTATTTTCCACTAACTTTGATGGGAAGGCAAGGGAGTGGTTCTACAGCCTCCCACCCAGCTCAATCCCTTCTTTCATAAAATTGAGAAAAAAATTTCTACCAAGGTTCGCTACCTCCAAATGGTGAAGAGCGGACACCGATGCTCTATTTCAGATCCGGCAAGGACCAAGGGAGACCCTCAGGAAGTATGTCAATCACTTCCAGAGTTTGATCATGAAGTCCCAAACGTGGATCCACAGGTCTACAAAGTGGCTTTCACAAATGGCCTCCATCCCAAACTGTTTAAGTTCATTATCAGCGAGAAGAAGCCAAAGACATATGCAGAGCTGATCGAGATGGCTAATCAGTACAACGAGGGAGTGTTCAACAATGAAGAATTCATCGTGGGACTCTCTGATTTATAGGGCAAGCACCCGTTTAATTCTTCCAACCATTTTCCAGCACTTCCCCAAAAGAGTAATTTTTCACTAGGAGCACCAACCCCTAGCTCGTAGGGGCAAAATTTTCACCATTGAGGCCCTCTGGCCTATCAACTGATGTGGTCAGTACACCACCAGTCGCTACAAGAAGACATTGATAACCCACAATTGATGTTAGGAGCATCCCCCAAACAGTGGGGAGAGGCACAAGAGTATACAGACATAGAAGTACCACCGGAAGAGATTGTGTAAATCCTCCAACAACAGCCAGATTTTTGGCCCACGAGTCCTATGAAAGGAGGGTTCAGAAGTAGGAGCCTGAATATCTATTGTAAGTTCCACCGAGATATGGGACACGATACTGAGAGTTATTGAGTCCTCCGCGACGTGGTGGAGAAGCTGTTTAGGGATGGAAAGTTGGAGCATCTACTTGCAGAAAGGCAAACCGAGATGGCCAAGGAGGCCTCGTCCCAGAAGGGTAAGAACAAGATTGGGGAGGGGCCAAGTGCCCTAAGGTATAACGTGATCAAGCAAGAAGGCATCACGGAGGAAGAGTGTGTAGAGGTAGAAGGGGTCGGTTTGCTAGGATTATCAACTACATACACGCCGGGGCAGGAGTGGAGTCTTCCTGCAAGGGAAGTCTAAGGCGTATGTAGGGAAGATAAGTGGCATCAGCATAGATGGCACCACACCCTCGTAGGATGGTAACATTCAAGGAGGAGGATCTGCTCCTGGTCATCAACCCCTTTCATGACACGATCGTCATCAAGGTCGTATTGGGAGATTACTCTATGGCCCGAATCTTGGTAGACACGGGTAGTTCGGTCAACATCCTATTCAAGCATGTGTATAAGGTAATAAAAGATTGCAAACCACTGAAATCTTGGGATGGCCCACTCTATGGATTCATGGGGAGAAGAAAGAGGTCGAGGGGAGCATAGACTTGGATGTCATCCTGTGCGAGATAGCCCGACAGGAATTCTTCTTAGTCATTAATGCGCCTAATAACTACAATGTAATCTTCGGTCTTGGATGACTTCCAAGCCATCACGTCCACCTATCACCAAGTCCTCAGGTTCCCATTAGGAGGAAAGCAATTCAGGGTCAGGAGCGACCCGAGGATGGCTCGAGAGTGCTATATCCGATCGATGAGCACTATGGAGGAGTATGTATCACCTCAAGTCAGGGAATTCTAGCCTGCATACGCACTAGATGAATACATTCCACTTCATATAGGGTGCTTTCAATTTGCAAATACAGTGGAGGAATATGTCCCACTCCAGGTAGAAGACACTTGGCTTACACATACAACGAAAGAGTATGCCCCGCATATGGTTGAGGATGGCAGGCAGGTCAATCCGTTCTTCTAGCCCCATGACAGCACAAGCAAGGACTTTTACGGTGTAATCTTTTCATTTTGTTCATCCTTTTTATTTGCTATTATTATAAGAACTTTTGCATGTTTATCTCAAAGGCTTAAGGTTTGCATGAGTTTTCAGGATGAGCAGGATATCTGCTTGATAAAGGTACAAGACCTCGAGGTAAATTAAGGATGAATCTAGAATTGACACCCATGTGTGGTTATCGATGCCTGCTTGGACCACTTTAGACACATCCAAACCTCTTGAACCTAAGACTTTGGGCCTCAGACCCTTTTATCAGTGTAAGTAACTTCTATAAGACACCCCCCCAAACCTTTTCCCGGGTCGGGCCAGAAGGGATCTTACTTGCCCAAGATGTCCACCTAGTTCTCCTTAATGGTTATCAACCCACACTATTGAGCACTAGTTGGCCTCCTTGCTCGGCTTGAATCACAACATTGACATCAAATCACAGTGTTTAATGGAAGCATTAACAGGATGCCACAATGAATATATATAATAGTATATATTTAAAAGGAAGTGCAAAAGGCCGTAGTTACTATATATACACGAAGCCCGTAGGCTATACAAGTACTATAGCTAATAACTCCTTTCTCTCTCAACCCTGCTTGCTATTACTCATGTATCAAAACTCTGTAGAGGATGGGGGTGCCTCTGCTCGGGTAGTACTATCAGCTAGAGTATCATCCTACAGAAACTGGTCTCTATGGTGCTCCATCTTCTGTGAATGGTTATTAAAATAATCGTTAGTAATAGAGTTAAGTGGAATCAAATCTCCTCCCCGGATCCATATCTTGGGGATGAGCGCATGCACCCAACAAAGTAGATAGACGAGCAAAAGAAGGCTAGCACGACATTTTATATATAAGCTAGGAGAAATCATAAAAAGAGATGCAACATAGTGTAACTGGGATTATAGTAGCAATTTAAGTCAGTTATAGTTTAAGCTCTTACAGTAGCACAACGGGTATTCACAACCCGTGCAAACGTCGCAATCATTCATAGTCGTTCACACATTCCCTATGTCGATATATTATGGACCATTTCTCTTCAAGCAGGGTAGCGAGCCCCGTGGGCTTTACCGATATGGTCGTCGGTGATGGTGGCCAGTCCTACCACTTCTAGGTGTGGTCGTACTGCACAGCCCAGGCCCCATCATACAACTCTATATACTCGTGGATGTGAGCGACATCCGGCGATTCAATATTTTGGCCGACCAGTGGAGGAAATGCAATGGGGAAAACATAACGGTCGGTCACCCGTGGTACTCATCTCATGTTGCCTTGAGTCGTTAGACTTCCCACACCGGTACAAACGATATGCGGGTGTGACTGACCCGCCAATATTCACCACAAGCAATTTACAGATAAGCAAATAAGATAGTTTTGTTAGCATGCAATAGGTCTACAATGACTTGCCCCACTATGCTTTAAATAATTCGGGCAATGACCCTTGGCTCGACTTTTGACAAGGAGCATGTGTAATACCCCCCTTCCCTTACCAAGGAGGTAACCCGGTATTATGCCCAGAACCGACGTCTTACAGTGACACTAACACACAGGCTAGTCGACACTACAAGCCACCAATCCTGCCGTCTAGTACGATCATTCAACCTGACGGTCAATCGAGAATAGAGTATGCAAATAGTAAGTAAAACTCGCAAGTCCACAATGTCACAGTACAAGATCATAATATATATGAAACTAAAAAGTACAATAGTCCACAATGAGTAAAGAAATGAGAGAAGGGATTATTCCCTATACATAGCAAATCAAATCTCTCACACACAAAACAAAACTATACTGAAGCAAACTCTATCACAAGTACACTCGTTCTCACCTGACAGCGAGCTGCAGTAGTAGTAGTAGGTGGTATCAGCTCCTTATGTACTTCCACCTCGTCCTGCTGGTCGTGTTGGTTCTCCAGCTCCTTGAGCTCCTATGGTTACAACTGACCGTTTATCATAAAGACTAAGCCATTTTGTCCTCGCCTCACCCCCGCGACTCCTAGGTACCGAGCGGGAGGACGAAGCAGAGAACAAGAAGGGGTATAAAAAGGAAAGCAGGTGACAATGGATCTATTCTATCATGGTATAGATTAGCAATTGTATCTCTATACTAGCAGTTCAATAAGGTACAAGTAGAGTATGTACAAACAGTACTGAAAAGGAGTGCAATGGCAAAAAGTAAACTAACTACTACTAAGTTATTATCACCAAAGTACCTTAACTTATATGAATGCTTATACAAACTTATAAGTTAAGGTTTCACAAATTTAACTTATCATATAAAAGAGCTCATACTAATTTATATGATAAGGATCTATGATGCGTATGTCCTAAGTATGCATATACATAATGGTATGCGGGTTATGATTCATACAAGTGCAACTCACCCACACGACTCTGTGATCACAGACCTTTAGTTTCCACTTTTTGGAGTTAGCTTAACTCTCGGGTACCACCGTTGAGGCTACAATAGCAGCGGAGCGGGCATCTCTGCATCCTAGGCAGGTATACACACTACCAGGCCTAGACCCTTCGTACGCCTCTAAAGGACACACCAGAGTCACTGCGTACTAATGTTGACAAACCCACCAATCTTTTTGGTTGGGTGTGCATTTTCAGGGATTATCCTCCAGACTGCAGTATAAACAACCTACTGGCCCCTCAAACCTTCATACCTCACCAGAGTCACCGTACTGCCATCGGTGTGACGATTGGTCCAGTACCACATGACCCGCCACTAATATGTTTATGTACATGCAAGTTATTTCCGATACGAGCCTCTAGCTCGCAGGACCAAACCCGCCTGTACCCAAATATCTGAGCATCCAGCTCGCAGGACTAAAACCTGTCCTGTATCCAAACATCTGAGCCTCCATCTCGCAGGACTAGAACCCATCATGTATATCTCCAATACTATGCGGGTGAGTCTGCCATATCGTTCCCTTAACTTATTAGACTACTCTTGTCTAATTCCTGTTACACATATCAATTTAGGGTTAGTCCTTGACTACCCAGGGCATACCCGGTGAAGGGCCCTAAGGCACTAGGAACTACGATGGGCTGAAACCCAAAGCTCCCTTTCTCAAAGATACTTACTTTTATTGGTGTCAACCCATTATTAATACCCCCATCCCTTTATTTCTCTTAAGTATACCTAATGGTTTAAAGTACTTATTAGGAAGGACGACGATCTTTCGTCGGCCCTCATTGAAAGTGAGGGGATAAATCTTACTAACTCTAGAGGGGGTGAATTGAGTATTTTAAAAACTTAATCAGTTTTTATAGCGGAATTAAAATAAGTGATAGTAGTATATGTATAAAGAGAAGTAAGAAAAAGAAATTATCACTGCACAGCAAAAATAACGAAAAGAACAACCAGGCGACACAAGAAAATTATAGTGGTTCCCCAAAACTGGGTACATCCACTCTTCTACCACCCTGGTAGGAATCCACTAACAGGTTTTTGATCAGGTGCCCTGCCACCACAGGTTTTTGCTCAGGTGCTCTGTCATCATAATATCTATTTTCTAAGGGAGATATAGCAACCCTTTGAGCTTTTGATCAGGTGCCAAAAAATCAAATCAAGTCTTTTGAAAAGGAGACTTGTCAACCAGGTGATAACTTTTGAAGGGAGTTAGAAACCCTTTTACAGTGGGAAATGAAAAGTGTTGTTGTCTTCTCTTTCTCAAACAACTGAGAAGACTTTAGTGGATGTTGTTGTCAAAGCTCCCCCTGAGATGTTGAATGGTTCAGGAAAAAGAGAGTTTTGCTCAGGGTGTAGGCCTAGATGAAGGTCTTCAGAAACTTCTTGGACTGGTGTTGATTAGTTGTCCCTTTGAAGCCTGAAACAGAAACTGAAGAAGACTAAAGATCTGTGAATTGATGTTCTTCTTCAATTTCCTATAAGAATAATAGCATTACTTTTCTCTGTATCAGTTATTGTATCTCTGTAAAAAATTTGTCTTTCTCTTTGAAAAAGATCTATATATTATCTGAGAGGATTTTAGCCTTTGAATTTGAAAATAATATCATTAATTGCTGCTGAGATTCTGGGAATTGAAACGGCTAGAATATGTCTTTATTGTATTTCCTCAACTGTCCCAGTAAATAAGTCAAGTAATTAACTCTGTGAAATCCAGAATAAATGCTGCCTACCAACGACTATATTCTTGAAAATATAAGCATTAATTATCAGAGAATTGCTGCCTTAAAATGATACCAATTCAAATCAAAATGACAAAGAAATTGTCAAACTAAAACTGACAGAAATCGTCGACCTAAGAACAGATTTCGTCGACCTGAACTCAAAGTTCGTCGAGCTGATAAATCGTCTTCGTCAACCTGAGCACAGAGAAAAAAATAATCTGGAAAGAAACTATCAAAATTGAGCTCCAAGTTCGTCAAACTGAGGTAGAATAACGTCGACCAGAGAAACTGAGAGAGAAGGGAGTTCGTCGACCTGAGCTTGAATATCGTCGAGCTCAACTCAGAGAATGAACTCTAAGTTCATTGATCTGCGATCGACGATCATCGAGATGAGTTCGAAGAACTTCGAACTGATTTTTGAACTCCCTTAAAAACTGCAATTCTTCTAAGTATGGATCTATGAAGTCTTCTCAAGGCTGGATCATAAGATGTCTAACCTAGTCAGACTGTCCTAACCTTAGAACTAACAAATTGACCCTAGGATATACATGATGGGTCAAAACTAATAGTGAACCTTAGCCCAAATCCAAACTAGGGATCCAACACTCGTTATAATTGCTCTCGTTGTGACTTGCACTCTATCACTCGTTACTATGTAGCGACGTACTTGAGACACTAAGAAGGGTTTCAAATCCCCAATACACCTCTCAATCCAACCATCTATCATTTTCCTGTGGGTCCTAATATTACACGTCACTTTTGCTAAGCGCATCCCATGACCTAATTCTAACCCAAATGAGATGACTTCCAACTCCTTGGGCCAAAGGCCCCTAACGATTTATCATGGGTTTGTCATATGCATGATATTAATCCTTCAGAATTTCACCAATTTCCTAATTGTTTTGGACCATAAATTAAATCATTTAATTAAGCGACCTAGGTCACTTTGTACATGAACTACTATATCCAATGGTCCATGATATCTAAGTAAACTACCTGGAGTTCATCTAGGTTGATCATGACTGTTCACCAAGAATCCTAATTTTTCTATTTTATTTACTATTCATTTTCTATTTATGATTAAATCCATAATTATTCCATTTTCCAAATGCAGTTCCTAAAATATTCAACCAAAAAACATGGAAAATTACTGGTGATCAACCTTGCCATAATAATACTCAAGATAGAAATTCATAATCCTAACCAGTGATTTGACCTAAAATAATTACATGTGAACAATATTACCAAAATGCCACTACTAAGGTTTTAGCATAATTAGTCATCCGAAAATTCTTAAATAAATATAAAGGGATTTATATCACAGAAATAAGAGACTATGTATTTTTTCCATAATTTTTCAGACAGTATTACCCATACTTTTGATTTAAATACCAAAAGGGTAAAATTGTAAATCTACTAACTACGCAAGATATAATCCTCAATCAAACTCATAACTTTTTTTCAGAGATTTAAAATGTCCTATTATGGCTTGTATCAAAATTTTAGAATTTTACGAGGTCAGTAGACCTATATCTCATTTTTATTTCTTAAAGAGCCTATTTTCCAATAATTCAAAATAATGGGATTTTTGATCCCAAAAATCCCAATCTTTCTATGGGAGGTGTAATTCATCCCAATAAGACTCTGTCCAAAATCTCATGGACATGCATTGGGCCAAATGGGCTAACTTCCCACTTTCCCATTTTTTCTATTAGAACACCATTTTCAATCTACCTCCACCATGCATGTTGGATTTTCCTAACACGCAGAAGTCCAAATGGTCTGAAACTTTTCCAATGGTCATATAATGACCCAATGGCCATGCCAACAAAATTTGGGGGCATTTGGATAAGGGGATCTCCTTATATTCCTTTTATTTAATAAATAAATTTTTTATAAAAACTATAGAAAATTCCCTCGTAAATTCTAATTTTTGGGCAGGGACTAATTCTAACATAAGCACATGCATGACTTAAATTTAAATGCATGTGGAATTAGGGTTTGACCTAGGAATCCATTTGAAATTATGCCCTAGTACAAGAGCACTCCTAGGAGAATGACCCTATAAGGAGCTATAAAGCTCCCAATTACAAGTTTAGGGTGTCAAATTAAAGGTGGGACCTAAATCTACCTTTTTCATGTTGATGGTTTTCTCTGAAAATGCCTCTACAAGGCCTGAATTAAGCATGAAAAGTGTTATATAAAATGTGACGGTAAATTAAATAACATATAGTTTAATACATTTAAATGGACGACATCCATTCATCTTCATCACCCAACTGACGGTCCAGGTCATCCCGACCTGTACCAGCTAGATCTTGCATTTCCCAGCCTTCTGTTCACCGCCGCCACCAATAATTGTCGCCACCACCTCCGTTGAGGTGGTGGCTAGCATTTCCCGGCGACATTGCCGCCGGAGGCGGCTCCTCCGGCGAACCCGAGCAAGAAGAAAAGCTCGGTTTTTCTTACTCTTTCTCACATGGCATCAGGCTCATTTGAGCCCAATATCTCTCCTAGTGGATCTAGAAAACTAGCACCGAGGGAAGGGAGGAGAAATGTACCTGTAACCGCGCTTGGCGGGGGGTTTGGTGGCGGTGAGCCATGGCTGACAATGTCTCCGGCGAACTAATTTGTTTCTTGGTTTATCCGACTATCTCCTTACTCCAGCTGTTGATTTACACTCCTCTTGGCTTACTGAAAGTGATGGTGGGGTGTAATGGAGGTGAGGTTGGCTGGTTTAAGGACTTTGACTAAGAGGGGTGGCGAGGAGTGGCGGGGCATGGTTTGTCGTCCTTGAGCATGGTTCCTCCATGTCGCCAAGTGTCACCATAACATTGGACCGTCCAATTATTACTTTAATTAGGTCTTGATTGAAAGGACCGAGTCTAATAGGTCAATTGGCACTTATCCTGAACTCGTTTCAGCCCGTATATATGTGAACCAGCTAACACAGTTTTTTAGACTAAAAAATACTCTAAGTCCAAAAGCGTTGAGTGGTGTTGACACCACTTAACATCGTGTTGACCTACTCAACGCAAACAACATTCCAGAAATTTCTAATTCAAAAGCGTTGAGTGGCGCTGAGACCACTCAACACCGCGTTGAGTGGCGTTGATACCACTCAATGCCAACACCATTCCGGAAATTTCTTAGTTAAAAGTGTTGAGTGACGTTGAGACCACTCAACGTTGTGTTGAGTGGCATTGATACCAATCAATGCCAACATCATTCCGCAGAGTCTTAAGTTAAAGTTGTTGAGTCGCGTTGAGACCACTCAATGTCGTATTGAGTGGCGTTGAGACCACTCAACACCAACATCATTTCGCAGAGTCTAAGTTAAAGGCATTGAGTGGCGTTGAGACCACTCAGCGCCGCATTGAGTGGCATTGAGACCACTCAACGCCAAAATCATTCTACAGAGTCTAAGTTAAAGGCATTGAGTGGCATTGAGACCACTCAATTCTGCGTTGAGTGGTGTTGAGACCACTCAATGCCAACATCATTTCATAGAGTCTAAGTCAAAAGGCGTTGTGTGGCGTTGAGACCACTCAATGCCAACATCATTCCGCAAAGTCTAAGTTAAAAGCATTGAGTGTCATCGAGTTCACTCGACGCTTCGTCGAATGTGCGTCGAGATCACTCGATGCCTAAAGTTTCCAGAATATTTTCTAAGTTAAATTATTCGAGTGGCATTGAGTCCACTCAACGCACTCGATGCTTTGTCGAATGGCGTCGAGATCACTCGACGCCTAAAGTTTCCAGAATATTTTCTAAGTTAAATTTGTCGAGTGGCGTTGAGTCCACTCAACACACTCGACGCTTTGTCGAATGGTGTCGAGTTCACTCGACACTTTCCGAGCCTGAGTCAATTCTCTTGACTCAAAATGCGTGCGAGGGGCCTAGCGCGAAATGGGATGTTACAGCATAGGAGCACTTATTTGGGGCTAACTTGAGAGGAACAACTCAACTCCTGTTATCCCTAACTAAGGCTCAACCTATCAAATAACAGCCTGCCAGGGCAGGACACGTGCTTAAAATACTAAATTGCAGAAACATAAGTGCGGTAATAAAGAAGATGGTGATAGAAACTGAAGAAGACTAAAGATCTATGAATTGATGTTCTTCAATTTCCTGTAAGAATAATAACAGTACTTTTCTCTGTATCAGTTGTTGTATCTCTGTAAAAAAATTGTCTTTCTCTTTGAAAAAGATTTATATATTATCTGAGAGGATTTCAGCCTTTGAATTTGAAAATAATATCCTTGATTGCTGTTGAGATTCTTGGAATTAAAATGGCTGGAATATTTCTTTGATGTATTTCCTCAACTGTCCCAGTAAATAAGTCAAGTAATTAACTCTGTGAAATCAATAATCAATGATGCCTACCAACGGCTATATTCTTGAGAATATATGCATTAATTATCAGAGAATTGTTGCTTTAAAATGATACTAATTCAAATCAAAATGACAAAGGAATCGTCAAACTGAAACTGACAGAAATCGTCGACCTCAGAACAGATTTCGTCGACCTGAACTCAAAGTTCGTCGAGCTGATAAATCGTCTTCATCGACCTGAGCTCAGAGAAAAAAATAATCTAGAAAGAAACTATCAAAGCTTAGCTCCAAGTTCGTCAAACTGAGTTAGAATATTATCGACCAGAGAAACTTAGAGAGAAGGGAGTTCGTCGACCTAAGCTCGAATATCGTCGAGCTCAAGTCAGAGAAGGAACTCTGAGTTCGTCAATCTGCGATCGAAGAAATTCGAACTGATTTCTGAACTCTCTTAAAAACTACGATTCTTCTAAGTCTGGATCTCTGAAGTCTTCTAAAGGCTGGATCATAAGATGTCTAACCTAGTCAGACTATCCTAACCTAAAAACTAACAAATTGACCCTAGGATATACATGATGGGTCAAAACCTAATAGTGAACCTTAGCCCAAATAAAACTAGGGATCCAACAATCTCCCCCTATTTTGGTGAGGTCACTAAACATAAAATAGAAAAGTATAAAAACACAAAGCAATATAAATATCTGACAGAATTTTAACCTAATCAGCAGATGTGATATAGCTAAGTGCAATACATATATATATATCTCAGAGAAATAAATGTTCAAGGATTGTCATAGTGAGGAGCAGATGATGATTTAGAATACACAATTTTTCTAAGAGGATCTGCAGCTTCCTTCTGAGATATTTTCATATCTTGAACTCCAAGAACTGTAATAGATGAGGCTCTGGGAACAACAGCTTCTGGATGTACCTGGATATACACATTTGGATCAAATAAATGACTGTCTACCTGAAATTTGTCAATTTATTTTTGCCTGTAGGTAGACATTATAGTGAATTGTGATGGATCTTATCCTTCATCTCTTGCTTTGTTCATCTGAGACAAGCCAATCAGTTCCTGAAATCTAGCCATTCTGAAGTTGGGATCTAACTCAGGTTCATAAACTGGAGAGTGAGGTCTCTCTAGATCAGATTTAGAAGCATCCTTAGCAGACTTTTGAGAGTTCCTGAAAATAATATATTTCTGTTGAAAATTTATTAGAGGCAGAGACTGTTGAGATTTGCTTTGATAATAGGACTTTGGAGGGCTGCAATGACTGTATCTTCCAGATGGTCTAGAGGACTTGTAGGAGAATGGTCTTTGAGATTGAGAAGTGCTTGAAGCAGGCTTCTGAGTCTTTGCAACACTTCCTGAAGATTGAGAGATATTTTCTATAGCACTTGTAGCAAGAGGAGGAGGAGGAGGTCCTCTCCAGTTCCTTTGAGGAGGAGGAGAGTATCCCATGCTCTTATTCCTAGCCTTTTGCTCATTTTTAGAAAGCCACATCCACTTAGGCATACCTGGATAAGGGGTAATTCTATTCAGGATGTAGTAGGGTGTGTCAGCAGTTGGGTTAGGCTTAGGAACAGCCTTGGCAGGAACTTTTCTCTTCTTAGATTTAGTTTTCTTAGGACCAGATTCATCACAATCATTATCATCATCATCATCAGATGATCCAGGAGGATGGGCATATAAATCATCAATCTCTTTTAGAGTTTCTTTGGAGATCTGCTTCTCAGCCTGAGGTTGTACTGGAATTTCTAGTTCTGCAAAACTTTCAGAAACAAACTGATTTCCTTTCTCTTCTTCCATGTCAGCAAATAAGATATCATCCAAATCTAGCATTGGGGACTCAACCCACATGCGAGGAGGAGGACTGCAAACCTCTTCAATAACTAATAATTCTGAAATTACAGGAACTGCAAAGCTTGCCTTTAGTTGATCTTCAACTTCAGGACTTATAGGAGCAGTATAACAAACAATTGCCTTGGAGTAATCAACATCAAAACTAACCAAAGCATTTCTGTAAATTCTGTAAATTGGATTGAAAGAATTGAGCAAAGAATTCAGATCAACTGTGGGATTTATAATAAAATCACCAGCAGTGCTTATTTCTACATCTGTATCATAAGCCATATCAGAATGATCTATAATATTTATAAGATCTGTTGGATTGTCTGCCTCAGGGGAATCTATTGCTACTGCTGTCAGAAGATGAACTGGAACTGCTGATGCTGCTACGAGAGGAGGTACTAGAACTTCTTCACATAACATCTCCCCCTGCCTGGTTTCAGATGGTCCTGAAGCCAGGCCCCCAGAAGAAGGGACAGAAGAGAGGGCAGTAATTCTGGTAGATAGAGAAGTGATAGATGCAAAGAGAGGAGCAATAGCATTTTCTATTAATTGCTCTAGAGAGGGAGAGATGAAAGTTATAAGATCCTTAGCACTGTCAGAGTAATTTAGATATAGAGGTTTTGGAGCAGAGGGAGTATAGGGAGTATGATGGCCACAATTTGAACAAACAGAAAAATACTGAGGGAAATCTGTATGAATGTGTTCTGGGAATGTGGAGGTAGGATTAGGAGGAATGTCAGATGGAATGGTAGTAGGTGTGGTTGGAATTAATGTAGAGGGAATTGTTGTGGTAGGAACTGATGTAGTGGAGATTTCCTGGATGGGAGATTGAGCTCGGGATTGTTGTGGAGATGATGGAGGTGGAGATAATAGATTGAAGTTGGGTTGAGGGGATGTATATGGAATGACATCCAGATGATTTGGAGGTGGAGATAGAGGAGGAATGAGATCAATCATAATTTTATCCTCATGAATGATGATAGATGACTGAGGAGGTGATGGTGGTGTAAGAGGTGAAGTTGGAGGGTTAGAAGTGAAAAAAACAAGTGAAGAGGAAGATGGTTGTTATTGCGAAGGAGGTGAAGGAATTCTAATGGAGGGAAGAACATCTTCTGGAGGTGGAGGAGTGGCTATTACTGCCCTTGTGTCCTCAGAAATCCTGGAAGAGGAGGAAGCCCTGGACGGCTTAGTGATAGTCCTCTCCCATCTGCCAAATAAGGCACAAGTCAGCCTCTTGGATGCATTAATGAATATGGCCTGAGAGACCAGTGATTCAAATGCCTTGGCCTGGATAAAAATGCCTAAAATCCTCCCAAAACATACTTCCTTCTTAGTATTCTTCTTTTTGATCAAATCAAACAGTAACTTTCCCCAGTTGACTGCCTTCTTGTTCACCACAACACACATCACTAAGAACTGGTGCCTAGTAATGTAATCATGGGTTGTGTGTTTGCCCAGCAATACTTTACCCATAACATCAGCAAGAAATTTGTATTCAGCAGATAGATTCTTTTTAAGAAGTTTGTCAGGGTTTCCATCAGAATGACCCATTTTGATCAACATATTATCATAATCAGAACTATCTATCTAAATATCCTCATCTCCATTAACCAAACCAAAAATCTCTATTAAAACGGTAGGTGTTAGGGTAACCTAATTTCTTGAGATGGTGCCAGTCATCGTATATGCATCAAGAGTAGTTGAAGTATAAACCCATTCTCTTATTTTAGTTGCTGCTAACTTGATTCTGGTGGTCATGAAAGTATTCAGATGTTGATCTTCAAATAACTGTAGAATGTCCATGAAGATTTGATCGGAATGACAAAACGAGTTGAAGTCGATGTCAATTCCGGTGTCAAACTTCATGCCGGAAAGGGAAATTGTCGGAATCGCCATTGGTTTCCTGCAAAAAGAAAGAGAGATCAAGTGTAAGAGAACAGAAAGCGTGGGATGGAGCTCGAAGAAAACCTAATTATAAAGTTTTCAGAATGTGAAGTGGCAGACTCCGTCCTACAAAAAAAAACAAATCCTCGATCTCAGGTCGACGAAAAATTTCATGAAGAAATAATATCGTCGATCTAAGTTAGAAGAGGGAACACTTTTTGTCATTCTCAGGTCGACGAATAATTTTTTGAAGCAAGATCGTCGATCTCAGGTCGACGAAAATAACTTCACACAGAGAGTTTGTCGATCTCAGGTCGACAAATTTTCTCAAGAACTCTTCTCAGATCGTCGATCTCCGTTAGATGAACTGTGACAAATTCTTCGACCTTAGACAAAAAAATTAAATTAACGCTTCTCCATTGATCATACCTAGCTGATTCAGAAAGAACAGATGTTTATTCTCATCCAAAGGTTTGGTGAAGATGTCTGCTCTTTGTAAATCAGTAGAGACAAAGGCAAGATTAATTTTCTTTTTGTCCACACAATCTCTAATGAAATGAGCCTTAAATCTATATGTTTTGTCCTACTATGATGCACTGGATTTTGTGCAATAAAAATTGCACTGATACTATCACAAAATACAGTTGAATTATTTAGATTGTATCCATAATCCAGGAGTTGGTTTTGAATCCACAATATTTGTAAACAACAACTGCCAGCTGCAATGTATTCAGCTTCTGCAGTTGAGGTGGACACAGATGTTTATTTCTTACAAAACCAAGACATAAGCCTGTCACCAAGGAACTGGCATGTTCCTGATGTGCTTTTCCTGTCAACTCTACATCCAGCAAAGTCAGCATCTGAGAATCCAGTTAATTCAAATTCTGACTCAGTTGGATAAAAGAGTTCTAGATTTGGGCAACCCTTTATATACCTTAAAATCCTTTTAAAAAAATATGGTGAGATTCTTTAGGTTTCACTTGGAACCTAGCACAAAGACATGTAGCAAACATTATATAGGGTCTACTAGCTGTGAGATATAATAAGGACCCAAAAATAGCCCTATACGTTTTCTGATCAAATGGCTTTCCATGTTCATCAGAATCAATCACAGTATTGGAAGCCATGGGTATTTTCTTGGCTGAGGCATCAGTCATCCCAAATCTTTTAACTAATTCCTTAGCATATTTGGATTGGGAGATTAAAATGTCATCAGGGGATTGCTTCACTTGGAGACCAAGGAAGTAAGAAAGCTCACCCATGCTACTCATTTCAAACTTGGAATGCATCAGGTCAGAGAACCTTTTGCATAGCTTGGAATCAGTAGAGCCAAAAATAAGGTCATTTATATATATTTGTACTAACAATATGTTATTATTATGATGCCTAGTAAACAAAGTCATATCTGCATTGCCCCTAGTGAACTTATGCCCTAAAAGAAAGCTAGCCAGGGTCTCATACCAAGCTCTTGGAGCTTGCTTTAAACCATAAAGATCTTTATGCAATTTGAAAACAAAAGAGGGATGAGTTGGAGAAACAAAACCTGGTGGTTGTTCAACATATACTTCCTCTTGGAGTTCACCATTCAAGAAGGCACTCTTGACATCCATTTGGTAGACCTTGAACTTCTTGTAGGCTGCATATGTAAGAAAAATTTTGATAGCTTCCAGTCTTGCAATAGGTGCAAAGGTTTGATCATAGTCAATCCCTTCTTCCTGTTTGTATCCTTGTGCTACCAACCTTGCTTTGTTCCTGATGATGGCTCCTTGTGCATCCAATTTATTTCTGAAAACCCACTTAGTTCCAATAACTTGTGTGTTTTTGGTCTAGGAACTAAGTCCCAAACTCTATATTTCTCAAACTGATTGAGCTCCTCTTGCATTGCAATAATCCAGTGTGGATCCTACTTAGCATCTTGTATGGATTGGGGCTCAAGTTGAGATATGAAGCAAGCATGCATCAAGTCTTGGCTGAGTTGATGCATTATTTGCACACCAACTGATATGTCTCTAATCACTTGAGATACAGGATGATCTCTAAGTGTGACAAAATCAGTTGGAGGAGTTGGTTCAGCAATAGAATTGGGAATTAATTCCTCTTGTGTAATTATATTAGCTATTGGAGGAAGTTCAGCCACTTCAAACTTTCTTCTTCACATTCTTCTTCAACTTGTGGAGAAGGATATGATGGAACCTCTTGGGTGAGGTTTAGATCATCCAATTTCTCACACAAGTGAGGTACCTGCAAAATGTTATTGGTAGAAACTTCTTTCTCTTTATAAAACATGTTAGCCTCATCAAATATAACATGAACAGATTCCTCAATTTTTAAAGTGGATTTTTTAAATACCCTATAAGCCTTGCTGATTTGGGAATAGCCAAGAAAAATTCTCATTGCATCTTTAGCTTCAAATTTTCTAAGGTGTTTCTTATTATTATTATGAATATAACAAACACAACCAAAAATTCTAAAATAGTTTATTTTAGGTTGCTTCCCTTTGAGTAGTTCATAGGGAGTCTTGCCCTTAAGTTTGTGTATCAAACTTCTGTTTAGGATATAATTTGATGTGCTTACAACCTCTGCCCAAAACGATAGGGGCATGTGAGCATCTCCAAGCAATGTTCCTGCAGCTTCAATCAGGGTTCTATTTTTCTTTTTTGCTACCCTATTTTGTTGAGGAGTTCTAGGAGCAGAGAAACAATGCTTGATATCTTCCATCTCGCAGAATTCTTGCATAGGAAGAGATTCAAACTCAATACCATGATCACTTCTGATCAATGCAACTAGAGTAGAATACTCATTCTTTATGCACTTAAGAAAATCTGTAAGAACTTTAAAGTTATCTGACTTATGTCTAAGGAAGAATACCCAAGTGAACCTAGAGAAGTCATCTAATATAACTAAGGTATAAGATTTCCCTCCAAAGCTCTGTACAGTAATGGGTCCAAATAGATCCATGTAAAGCAAATACAGAATCCTGGGTGAATCACTCTTATGAATGGATTTAAAACTATTTTTAGTTTGTTTGCCTAATTGACAAGCCCTGCAAAGGCTTTCCTTCTTGTAGGGGCAAGAAGGCAATCCTCTTACAAGGTTGTCCCTAGAGAATTTAGCAATATTTTTACGATTAACATGTCCTAATCTTTTATTCCATAGTTCATTATTGTTACTAATTTGATTAAATAAACAGATTTTTGACCTAGCAGATTTGAAGTTAACTATATAGATGTTTCCTTGCCTAAGGCTAGTTAATACAGTTTTATTATATACAGAAGATATAATGCAAGAGATTTGATTAAATGATACCTGATAACCTTCATCACATAATTGGCTTATGGATATCAGGTTATGTTTTAGACCACTCACATATGCTAATTTTCTGAAAGTGATAGCTCCAATCTTGAGAATCTCATAGCCTTCAGTTTGGCCACAGTTGGAGTCACCAAATATCACTTTTGGACCAAGCTTGGACTTGTAGTTTGTTAAGTTGTCCTTGCTTCCTGTCATATGCTTTGAGCATCCACTATCCAAATACAACTGTTCCTCTATGGTAGGATAGTCTTTCACCTACAAAATGAAAAGTTAGGAGTTCTTGACCTAGGTAACCTTAGGCCCTTGATTCTTTTCAAATATAAAGCAAGAAATATAAGAGTATTCAGGTTAGTTCTTATATCCTAAGGGGTGAAATTTCCTAGGTGGAATTATCCATTGGGTAAATGGGTTAACAAAATCTTTTGGTTGATTAAATGTTCTGGAATAAGTAAAGTTTCTGTTAGGCTGAACTGGGATCGACGAATTCTGATAAGTTCATCGACCTGAGGTCGACGAATAGGGATGAGTTCGTCGAACCCCATTCAGAGAATGGAGATATTCATTCTCTGAGCTCCAAAATCGTCGATCTCGGCTCGAAGAACCATATTGGTTTCGTCGATCGCAGTTCGAAGAATAATTATAATAGAAATCTGCATTCGGAGTTTGTCGACTTGAGTTCGACGAATTGTACATATTTCGTCGATCTGAGTTCGACGAAATCTGTTGAACATTATTATAATTAAGGTTTTTCTTATTCTTTCTCTTTTTCTTAGGTTTCTGTTTTAATTCAGTTGGTTTATTGTTTTCATAAACATTTTTTTTACCTTTTTCTGATATAAATTTAATGGGGGTAGAAAGTATATTTTTTTGAATTAGATGAGGTTGGCTTGATGAAGCACATAAGCCTAGCTTGCCATTGAGCCTGGCATTTACTGTGCATGTGATATTCATCAATTTAATGCTTCTCCCATTAAGGGATTCTTCAAATTGCTTAGCCTCATTCAGTTTAGTTTTTAAAGAAATAATTTCTTATGAAGCTATAACTAGTTTATCTTTTAGTTCAATGTTTTCAGATAACAGGTTTTCATGTTCAGTTAGCTTTTCTCTGAGAAGTTTGATTTCCTTCTAAGATTTGATAAGGTCATTACATAATAATTTAAACTCAGATTTAAAATGTTCTGAATTAAAATCAAATGAGGATATTACCTGATCCTCTTCTTATTCAGAATCTTCATGTTCTGAATTTTCAGCTTCTGGAAGGTTGTCTGATGCATTGATAGCCATCAAGCAAATTTCTTTTTCCTTAGCTTCTTCCTCATCTTCACTGGAGCTGGAAGATGAAGATTCTTCTTCTATTTCACTCCAGGTTTCTACAACAAAACCTTTCTCCTTCCTCTTATGCTTGCTTGAGGATGGCTTGTTGTACTTCTTTCTGGAGTCTTTTTCTCTTCTTTTCTCCTTGATCTGATTCTCTGGACACTCAGGAAGAATGTGTCCAGGTTTTCTGCAACCAAAGCAGGCAATCTCCTTGGTAGGAGTTTTGTCATATCTTGGTCTGTCACCTTGTCTGGATGACTTCCTTCTGAAATCTTTTTTGTTCATCTTGTAGAATCTTTTGGCCAGTAAGCTTATAAGTTCATCATTTGTTGATGGAGCTTCTGGTCCATCAGATGCTTTGAAAGCAATTTTTTTCTCTTTCCTTCCTGATGAGGAGGTTTTTTGCTCAGCTACTTCTCTTGTCTTTATCAGCTGCTCATAAGACTTGAGCTTGCCTAGAAGTGACTCAGTGGATATTTCATTCAAGCTTCTAGCCTCCTTGATTGGCCAGATCCTGGAATCCTATGTGCATGGGAAGTACATAAGAATCTTGTCATTTATCTAAGTTAGTGAGATGTTTTTATCCAGGTTCTTCAGCTCATTGACAATTAAGCTGAGTCTGTTGTACATGTCAGCTACTGACTCAGATTCTTCTTTCTGGAAATTTTTATACTGAGAGATGAGAGTGGATCTCCTATCCTTTCTCTCATCAATTAATCCTGCAACCATTTGGTTTAGAGAGTCCCAAATGGCTTAAGCTGAGGTGCATTCAGCCACCTTCTGAAATATGTCATCTGACATGGTTTGTGCCAGAATGTTCATGTCCTTTGCATTAGTAACCTTGGCCTTCTTCTATACATCAGTCTACTTAGGTGGTGGGACTGCATGTGTGCTTGTTGAAGTAGAGCCTCTTGAGTTGGAGGACCTATCAAAATATAATTGTAGATATCATCATCCATGGAGTTCATATATAATCTGATTCTTACCTTCCAGATTGCAAACTTATTAAGATTACAGACTGGAGGTCTGGTGCTTGAATATTCTTTATTCTGTGCCATGATAAAGGAGAGATGCTAGAGATATTAAGATCAATCAAAGGAACTTTTGATTCAGGTATTAGCCTGTGAAATCAAATAAAACACACCCTCTGATACCAATTGAAAGTGAGGGGATAGATCTGACTAACTCTAGAGGGGGGAGAATAGAGTATTTTAAAAAGTTAATCAGTTTTTATAGCGGAATTAAAATAAGTGATAGTAGTATATGTATAAAGAGACGTAAGAAAAAGAAACTATCACAGCACAGCAGAAATAAAGAAAAGAACAACCAGACGACACAAGAAAAGTATAGTGGTTCCCCAAAACTGGGTACGTCCACTCTTCTACCACCCTGGTAGGAATCTACTAACAGGTTTTTGATCAGGTGCCCTGCCACCACAGGTTTTTGCTCAGGTGCCCTATCACCACAATATCTATTTTCTAAGGGAGATATAGTAACCCTTTGAGCTTTTGATCAGGTGCCCAAAAACCAAATCAAGTCTTTTGAAAAGGAGACTTGTCCACCAGGTGATAACTTTTGAAGGGAGTTAGAAACCCTTTTATAATGGGAAATGAAAAGTGTTGTTATATTCTCTTTCTCAAACAACTGAGAAGACTTTAGTGGATGTTGATGTCAAAGCTCCCCCTGAGATGTTGAATGGTTTAGGAAGAAGAGAGCTTTGCTCAGGGTGTAGGCCTTGATGAAGGTCTTCAGAAACTTCTTGGATTGGTGTTGATAAGTTGTCCCTTTGAAGCCTGAAGCAGAAATTGAAGAAGACTAAAGATCTGTGAATTGATGTTCTTCTTTAATTTCCTGTAAGAATAATAGCAGTACTTTTCTCTGTATTAGTTGTTGTATCTCTGTAAAAAAAATGTCTTTCTCTTTGAAAAAGATCTATATATTATCTGAGAGGATTTCAGCCTTTGAATTTGAAAATAATATCCTTGATTGCTGTTGAGATTTTGGGAATTGAAATGGCTGGAATATGTCTTTAATGTATTTCCTCAACTGTCCCAGTAAATAAGTCAAGTAACTAACTCTATGAAATCCATAATCAATGTTGCCTACCAATGACTATATTCTTGAGAATATAGACATTAATTATCAGAGAATTGCTGCCTTAAAATGATACCAATTCAAATCAAAATGACAAAGAAATCGTCAAACTGAAACTGACAGAATTCGTCGACCTCAGAGCAGATTTCGTCGAACTGAACTCAAAGTTCGTCGAGCTGAGAAATCGTCTTCGTCGACCTGAGCTTAGATAAAAAAATAATCTGGAAAGAAACTGTCAAAGTTGAGCTCCAAGTTCGTCGAACTGAGGTAGAATATCATCGACCAGAGAAACTGAGAGAGAAGGGAGTTCGTTGACCTGAGCTCGAATATCGTCGAGCTCAACTCAGAGAACGAACTCTGAGTTCGTCGATCTGTGATCGACGATCGTCGAGATGAGTTTGAAGAACTTCGAACTGATTTTTGAACTCCCTTAAAAACTACAATTCTTCTAAGTATGGATCTATGAAGTCTTCTCAAGGCTGGATCATAAGATGTCTAACCTAGTCAGACTGTCCTAACCTTAGAACTAACAAATTGACCCTAGGATATACATGATGGGTAAAAACCTAATAGTGAACCTTAGCCCAAATCCAAACTAGGGATCCAACACTCGTTATAATTTCTCTCCTTGTTACTTGCACTCTATCACTCATTACTATGTAGTGACGTACTTGAGACACCAAGCAGGGTTTCAAATCCCCAATACACCTCTCAATCCAACCATCTATCATTTTCCTGTGGGTCCTAATATTACACGTCACTTTTGCTAAGCGCGGCCCATGACCTAATTCTAACCCAAATGAGATGACTTCCAACTCCTTGGGCCAAAGACCCCTAACTATTTAACATGGGTTTGTCATATGCATGATATTAATCCTTCAGAATTTCACCAATTTCCTAATTGTTTTGGATCACATATTAAATCATTTAATTAAGCGACCTAGGTCACTTTGTACATGAACTACTATATCCAATGGTCCATGATATCTAAGTAAACTACCTGGAGTTCATCTAGGTTGACCATGACTGTTCACCAAGAATCCTAATTTTTCCATTTAATTTACTATTCATTTTCTATTTATGATTAAATCCACAATTATTCCATTTTCCAAATGCAGTACCTTAAATATTCAACTAAAAAAACATGGAAAATTACTGGTGATCAACATTGCCATAATAATACTCAAAACAGAAATACATAATCCTAACCAGTGATTTGACCTAAAATAATTGCATGTGAACAATATTACCAAAATGCCACTACTAAGGTTTTAGCATAATTTGTCATCCGAAAATTCTTAAATAAATATAAAGGGATTTATATCACAGAAATAAGAGACTGTGTATTTTTTCCATAATTTTTCAAACAGTATTACCCCTACTTTTGATTTAAAACCCAAAAGGGTAAAATTGTAAATCTACTAACTACACAAGATATAATCCTCAATCAGACTCATAACTTTTTTTTAGAGATTTAAAATGTCATATTAGGGCTTGTATCAAAATTTTAGAATTTTACGAGGTCAGTAGACCTATATCTCATTTTTATTTCTAAAAGAGGCTATTTTCCAATAATTCAAAATAATGGGATTTTTGATCCCAAAAATCCCAATCTTTCTATGGGAGGTGTAATTCATCCCTATAAGGCTCTGTCCAAAATCCCATGGATATGCATTGGGCCAAATGGGCTAACTTCCCACTTTCCCATTTTTACTATTGGCACACCATTTTCAATCTACCTCCACTATGCATGTTGGATTTTCCTAACACACAGAAGTCCAAATGGTCTGAAACTTTTCCCATTGTCATATAATGACCCAATGTCCATGCCAACAAAATTTGGGGGCATTTGGATAAGGGGATCTCCCTATATTCCTTTTATTTAATAAATGAAATTTTTATAAAAACTATAGAAAATTCCCTCCAAAAATTCTAATTTTTGGGCAGGGACTAACTCTAACATAAGCACATGCATGACTTAAATTTCATTGCATGTGGACTTAGGGTTTGACCTAGGCATCCATTTGAAATTCTGCCCTAGTACAGGAGCAGTCCTAGGAGAATGACCCTATAAGGGGCTATAGAGCTCCCAATTATAATTTAGGGTGTCAAGTTAAAGGTGAGACCTAAATCTACCTTTTTCATGTTGATGGTTTTCTCTGAAAATGCCTCTACAAGGCCTGAATTAAGCATGAAAAGTGTTGTATAAAATGTTACAGTAAATTAAATAACATATAGTTTAATACATATTAAATGGACGACATCCATTCATCTTCCTCACCCAGCTGACAGTCAAGGTCATCCCGACCTGTACCAACTAGATCTTGCATTTCCCGGCCTTCTAGCCACCGCCACCGCCGACAATTGTCGCCACCAACTCCGTTAAGGTGGTGGCTAGTGTTTCCCGGCGACATGGCCACCGGAGGCGGCTCCTTCGGCGAACCTGAGAAAAAAGAAAAGCTCGATTTTTCTTACTCTTTCTCACATGGCATCAGGCTCATTTGAGCCCAATATCTCTCCTAGTGGATCTAGAAGACTAGCACTGAGGGAGGGGAGGAGAAATAGACCTGTAACCGCGCTTGGCGGGGGGTTTGGTGGTGGTGAGCCATGGCTGACAATGTCTCCGGCGAACTAATTTTTTTCCTGGTTTATCCGGCTATCTCCTTACTCCAGCTGTTGATTTACACTCCTCTTGGCTTACTAAAGGTGATGGTGGGGTGTAATGGAGGTGAGGTTGGCTGGTTTAAGGACTTTGACTAAGAGGGGTGGCGGGGAGTGGCGGGGCATGGCTGGTCGTCCTTGAGCATGGTTCCTCCATGTCGTCAAGTGTCACCATAACATTGGACCATCCAATTATTACTTTAATTAGGTCTTGATTGAAAGGACCATGTCCAATAGGTCAATTGGCACTTATCCCGAACTCGTTTCAGCCCGTATATATGTGAACCAGCCAACACAGTTTTTTAGACTGAAAATACTCTAAGTCCAAAAGCGTTAAGTGGTGTTGACACCACTTAATGTCTTGTTCACCCACTCAAAGCCAACAACATTCCAGAAATATCTAAGTCAAAAGCGTTGAGTGGCGTTGAGACCACTCAACGATGCGTTGAGTGGCGTTGATACCACTCAACGCCAACACAATTCTGGAAATTTCTTAGTTAAAAGTATTGAGTGGCGTTGAGACCACTCAACGTCGTGTTGAGTGGCGTTGATACCAATTAATGCCAACATCATTAAGCAGAGTCTTAAGTTAAAGGTGTTGAGTGGCATTGAGACCACTAAACGCCGTATTGAGTGGCATTGAGACCACTCAACACCAACATCATTCCGCAGAGTCTAAGTTAAAGGCATTGAGTGGCGTGGAGACCATTCAACGCCGCGTTGAGTGGCGTGGAGACCACTCAACGCCGCGTTGAGTGGCGTTGAGACCACTCAATGCCAACATCATTCTGCAGAGTCTAAGTTAAAGGCATTGAGTGGCGTTGAGACCACTCAATGCCACGTTGAGTGGCGTTGAGACCACTCAATTCCAACATCATTTCGCAGAGTCTAAGTCAAAAGGCATTGTGTGGCGTTGAGACCACTCAATGCCAACATCATTCCGTAAAGTCTAAGTTAAAAGCGTTGAGTGTCATCAAGTTCACTCGACGCTTCGTCGAATGGCATCGAGATCAGTCGACGCTTAAAGTTTCCAGAATATTATCTAAGTTAAATTCGTCAAGTGGCGTTGAGTCCACTCAACACACTCGATGTTTTGTCAAATAGCGTCGAGATCACTCGACGCCTAAAGTTTCCAAAATATTTTCTAAGTTAAATTCGTCGAGTGGCGTTGAGTCCACTCAACGCACTCGACGCTTTGTCGAATGGTGTCGAGTTCACTCGACACTTTTCGAGCCTGAGTCAATTCTCTTAACTCGAAACGCGTGCGAGGGGCCTAGCGTGAAATGGGATGTTACAGCATAGGAGCACTTATTTGGGGATAACTAGGGAGGAACAACTCAACTCCTATTATCCCAAACTAAGGCTCAACCTATCAAATAACAGCCTGTCAGGGCAGGACCCGTGCTTAAAATAGTAAATTGAAGAAACATAAGTGCGGTAATAAAGAAGATGTTGATAGAAATGAAATGTTGTACCGAAAATAGGACCAGTAGGATACTAGAGTAGTACTAAAAATACTGAAAGGAAACTTGACTAGTACGAGACTGGAGTAGTGCAATAAGCATGACCAATTTGAGACTGGAGCACTTGAAAAGAAGTAACTTAATTGAAATAAATAAAGGATCTGGACCAGTGCAAGACTGGAATAAATCATAAAGAAAATGGTTAGTAGTCCAATCTTTCTATTTAGGAGGCTTCAGTTCCATATCCATTTTCAGGAGGAAAGTTCAGTTCTATCTCCGTTCTCAAGAAGCAGTTCAGTTCCATCTCCGTTCTCAGGCGGCATGTTCAGTCCTATTTTAGTTTTGGAGGCTTCTTTGATTTTCACCTTTTATTAAGATCCGGTAGTAATTCTGTTGTGTCTTTCAACTATGGCTTCATCGAATCAGGAGGCTTATTATGAGTTACATCTTTATAATTCGTTGGGAATAATAAACAACTCATTTGTGCGTATTCTTGTCTTCAGAGTCTGCCCAGTTTACCCGAGAGTCTTCTAAACGAGGCGCTCAGTTGTTACTTAAAAACCTACGGGCTTGGGCACTTGCCTGGCATACTCTCGTCAATAAAAACAATTGATTTTATTATTTAATTTACAGAGGTGGTCGCGTGCTCAAATTTTTGTTTTCGGAGGAATTTAGTGCACCAATTTTCGAGCATGACATAAAGCTCCAATAAATCGAAAAAACTTCAATTTTTATCCTCAGGTCTCCAAATTTTAATGCAACCTTTATAGGAGCCCTAAATGGACCTAATAATTTTTCAAAAAAAAATCGAGTAATTTTGTACCTCAATTTTGGCGAAATAAAATTTATTTGGGGTTTTGAAAATATCAAATTAATTCCAAAAAATCCCAAAATTTATGGAGGAATTCCTCGTCAAGGGAAATATTTTCATGTTCAACACTTTTCCCCTATGAGCATATATTTTTTTATAAAAAATGTTCAAAAACTCGGCTTGAAAATTGGTCTGCATATAGTAGATCAGGCTTGATCATGCGACTGATATTGAGCCAGACCAGGGAAAAGAAACTTCTGACCCCATGGCAGATCAGAGGCCGATCCACTGTGGGGCTGCGGAAAATTATGCGGCACATAATTTTATGTCGCTGTTGTCGTTCGACCATCGCCATCAGATCGTACAACAGTTGTGAGTCGTCGGCGGTTCATAAGATAAAACTTCTGCCACTGTTGGTCGGCGATCCAGGGGTATCGATGTCGCCTCTGGTCGACTCGCCGGAGGCCGGCAAACACCTGGACGGTGGTCTAATGGCCTGCCTCCACCGGCAACCGCTGGAAGACATGAAACTGAGAACAGGATAGCGGGTGGCTCTGCTCCCAGCGCCACCGCGCCACCCTGCCTCTCCGGCGACAATCTCGGCCACGAAACCACCCCCAACAATGCGTAGGGGGTTGTGTTATTCTCTAGTGGTGCTCCGACGGCCTGGCGCCACCGGCCTCCGCCGCAAAAAAACATAGAAAAAAACTCTGTTTTTCGGGTGCAGTCGGCGCGATGAATTCCGGCGGCACCTAGGCCTTCCACTATCGGGGAAGGTTGTCCTCGGTGATTTAGACCTTCCCCAGTGCCACCTCTAGTTTTGGGCAAGGCTAGCCACTTGCGGCCACCACCCTACCTGGAGTTTGGTTCGGGTGGTGCTGGTGGCGCTCCGGCCGCTGAGAGGCGCATGCATGACGACAAAGCACTTAGGAAGGTGGAGAAAGAACGCTTCCAGTTGTGGTGGTGCAGCTCGGGTGGTGCCGACCTAAGCTATCATTAAGGTGGCGGAGGAGGAGGGCTCGGGTTGGCTTCCCCGACGAACTAGGGTTCCGGCCAGGTAGGGGAAGCTTGTTCTGAGCTGGTGGGTGGAAGGGAAGATGGGTCATTGCCTTATATAGGCTTGGGGGTGGATTTTGGCTTGGGGGAGGTGTTGGACTAATCCTAATAGGAGGAGGACTTCATTTCCTGCCCTCCACTTGGCTGGACACATGACATGCATCAGGGTGGCCCTAGTCAAACATCAAGGGAAGGGGGAAGAGCTTGATGGTCTTGAGCCTTGGTTTTAAGAAGAAAATAAAGGTGGGGAGGGAAGTTGGACTTTTGCCAAGGGCCCACTCACATGCACTTGCTGGTTTGGTGGCCCAAAGAGTGAGTGAGGGTAGGGCCTTAATTATCAATGAAGAGAAGGTGTGCACCTCCCTTGAAAAATCCAAAAAATTGATTTTAGGAGGATTTGACGAAAGTCAACCCTAGGGTGGGTCCCCATTACTAGTCAAAGTCAAAGTAGGTTCAATTCATCGGGATTCGGGTCAAAGTTGGGGTGTCGTATCGTAATTTGTGTGTGCACGCTTTTTAGTGCATAACTGTGCTTGATTTGACCACGGGTTGACTACCCATCACTGAAATTGACTAGGATGAACACGGTTGACCTCATATTGACCATACGAGTCCAACTCCACTTACCGGGGTCGAATCAGAGTTCATTTGCTAATTATCCAAAATCTGCGCGTCGTAGCGCGCTAAAACGGTCAAAATGCTTATATTCGTCGTTAGACTTCGGATTGTGACGCAATGAATTCCAATGCATTTGTATTGACAACACGAAACCATTGGAACTGACAGAACTCAAATCGGGGTTCTCTAGGTCATTATCAAAAAAATCCCATTTTCGCGACGTTTTACGAGAATTGGTTATACCCACCATATGACCTCGGAGTTTATCGGGACGAGTTCCAATGCATTTGTATTGGTTATACGAAGTCATAGGAACTGACAGAACTCAAATCGAAGTTCTCTAGCTCTATATATCTTGTCTAGGTTTGCCTCCTACCTTTGTATGGGTCACGGGTAGAGGTCCGAGTCACATTTATTGGGCCCTACTAGGGTTCTAGTGGCCCAATAAAAGTCGGGATGTTACAACTTCCCCTACCATAAGACCGAGATAATTTTCCTTGTTGGAGATAATCCCGAGCAGTATATGTGGCAAGTCTGGATGTGTTGACCAACCGTGCATTGATCAATGTGTTGTTATTGTTATTGCTTCCTTTTTGAGGGCAAGCTCCAAGAAACAGGTGCGTTATTCGCCTCAGACATCATTTTATATTATTTACTGACGAAAACCCTGTGGATGCCTCATGCCCGACTGGAATTATTAACCTCTAACAATCAAACCCCATAGAATAGTGGACCACTCCTCAAGAGGATCAAAAGAGGTCCCTCACGTCTCCCAAGGCGAGTGTTCGCTTAACAATTCTGAAAGATAATCCTATAGGTAGATAATCACCTAGAGGGGGTGAATTGGTGATTTTTAAAATACTTTAGCAAATCTTTATCACTTAATAATTTCAGCAGTTATAGAATTTTGAACACAACACAATCAACAGCAATCCACAGCACACTGCACACACAAAATTTATAGTGGTTCCCATATCTAGGGTACATCCACTTCCCCCTTCTTCCTCACTAGCAATGTGTTAGATAAGGTTATAGCTCCTCCTCTTTAACTCAGATCCAAAGAACCTACAGTCTCAGTTTCTATTAAGAAACATACACTCAGACCAATAGGTCCTACCTCAGAGATTCTCCCAATCTCCTACCTTAGGTTCCTCAAGAACCCTACCTCAGCCTTTATAAACTAGGCTTACAACTCAGTGATTCACCCAAAACCACCTACCTCAGGTGCCTTATGAACCCTACCTCAGCCTTTATAAATTAGGCTTATAGATCAAAGATAAGATCTCCTACCCACTCAGATCTCATGGAGATCTTACAAAATAAAGAGGTAAAGTGTAAACAACAACCTTCAGAAAATAGAATGTCTGTAATTCTGACTTATTTTTTAGCACAGATTCTTCAACTCAGCAGCAATAGATTTCTTCTTGATATATTGATTTGCTGAAAAGTTGATTATCTGGAAATGCAATCTTCTTGATGTTGATCGGCTTGAATTTCTTGAAGAAATTGTAGATCAGATCCACCTTAATCTACAGATAAACCTGGTGAAGGGATCTGGAGATTTTCTTGAAGACCTTCATCTTCTTCCTCCTTCTCGGAATTGAAAAAATGAGAATTTCTATTTGCTTTTTCCGATTCTGTGTATTGTGTCTTTATTGTAGACATCCCCTCTATTTAAAACCTTCATGGATGGCTGGTTTCTGGATGATGATATCAGCATCTGACTTTATTCTTCAAATTCTCCCCTTAAACAATTTTTGTTGGCGTATCACATTTGTGTAGCTGAAGTGACAGTTCTGACTTGTCTTGACACTTCTGTGTTGACTCTGCACATATTCAGAAACATAAGTGTCGAAATGTCCAAAGTGTCTTGACACTTATATTGAGACATCATAGCAGTCTCGACACAATTCTACTTGGAAGAATTTTCATCTGAAACTTGAAAGTGTCGAGATAGTTGATTATCTCGACATAACCATCTTCTGTGTCAACCTCTTTTATTCTGCTTAGTGTTGAGACAGTTAGATTATATCGACATAACTGTCTTCCTGATGTCTACATATTTTATTTCCACCTTCTGTCGAGACTTCTATACTTTAATCCTTCATTCTCTCGAGATAGTTGGTTTGTCTGGACACAATTTTACTTAGAAAAATCTTCTGCCTTCTTTGTATTGTCTCGACACAACTACTTCAAGCTTTATAGTGTCAAGTATGCTGACTTATCTCGATATTGCTGACTCAGTCTTCAAGGTGTCGAGACAACTGACTTGTCTCAAAACACCTTCTGCAAAGGTGTCGACACAGGTGAAGTGTGTCGACACTTTTGTGTTTAGCCATTTTATATAGACTGTGTTGACTTCACTCAGCATTTTGCTGACTTGTCTTGACACAACTTCTACAAAGGTGTGGACACAGTTGAAGTGTATCGACACTTTTATACTTAGCAATTTTTCTTCAAAATCTAGTCAGCTTCTCGTGTCCACCTGTCCAATCAATATGAAATAGACATCTGCATACATAAACTTAAATATACATCAAATACAAATATGTGTATATCATTGAGTTTGAAGGGGCTTCTTCAAATCAAGTACATTGTAACCAATATACCCAACAAATTCCCCACACCTCGTCGGGATCTGTCTGGAAAGCGTTCACTAGATAAATTGCAACGCTTCGACGCTCATGCAACAATTTGAGGCAACTGGTAGAGAATCACTTGGCAAGAGACCGCACACTCTGCTATAATTTTCCGAACCAGACATTCGCGCTAAAGCCACTTGGATCTTCTAATCTTAATAGGCGGACACTTGACCAAGCCTGCTTGAATCTTCTAATAGGCGAGCACTCTACTGAGGCCGCCTAGATCTTCCAATAATAGGTGGGTACTCAACTGAGGTCGCCTTGGTCTTTTAATCTTATTAAGCAAGCACTCAAGGCAAGGCCGCCCGAGGTTTATAATAGGCAGGTGTTCAGAACAAAATTACTTAGATGATCTAGTCTTAATAAGCGAACATCAGAGTGTTGAAGTTTCCTGTAAGCAAACATTATCCATCAGAAGAAAATTTAATTGGAACAATACTAACCAAGTAAGTACAAATATTCCCATGCAATAACATATCATTTTTAATGTTCATGGCAGAAATAATTGTGCAAAGAAGTACGACGGCAAATATTAAGAAAGAGTGCCTGCTTAGATCATGATTAGTGCTGCGAAGAATCCTCCCCGACCTCGAAGATACAGCATCTGGATGGCCTGCGAAGAGTGTCTCGTAATCAACATCAGTGTATTCTTGCTTTAGGGCGTCGTTCTCCTTCAAAAGACAAATCGTTGTCTTCGCTGAACACTGACTAAGTCGGCCCAGCTACCATCGGAACCTCGGTTCTTCTATCAACCTCTTCTCCTACAATAGCACGAGTTTGCAGAGAGATGAGTTTCTGAACATGTAAGGGAGAGATATATTCGTGATTAACTTTTACCTTCAGTTTCTCTCGCATGTGGGCATTAATCGGCAATGCATCATCAAGTAGGCTCCAAGCCTCACTATTATACGAGAGGGCTTGCAAGTTTTCCCCAGCATCCCACAAAGATAAGTCCATTGTAGGGATGATCACAATTTCCCTGTGGTCGACCGAACTACAGGTTGCCCCCGTGATCGCCAAGGCATAACTTTGAACCCACGTAGTTTCCCTCAAAGTAGGAAATTGAGTGGTAATTTTGACAAACTCAAAACCCTAGACGACCTTCGGGATAACTAACTTAAATCGTGGGCTCAGCTCTAGGGGAGGGAGTCCGGATGTACTGGGAACCATCCCTTAGGGAGCGAGCTGCTCCTCAGCAGTTCGGGTTGATGTCACTCGATGGAGTTTGTGGTTTGGAGCCTGGCACCATTAGAACAGCTGCAGAGTTACCAAAGTCTTAGGAAAGGTATGCACAGATGCTCATCGTGTCCAAATTCCTCATTTTGCCAGAGCTGAAGTGTTGTTATCTGCACTTGAGAGCTCGCATACTGAATAGGGAACGGAATACCTCTAGAGAGAAAGTTATCCACTCTAATCTCAGGTAAATCATGGAGGAAATTATGATCGTAACAGAGTTTGGCGATAGCTGGGCAGGCACAATTCTGAAATAGTCCAATATTTTTGCCACCTCAGGGAAAATAGGGAGGGTCCATCCCGCCTCGAAGTGATCGAGGGGAATCATAAGTTCATTTGTGAACACTGATTTTACCTTCTCGTCTCTCTCTGGTACGCGTGTGAATAGCCCTCTGCATAGTGGAAATTTTGATAGAAAGACCGCTAGGCTTGCGCAGTCTAGCATTGGACGAGGCAGGTTATCCTTTAGGAAAGCAACTACGCACAAATATTTGGGAGGAGGAGTTCACGAAATCTTGGATTACAAGTCTTTGCAGGTTTTTAGAATAAAGAAAAGCCCAGTGGGGTCCTTTATTTATAGTCTTAATGAGAGAGGTAAAGCGACACCAGCAAGCATTTCATCAGAATATACTCTCTCGCAGAAACCCCTCGGCTGTACGAACACATAACATCTGGCTATGATTCGCAATATCATCCACAATAAGCCAAGAGATACCAAGGACAAAGTAAGTTCTTTATTATTATAATATCAACAGTTATAGGCGAAAAAGAAAACAAAGGAAAATGGGGAGAACACAGTCATAAGCGCTTATCAGGATGATCGGTCCTCACCTCAACTCGGTGAATTCCGCCTCCAATCGAGCGATTCGTGCTTGGATCCGCGCCAAGATGTCCCGCAAAATGCTCAAAGTTTTCGCGAACACTTCGTCCTCACAAGAAGGCACTGTGTATGTAAGAAGAAAGTAAGTTTTCAATCACGTAAGTATCGTAAATGATTAGCATGGACATACCTCTCATTATGGGCAAGGATGAGTCAAAAGCTTGGAAGTCAATTCGTGATGGGTCTAACAACCGTGATGAGCTAAAGATGAGGGGCTTGGCCATCTCAGGATTAGCGCGCTTGAGATAAGCCCTCCTTAGAAGCTCACCACGCCTACGTGCGGCCTATAGTCTGCATAAGTCTGTGATTGCTCATCAGAACTTGCCCCCACCACAAGGGGAATGATAGCTGATTCGCGAACAATCGTCTGGTAGGTCAGAGTGTCCGCACGATCTTGCGTTGACCACCTCCTTGTTAAGCCTTGTCCATCGGCGACCCCTACTGGTTTTACCCGTCATGACGACGGATCTCCATCAGGTATGGCTCTTGGTGCTTCTTTTGTAACATCCATATTTCTACTAGACCCATTGATAATGTCATAGCATGACAAGTGTCATGACATGTATATTAACGCAAGGGGGTGACCTTAGAACTCATGTGGTTGAGGTGAACTCATATAGTGCTCATAAGAGAGCACAAGTCAACCTAGGACAAATCACCCCAAATTGAACTCACAAGTACAAATTGACCTCATCACTATGCCCTTAACCCTAAGGGAGACCTAATTGAACATAGATCCCATGAATTGGTCGGCCAAATCGGTCAAATTGACCAAAGTCAAACTTGGGTTAAGATATCCCAATTCAACATCATTAGGCTCAATTGACCCACTCAATACTTCAAATTTACCTCACTTATTCCCTCCAAACCCCTAGGGGAGGTCATTAGGTCAATAATCACACATTGGTTCCACCTAATCTCAATGAATTGACGACAGTCAACTATTGGTCAACATAGCCCAAATCAACTCAATCAAGGTTTAATTGGTCTTCAATTGGTCAAATTGTCCTCACCGCCAACCTTCTAACATCATTAGGGTCCCAATGAACCAAAATCACCAACATTTGGTCAACTAATTTATCCAATTTGACTAAAGTCAAACTATTGCTAATTTTAGTCAAACTCAAACTATATGGGTCAATTAGCTTAATCAAGGTCCCACCATAGCCCAACCAATATTGGATGGCGTCATGGGACTCATGACCATCAAGTGGAGTCAGGCCACTCAGCAAATTGACCAAGTCAACCCCAAAGTCAACAATGGTCAAAGTTAGCCAAAATATATATCCTATGAAACCAAGCCCAATTCCAATGGGCCAATGCATTGGCCCATAGCCCATTCTGTAGCCAAGAGTCAATTACCCCTCATACCCTTTGAAATTTGCAAGCAAAGATATGCATGGGGACAAATTGGAGATTTCCCCTAATTTCAAGAAGGGACAAACTTGAAAATATAAATGGAGTGCTACATAGCCCTCCATTCCTCTGCGCAAGCCTTCCATTGAGCTCCATCAATCACTCCCAGTTGAATTCCTGCTATCCCCATGCCAAATGACAACTTGGTGAAGCATCCAAGGTGTTGGTCATCCATTCCTTATTGACAATTCAACATGGAGCCCTCCCCACTCAAAACTTACCTCACCATTTGCTTCAGAAGGTGGAAGAAATTCAGATTAGAGCCCTAGATCGAAGGTTTTGGTGGAGAATCGAGAGATCGGGCAAGCTCGCCAGAGACAACAAATTCCATGACTCGGCGGAGAAATAGCCACCACCAAGCCCCATTAACAGTTCATTACTCTTCCCCTCCCTCTGTGCTAGATTTCTAGATCAATTAGGAAAGATATTGGGCTTAATTGAGCCTGATCCCATGTGAGGAAGGTGACAAATTTAGGAGCTCTTGAGCTTGCTCGAATTCGTCATACAGGTCGCCTCCGGCTGGCAAATCACCACCAATCGACGACCACCTCCTCAATGGAGATGGTGGTGGTGGCCGACCGTGGAGACCAAGGAATGGCCGGGAAATTCACTTTGGATTTGGCTCAGGTTGGGTTAATCCCATCCATAGACTAGAGGAAGGAGATGACTGGATGCCCTTTATTTGTCTTTAAGATGTGTGCTGAATGATATTTATATATACTATAGTTTGTTTTATTCTATCACCTTTTATACAACAACTTCACACTGAAAATTAGGCTCCTTAGAAGCTGATTTTGAAAAAATTGCCAGAGATAAACATTGTAGTCATTGGTGTCTAATTTTCATAGAAATTAGAATCACATCATTTGGAGCTCTACAACCCCCAAAAGGCCATTTTTTAAGATGTGTGTCCTTGGAGAGGAACAATCACTAAAATATGAATTTATTTCACATGGGTGATTGAATAGACCTAATATTTTGTCCATGCATGTATATACATTAGACATACCCCCTTCTCCAAAATCAGAATTTTTGGGAAATATTTACTCATAGTTTTGATAAAAAAAATTGATTTATCATATACATGAAATTTATGTGGTTAGGTCACTCAAAATGACCCAAATCTTATGTTGTATGTCCATTAGGTCATCCTGAGGCTATGGTAAAATTTTGGGACCATTTGAACCTCTGCATGTAGGTGTATTCCACATGCAAGAAAATATAGCTTATAGGAATTGGTGTGCATATAACACAAATATGTATTTTGTATTTTTATCACAAATGACTTGATTCATGTTAATAATATTTTGTACTTGCACATGTTATGATGAAAGGTATCCTCTTTTGGTGAAATTAAGATTTTTGGAGTTAAAAATTCTAGGTATTTAATTATTTATGATTATGTCACATAATTAAATTATTGAAATCAAAGTAACTAAATGACTTAGGAAAATTCTAATTTTTTGTCAAATGTCATATTTGATTATAATACATCCCTTGTAAATTAATTAAATTTTTTGGGAACAATTTACCTTGAGGAATATCAAGAATTGCATTTGTCATACTTATGTACTTATAAAATTATTGAGGTCAATACACCTTGGAAAATTCTAAATCTCTTGTCAGACACTTTTTATAGCATTATAAAGCTATGGAAATTTTCTTGGAATTTTGGGATTATTAATTTAAGTACTTCTTTAATAAAGTGACATTTCGAAATTAATATTTATTTGTTAAAATTATGGACTAATAATGTATGAAAAACTATGAAATTCTTTTGAGCACATTGTTTTGCCATTATATGTCATTAATAATTTATTTGGAGTATATGGACTTCTGAAATTAGTATTTCATGTGTAAATTGACATGAGTCACATATTTAGGGGATTTTTTATGGCCAAATTCATTAGAAAATTCATGATTTTCTGATCATTCACTAATTATGACATGATAAACCTCTGGTATTAATTTTATATCTATCGTTTGGCCAAAGTAATTGATAGTTATATCTTAAAATTATAACTAGTTCATTTTGTGTGTTGGTCTACGTTTAGCAAAATAATGAAGTAGTGAATAGACCATCAAGATCACATGTGAATTGAATGAAAATTAGAAAATATTAGTAGGACATCATTTATTTCAGCCCATAAAATTTATAGAATTTTTAAAAAAACATTTGACCTATAGTTTGAGCATTAATTTAGATTCATGTCACACATTTAATAAATGAGATATATGTGACCATTCCACTTTTGAAATTCATCATATTAATTTGAAGTATCAATATGACCATGGTGCATCTCTGTAATGAATTTTGGGGCGTATAGATAATTATATTTAAGGTTTGCACCACTCACCATGTATTAAGATTTAATGGTATGCATTGTTCAATAGAACGTTTGCTTAAGAGTACACCTTGGAAGTGATCATAGGAGTTTATCCTAATTGGGTTAGTGACATGTTGTGAAAGTCTTGGTTTCAAGAACAACTAAACACCTAAAGGGGGTGAATATGTCCAATTTAAAAATTCTTGGCAGCTTATAGATTATCTGAACATAGCAATCACAGCACACACAGCAATCACAACACATACGACACAGTATACAGTGATTTATAGTGGTTCCCTAATTGATGGGCACATCCACTTTCACCTTCGCCTATCCAGCAATAAGATAGAATCAGTCAAACTTCCTTCCACTTTCTCAAATCCCCAGATCTTACAGCTCAGAGCCCAACTAGCTCCTACAACTCAGGCACAAGCCCTACCACTCAGATCTCCAAGATCCTACAGCTCAAGTTCTTCCCAAAAACTCTACCTCAGAGTGAATCCACACTCCTACAGCTCAGGCAATCCTGCCCTACCTCAGCCATTATAACCAGGCTTATAACTCAGGCAATCCATGCCCTACCTCAGCCTTTATAACAGCAGGCTTACACCTCAGGTCTTAGCTTTACCACTTAGATTCAAAATGAATCTTACACAAAATTAATCAATAAAATTGAATTACAGACAACAAAGGAAAGTCTTTGTGTCTGTCTACTTGGACTGAGCAGATTTCAGCCCTAACTTTGTCTTCTCAGCAACAAGATGATACAACGATCTTGAATTTATAGCCCGGCTTATTCTGGAATCGACTAGCAGATCAATCTGCTTCTCCTTTAGGAATGTCTCCCGATCTATACTGAGCAGTTATCAGCTCTTCCTTCTTCTTCTTTGATCCAGCGAATTGATCTTTAGATTCTGGCTTCGGCTTGGATCAAAAAGATAACTTCAGTTAGGGAACGCCTAGGATGATTCGTCTTTCTCAGAGAGTTACTCTGAACTTATTATAGCAGATGATGATCGCAACAGCTTACTCAGAAGCCCTTCTGATTTGAACTTGAAGTTCTTGGCTTCTACAACAATGGCAGATGAAGACGACAACTCCGCTTCTCGTTTTCTCAGAAAATTAATCAGAAAACTTTATTCGAAAAACATTTTCAAATCTCGATCACTTCTTCTATGTATAATACTGTCAAAATAACGAGATGATCGACACGTGTCCCAGTTTTTAACGGTGGTAAAAACCTCAGCTTAATTAACTTGAGATCCATTGTAGACTGATGACGACATTAATGTCGATTTGTATCAAATCTGAACTTTATTGACTTGTTGACTTTCCTGAGTCAGTATCCTTCTATACTTAGCCAAAATCAACTAACCTTTCTGAAATTCTACATTCGACGAAATCTGAACTCAGTTCGACGAAACCTGAGCTCAGCTCGACGAAATAGTGAATCTGAGATCGACTAATTCTCTCAGCTGAGTTCTTCCTTCAGGTGAAAGCTGAGTTCGAAGAAATCTGAACTCCACTCGATGAAATTCTGATAGATGATTTCTTCTTATAGGAGAAAGTTGTGTTTGACGAAATTTGAAAGTTGAGTTCGACGAAATCTTTTCTTTATAGCTAAAAAGCTGTTTTCAACAAAATATTCTTCTTACAGCTAAAAAAACTGGGTTCGACGATTATGAACTCCGTTCGACAAAATCTGAAATGTGTTCGACAAAAGCAAAGCTCAACTCGACGAATGATAGTCTCAGCGGTTCTGGACTTAGAAATTTCTTCAGCTCTTGCTAGATGGCGTTGAGAGCGTTGAGTGTGTTGACCTCACTCAACGTTATTTCCCTTTAGCCCATTCTTCAGCTATCTGTCTGATGGCGTTGAGTGAGCTGACCTCACTCAATGATTCTGGACATAGCTAATTTTCTGGATTGTTCACAATAAGGCTAAACTCAGATCCATTTCACTTGGCGTTGAGTGAGTGAGCTTCACTCAACGCTACTTCACTTAGTTTAACTTTCTGTCTCCTTAAGCTTTGGCATTGACAGGCTTAGCATGGCGTTGAGTGACGAAGCTTCACTCAACGCTTCTGAACTTAGTCAAAATTTTGTCTTCTACTGCTTATGCTTTGACAGGATAACCTTGTCTCAATGATTCTGTCCATATAGCGTTGAGTGAGTTGAGCTCACTCAACGCTTTTGGGTTTAGCCAGATTTTTGTCTTTGCATTTCTGTCAGCTTTAACTGTCTGCCTTCTCTCAGCGCTATTAGCTGAATGGCATAGAGTGAGCTTGCTTCACTCAACGCTTTTGAACTTGGGCATTTTTCTGGCTTTCCAACCTATCACCTTGAGTACACCTATCATTGTCTCTTGAATAAACTGTTCAATCATTATGACAAAGACTAACCTGTATGCATGAATTTAAACATAAATCAAATATAAATATGTCTATCTCATTAAAATGTTTGACATCATCAAATCAGGGTCATTGGGATCAATGGACCCAACAATCTCCGCCTATTTGAAGATGTCAAAACCATTGATCAATTTCCTTAGTCAATGAGATTCACATTACATAGGCAACAAAACTTATATTAAATTTAGTGAGCTTGAATTTTACCTACTCCCCCTGGATTGTTGCAGGGTGAGTTACCTTAAAGGATTACCTCTCAGCTTGACCTTTTCTTGCTTGATCAACTTTTTCTCCCCATGACTTTCCCACATTGTGTTTCTGCCATGAAGGAGCTTGATCTTTTCAGAGAGTCATATTCTATCTCTCCCCTTTTAGCTTGACCAGTCTCATCTCTCCCCCTTTTTGACCTCTTTAGATAATCAGGAAAGAGCAACAAGTATGTCTCTCCCCTTATGTTCTCCCCTAGCTGATATAGAGGAATCCAGGAGTGCAGCTGCCAACTTTCCCTTTATAAAGGGTTTTCTTGATAACACTTGATACCACTTGATAGCACTTGAAATTCAGTATTACTGAAAGTCTCTACACCACTTGAAAAGACAATTTGAAAGTCTCTAGTCCTGCAGCTACTGATACTTCTTGATAAGAAGCATCTGCTCTCAGCTTGAAAGCCTTTAGTTCTGCAGCTGCTGGACTTGCTCCACCTTCATAGGAGCACTTGCTCTCATCTTATTCTCCACAAGGTCTGCAACACCTACAAAAAGAACAAGCCTGTACCAAACATAATACCTTAGGGAGTACCTGAAGCTATTCTAAGTTCAACATACCCAAATCAATTTTGAAGGTGTTGAACTTGGCTTCATCTAGTGACTTAGTGAAGATATCAACCACTTGCTTGTCAGTAGAGACAAACTTTAGGCAAATGTCTTCTTTCTCAACATGCTCCCTAATAAAATGATACTTAATTTCTATGTGTTTAGTCCTGCTATGTGAAACAAGATTCCTAGCACTAGAAATTGCACTAGTAGAATCACAATAAAGAGGAGTTCTACTTATCTTAATGTTATAGTCTTCAAGTTGATGTTATATCCATAATAATTGAGCACAGTCGCTATGAAAGATTTGATTTCAAGAGCAATTTACACAGCACAAATATCACAAAAACAATAACAGAAAATACACAGCACAGTACACCAAGGTTTATAGTGGTTCCCCAAGTTATGGGTACGTCCACTTTCCCCCTTCACCTATCCAGTAGAGAACTCGATTCAGCCAAACTTCCTTCCACTAGCTCAGATCCACAGATCTTACAACTCAGAACCTGATAGGTTCCTACAACTCAGATTTCTTCAAGTCCTACCTCAGATTCTTCCCAAGAATCCTACCTCAGGCAACAGCCCTACCTCAGTCTTTATCTCCAGGCCTACAACTCAGGCTTTTTCAAGTCCTACACCTCAGGCACTCAGCCCTACCTCATCCTTTATAAATTTAGGCTTACAACTCAGATATATAATAGATCTTACAAATAAAAGTTTGTTTAAGGAAATAAAAGATTTCACCCAGTTCAACAGATAAAAGGGTGAGAACTTCTTAATCAGTTCTTGATTGAACTGAATACTCTAGATCCAACCTGACTTAGCTTCTTCAAATCTTCTTGAATTTAAGCAAAATAAGGTTGATCTTCAATTGGAGTTGGAGTTGATCTTCAATCAGCTTCCTTCTTGAATTCAAAATTAGATCTGAATTTTAAAACAAAGAATAAGATGTATACATTCAATTCACAGCAGGGTAACTTGTAAATACAAATAACAATTAATATCATCACAGAATATGATATCTTCATTAATCAGAAAGTAGTGTAGCTTTATAGAATTCTTAAAGGAATAGAAAATTACATAGGTATTAATACTAGCCTATCTATCCTAAGATTGATTAGGCTCCTTAATCACTATTCCTTTTCCAGACTTTATCTTAGCTTGTACATTGACTTCAGAATCTTCAGCTGGCTTCTTCCCTTTTAGATCTTTCTTTTTAAGCTCTTCAGCCTTAATCTTCTGTCTTTCAAAGTAATGAAAAAGCTTTGGAAAGTACTTGCTAGGCTCCACAGAGTTAGCAGGTAACTTTCCAGCTTTGATATCCTTTCTGAGCCGATGTATGGCATCTTGCCTCTTCTGATTCTTGCTCTATACTAGTTCAGAGTATCATTTGCCTCTATCATGCATCTTATCTTTCACAGCTTTCTAGGCAGTAAGAATAATATTCCTAGAAGTAGGACTCCACTGTTCAAAGTCAGGCTTCAATTCTGCATGGTCTCTAAATCTTTTCTTAGAAAGTTGGGCCTCTTTCTGAGCTTCCATAATAGCTATAAACATTTTCAACTTTTCCAATAATAACATTATGAGCCTCCTGTGGAGGGCTATACATGTTCTGAACTTCCTGTTGTACTGTTTCAAACTCTGCTGGGGGATAGATAACCTGTGCAACTTCCTGCTGAACACCTTTAATATGAGCAGGTAGAACACCAGATTCAGCAGTGTTATCTTCATCACACAGGGGTGGAAATCTAAGGGTAGCTCTGATGGTATTAGATACTCATTTAGCATGATCAGAACTGGCTTTAACTAATATCCTCTCCCCCTTTTAGACTTCTCTGGCTATATGATCTCTCAGATCATTCTTTTGAAACCTTACTTGATCAGCCAGATATTCAGTACCTTCTTTGTAGTAGTCTCTAAATTTGTTCAGGTGATCAGAAATAGCCTTTTGAGAAGTTTCAATGGTTGTGTGGACAGCTGCTAGATCATCTTTAATTTGTTTAGAAAGTTCAGCTTTCACATCAGTTGCTATACCTCTAATTTTATTGAGAATTTCATCATGTGAGTCCTTCAGATTTTCATTTGATCTGAATTGATTTTCTAGAATATATCCTTGCTTGACTGCAATGTCTTCAATTTCAGTCTTTATCACCTGTTGTTGCTCGGCTAGGTAAACTACAGCATTACCTCCTTTATTAAAGCAATCTGTCATCTCTTTCTTATTCAAATTTACTTCAAATCTGATGGATTTAATTTCTTGAGCTATCTGGAACTGCAGTTCTTTATGTGTCTCATCCACATACCTCTCTAAAGATTGTCTTTACTCATTTAACTTTACTTGCAGTTGAACCATCAGTGAACTGAAGTCCATCCCTTGAGCAGATGGTTGAGAGACTGTTTGTAAGGCTTTCTTATAACATGTGCTCTTTTTCCTGATAGTAACCAGCTTCCTTTTCTTAGCCATGGAGGCTTCTTCATCATTAAAAGATTGTGATGAGCTTTGTATATTCACAGTTTCCTTATCAGTAGGGGCATACTGAGACATCTCTCCCTTGGTTCCTTGTATCTCTTTCTAGATCCTTTGTTGCTCCTTTTTCAGTCCTTGTTTCATTGAAGTCAGGGAACAGTTCTTCCAAAGTGAACTCTTGATGCATCTGAACAGGAGGAACAAGGTTATCTTTTGGAACTAATGGTTCCCCCTGTACATCAAGATCTTTGTCCAGGGACTTCTCAAAACTGGAGAAGTGGACTTGCTCATCTTGAGCTTGGTCTGACACTTGCACATCCTGTGCTTCTTTCTCAATATTTTCTTATGCTTCATTGTTGATTTCTGATACTATTTCCATTACATTATCAGTGGCATTTTCACTCTCTAGTGTAGCTTCAGCACTACCTCCCCCTTGGGAAGGTAGCTGTGATTGTTCAGGTTCATGAACAATTGTGTTGTCTCCCCCTGGAGTGGAGACCATCTGGTTCTCTGGTAGTAGACTGATTTCCCCTTGAACTTGAGCTTCTTTATCTTATTATGGTGTGGGAGACTTTCCTTGTTGTTCTTCATCCGAGCTGAAGACAACCAATTCTTCAGAATCACTGGAAGATTCTGCTTCCTGGTTAGCAGTTTTCTTCTTCTTATCTTTCTTCACAGATTTCTGTAGGGTGGTAACTTCTTTAGTTAATACCCTATCCCATCTAGATAAAATTATCAATTCCATTCTCCTCATGTGATTTATCTTAGATCCTGGAATTTGATTCATTACATCTGGGATGCTGGAAGCCAGATACAAGCTCAGTATCTGACCAAGATTAGGCTTCTTAATACTTTCTTGAATCTTATCAAAAACTACAGATGACCAGTCTGTTTTCACTTTGAATATTACTCTGATCATAAGTTTGAACATGTAGGCAGAGATCATATCATGTCCTCCTATCTTGCAGAGAATTACTTTGCCTATAATCTCTGATAGAAATTTACCTTGGGAATTCATTCCCTTCCTGGTAATTGAGGATCTTATCTTGGTATTTAGATTCAGCCCACACCATCTGAGTCCATCCTTTGTCATGGATGGAGTAATTTCATCATCTTCTTTAACCTCGGGGAGTTGAAGCGTCTTCCTTATTGTCTTCTGTGAGAGTCTTACCCTTATACCGTTAACAATGGACTTCATCTTCTGTCCTTGAGAATCCATAGTTGCAGATGAGTAAAATTCAAGAACTTCTTTCTTCCATATCCATGATGGTTTAGAGACCAAATACTCCAAGCCATTCTCTGTGATTAGAGTAATCATACCCTTGATTTCTGGCGAGGCAGTCTCGAATGCCTTACATACCAGTTTGTATCCCTCATTGACCTTGTCGTCATGTTGCGGCACCATTGATGAATGAAAGAGAAGAGAAGAGAGTCGATAGGAGAATTTCTTTATCGACACAAAGTCTAGGGTCGAGAATTTTGAAAGCACAGTCGAACATATTTGATCTTCTCCTATTTATAGTGTACTTGTAAAGGGTAGGTCAAAAGACGTGCCTAACTTAGGAAATTTATTAGTCGACAAATTTTATATGTGTCGACAGATATGACCTAGGTCTCGACAAAATTTCGTTGTAGTCGACACGTCTATGTGTCGACATACTTATGTCATTGTCGACATATACTATCAAAGTCTCGACAGAGTGTGTCGACACTGATTTTTGTGTGTCGATACAAAAATATACTAATACAAGGTCTCGACAGAGTTGTGTCGACACCAACTTTTCTGTCAACACGGATTCTATTTCTATGTCAACACAATTCCTTTCTTTGTCGACACAACTTAATGATAGTGTCGACACAGTTAGCATGTGTCGACACAACTTTCTAACTTAGACAAAATTTCTTGAGAAATTTTGGACTTACTGATACCACTTGAAATCACTTGAAAGATTTTGAGTTGACCTATCACCTTATTCTTGGTTCAACATACCTAATTCAATTTTAAAATAATTGAACTTACTTTCATCCAGAGGTTTTGTAAATATATTAGCAATTTGGTTATTAGTGTTGACAAATTCTAGACTTATGTCTTCCTTTTCAACATGTTCTCTGATGAAATGAAATCTAATTTCTATATGCTTAGTTCTACTATGTGAAACAGGATTTTTAGAAATAGAAATAGCACTAGTAGAATCACAAAATAATGGAATTCTACTTACCTTGATGTCATAGTCTTCAAGTTGATGTTTTATCCACAACAACTGAGCACAGCAGCTGCCTGCAGCTATATATTCTGATTCAGCAGTGGAAATAGTCACACTTGTTTGCTTCTTGCTGCTCCATGACACCAGCCTACCACCTAGGAATTGACATGTTCTAGTGATACTTTTTCTGTCTTCTCTACAGCATGCAAAGTCTGCATCTGAAAAACCTATTAGTAAGAAATCTCTATTCTTAGGTTACCAAAGACCTAGATTAGGTGTGCCCTTAAGATATCTCAAAATTCTCTTGACAGCAGTATAATGAGATTCCTTTAGGCAAGCTTGGTACCTAGCACAGACACATGTAGCATACATGATGTCAGGTCAACTAGCAGTCAAGTAAAGTAGGGAGCCAATTATCCCTCTATACAAAGACTCATCAATAGGTTTTCCTGCATCACTTTGCCTATAGGCATACTTGTTCTCATTGGAGTTTTCATGGTGGAGGCTGACTTCATGCCATATTTCTTAATGAACTCCTTGGTGAACTTAGACTGAGATATGGACAATCCATCATCAGTGTGTCTAACTTGGAGTCCCAAGAAGAATTTCAGCTCACCCATACTGCTCATCTCAAACTTCCCTTGCATAAGTTAGGCAAACTTCTACAAAGGTTGTTTTCAATAGATCCAAAGATAATGTCATCAATATATATTTGGACTAGTATGATCTTGTCTTTAGATTCCCTAAAGAATAGAGTCTTGTCAATTTTCCCTCTTGAGAATTTATTCTCAATAAGGAAAGTAGACAAAGTTTTATACTAAGCCCTAGGGGCTTGTTTCAAACCATATAGAGCTTTCTTAAGCCTATATACATAGTTGGGATAATGAGAATCAACAAAACCTTATGGTTGTTTTACATATACTTCTTCCTTCGAGTCTCCATTAAGAAAAGCTGACTTGACATCCATTTGAAATACTTTAAAACCTTGATAGGCAGCATAAGCCAAGAACAATCTTATAGCTTCCAACCTTGCCACTAGGGCAAAAGTTTGATCAAAGTCTATCCCTTCTTCCTGTCTGTAGCCTTTTACTACCAGTCTGGCTTTGTTCTTGATTATGGTGTTATTCTCATCTAGTTTATTCCTGTAGATCCACTTGGTTCCTATAACATTGTGATCCTTTGGTTTAGAAACCAACTCCCAGATTTTACATCTTCTGAATTGATTCAGCTCTTCTTGCATGGCATCAATCCAGTTTGTGTCTAACATGGCTTCTTCAAACTTCTTAGGTTCTATCTGTGACAGAAAGCTTATACATAGAACTGTGTTCATGCTTTTGCTTCTGTTTAGAACTTCCTGGCTTGCATCACCAATGATTTGGTGTGCAGGATGATCCTTCAAGTGTCTTCTAGCTGGAGGAAATCTGTCAACATCTTGGTCTTCTTCACTTTCCTCATTTTGATGCACTTCATTATCTTCATCTTCATCTAGAGATTCTTGTACTCCCCCTAGAAAGTATCCATCCTTTTCATCCAGTCTTGCAGGTTGGTCTTCACTAATAGTCAGTTTGTCCATCCTTTCCTTTAAACCTATAGAGCTACCAGAAGTGCTAGACAGTTCACTGTTAATTAACTTAGACTCATCAAATACTACATGGACAGATTCTTCTACACTTTGTTTAGTCAAGTTGTAGATCATGTATGCCCTACTGTTATTGATGTACCCAACAAATATCCCTTCTAGGGATTTGGCAGCAAACTTAGTTTGGTAGTGCTTACCATTAACTAGGACATAACATTTGCTACCAAAGATTCTAAAGTAGAAAATGTTTCGTTTTCTGCCTTTCATAATCTTATAGGGAGTCTTCATATGTCTTTTATTATGGAAGCTCTATTGAGTACATGACATGCAGTATTTACTGCCTCAGCCCAGAAGTATTCAGGGAGAGAAGTGTCACTTAGTAGTATTCTACTTGCCTCAATTTGAGTCTTATTCTTTCTCTCAGCAACTCCATTTTATTGGGGAGTTATAGGTGAGGAGAACTCCTGATGAATCCCAAGTTTTTCACAGAACTTTGTCATACACTCAGACTGAAATTTAGTTACATGATCACTTCTGTTTTTGACCACTGAATTGTTAACTTCATTCTGAATTTGTATAACAAAAGTCTGGAAGACAGTATGGGTTTCAGATTTCTACCTCAAGAAGAAAACCCATGTAAATCTAGAATAGTCATCCACAATAACTAATGTGTATGCTTTCCTACCTAGACTATGAACTGGCATAGGACCAAATAAATCCATATGCAGGAGATAAAGACATCTCACTGAATCTTTGGTAACAAGTCCATGGAAAGAGATCTTGGTCTGTTTGCCCTTTTGGCAAGCTGAACAAACACCCTCTTTAATGCACTTAACCTGAGGACCATTCCTCACTAGCTCAATACTAAATAATTATCCTATTGACTTATAGTTCAGATGAGCTAGCCTCTTGTGCCATTGGACACACTGTGATGCTTTCTCATCTACAACAAGACAGATAGGTGAGTTGTTGTACTCACAATCAAGGTTAAGACAATATATATTCTCTTTCCTAGTGCCAGTCAGAATGATCTCTTAATCACTTGACCTCTTTATTTGGCACTCACCCTTGAGGAAAGAGGTGTCATACCCAAGATCACTTAGTTGACTTATGCTAATTAGGTTATGTTTCAGACCTTTCACATAAGCAACTTGGGTGATACAGATAGAGTTACTAGAAATGTTACCAAACCCTTTGATGACACCTTTTTCAGATCCACCAAATATTACTTTGGGTCCATTATCTATGGGAGAATAGTCCTTCAACATCCTTCTTATTCCAGTCATGTGCCTGGAACATCCACTATCCAAGTACCATATAGGGGTATAGCCACTTGGACTCAAATGCATTAAATAAAGATTTACCTATCCTTAGAACCCAAATAGTTATTGGGTCCTAGGTTAAGGTTAGCTTGAAATCTGACATGCTTACCTGCAGCCTTTCTGACGGGTAAACTGGTCTTATTTTGAATATTAGTATTGAACAAACAATCAATGGCAAAGTGGTCCACCTTGTCACAACACCAACACTCAAATCTATTGTACTTTTTCTTAAGTACAGGCTTCACAACATTGTTGCCAGTATTCCTTTTAAGTGTAGGTGCTGGAGCAGCATACCCCAAGGATTCCTTAAGAACCTGATGGGTTTGCTTATAGGGTGCCCAATTAGCATATGCACCCCTGCCATTAAGATCACCATACTCACAGTGACCATGAGTGAGGTCATGATCATACCTGTTAGTAGGTTGCATCACTTTTCTAAAAGAAATAGGGGGTTTCATAGCTAATGGCTGAACTTGGCCTTTGCCTTGTCCTTGAGAATTGGCTGCCCTTATTCTTTCCTTGAAGCCTAGTCTTGACTTTCCTTTCTGAGATATGAAGTTATTTATTAAAGGCAAGACAGACTTTGGCTTTGAAAATTTAGCCACTAGATCCTTTTCTTTCTGGAGTCTTGCTTCCAGATTTTTGATGTGATTTTCTTTGAAGGAGATTGTGTCCATCTGAATAACAGTTATGTTTTTCAGTTTGGAAACCTCCTTCAATTTCAAATCTATCAGTTTGGCTGAATCTGATCAGCTTGTTTGAGAGATTCAATTTCCTTGGCATGCTTCTTGACAAGGAATTTGCTCCTCTTAAGAGCTTGCAACAAACCACCATACTCATCAATTAATTGATGTACATCCCCCTTAGATTCAGAACCATCCACTTCTCTTGATGTTGATGCTACTGATTCTGATCCAGTAAAATAATCAGAAGCTAAGGATAGACTGTATACCTTACTTGGACCAGGCTGATCCAGGCACTGATCTTCTTTTGAAAGAGCCATCAGCCCTCTACAACAATAGTCTTCACCTCCATTTATGGAATCCAGCATTTGCAAGAATTCTAATTCCATAGAATCCTCTTCTGTAGTAATAGCTTAATATAAGCTTCTACATCATCCTCTTCTCCAGATTCTTAGGATGAAGAGTCAGTCTAACTCTTCTACTTCTGGGCAACCAAGGATTTCTCCTTCTTGCCCTTATTTTGAGGCTTCTTCTTATCCTTAGTCTCCTTTCTCTTATCAGGACAGTCAGTTATGACATGTCTAGACCTGTTGCAGCAATAACAAACAATTTTAGAGGTAGTTTGTTTACTAGGATTAGAGGCATACATGTCCTCCTTAGAAGTCTTCTTCTTCTTATAATAATCATCCTTGAAGAAGGATGAAGATTGCTTGGTTCTCCATTTCTTCTTCTTCATGAACCTCTGAAATTGCCTTGTAAAGGCAGAAAAGTCTTCATCAGAATTGTGGCTGTCTGATGTACTGATGTCAGGATTTTCTGCTTCAGCCTCAATACTTATTCGGGGTGGAGAATGAGACTTTCTCCTACCCTTTCTTGTGTCTTTAGCTTTGAAGGCTACTGACTTGTCTTTATACTCAGACCTACTTCTTTTCTCCTCCTCCTTTCTGGCAGTGAGCTGCATCTCATAAGATAGCAGTTTTCTAAACATGGTTGGTGGAGGTGTATCAGCAAGCCTTGACACCTCTCTGATGACACATATCTTTGTATCCCAGTCCTTGGTCAATGACCTAAGAAACTTATCATTCAATTCATATATGCTAAAGACTCTTCCATAGGTCATCAGCTCATTTACAATTATAAAGAACTTCTTGTAACATTCTGCTATGTTGTCTGACTTAGCTTGTCTGAAGCTTTCATATTCTTGATTCAACATAGATTTCCTATCCTCTCTAACTTCTTCAGTTCCCTCCATATAGACAATAAATGTGTCTCATATCTCCTTGGAGGTTTTTCAATGTACCAAATTTTAAAATGTGACATCATCTATAGCACTCAGTGTTTTGTGCTCTCTTGTCTAAAGTTGCTAGAATGATCCCATCCTTAGTCATTTCAGAATAGATCTTTGGGGTTTTGAGATTAGCATCAAGAACTGATATATTCATTGGAATGAAAGGACCTTCTTGTACTGTGATGTAGATTCTAGGATCAGATGCTTCAATGAACAATCTGACCCTTTCTTTCCATATACCAAAGTTTTCTTTCCTGCAGATGGGAAGTTTCATGGATACAAATTCCTTCTGATTCTCATTTGAACCCATTCTGGCTAATTATTAATTACCATGGAGATTTACTCAGACTGTTAGGTCTATTTTTGAGCAACCTCCCTCTGATATCACTTGAAAGATTTGATTTCAAGAGCCTAAATACCTAGAGGGGGGTGAATAGGTTCTAATCATTTTTTAACAATTAAGGCAATTAACACAGCATAAATATCACAAAAACAATCACAGAAAATATACAGCACAACACACCAAGGTTTATAGTGGTTCCACAAGTTATGGGTACGTCCACTTTCCCCCTTTGTCTATCTAGTAGAGAACTGAATTCGGCCAAACTTCCTTCCACTAGCTTAGATTCACAGATCTTACAACTCAGAACCTGATAGGTTCCTACAACTCAGGCTTCTTCAAGGCCTACCTCAGATTCTTCCCAAGAATCCTACCTCAGGCAACAGCCCTACCTCAGCCTTTATCTCCAAGCCTACAACTTAGACTTCTTCAAGTCCTTCACCTCAGGCACTCAGCCCTACCTCAGCCTTTATAAATTTAGGCTTACAACTCAAATCTATAACAGATCTTACAAATAAAAGTTTGTTTAAGAAAAAAAGCTACACCCAATTCAACAGATAAAAGGGTGAGTACTTCTTGATCAGTTCTTGATTAAACTGAATACTCTAGATCCAACCTGACTTAGCTTCTTCAAAGCTTCTTGAATTTGAATAAAATAAGGTTGATCTTCAATTGGAGTTGGAGTTGATCTTCAATCAGCTCCTTTCTTGAATTCAGAATCAGATCTGAATTTTACTTGCAGACTTTTCAGGATCTGCCTTCTTATGGGTTTGCCTCTTGCTCCCCCTAGCTGGTTCTCAATCTCTATTGAGTCAGTTATTTCTCCTCTTAATTCTGTTCTATATTGTTACTTTTGGTTGTTATGGATCAGCCCTTTATATAGAGTTCATCCATGATTACCGGCCGATCCGGTTTATAACGGCCTTCTGACAGTACTGCCAAATGTGTTAGTCTTGTTACTTATGACAACTGTCAAGTCTTCAGTCGTGACAACTGACTCTTTATTGAACTTCTATCACAGCAGGGAACAGTCGGCAAAATACTTCAAATGTGTCGACACAAATAGACCAAGTGTCGACACAATTCTTGATGATGTCGGCACAGCTTCCAATGTGTCGACATAGTCATTCTTTATCTTCTTGACACATCTTCTATTATATGTGTCGATATAAGTCCTGTGTATCGACACAATTTCTCCTGGTCTCGACATAGCTGATGTTGATAGATGGCGTTGAGTGTATGTCTAGATGTCGTTGAGTGTATGTCCAGATGTCGTTGAGTGTGTGTCCAAATGTCGTTGAGTGTGTGTCAACACAAGTCATGTGTGTCGACACAAGCCTTTCAGACTCAATATAGCTATTGTTGATAGATGGCGTTGAGTGTGTGTCGACACAAGTCCCATGTGTTGACACAGTCTTGCTTCTGGTGTCGACATAACTCCTGGGTGTTGACACAGCTCCAGTTTCATGTGTCGACACAACTTCTCCTGGGTATCGACACTTGTACTTAGAAATTTTTCTTGCATTTCTTAAACCTGGACACTGAAACTCAATATTCCATCAAATACACCTTGATGTATGCCATTGAGTTTGGTGAGGCTTCTCCAAATTTAGTACACATTTTCCAATGTACCCAACACACTACATGCTATAATATACTCTGAATCTGTAGTGGAAATAGCAACACTAGTCTGCTTCTTGTTGTTCTATGACACTAGACTTCTGCCTAGGAATTGACATGTACCAGTGGTACTTTTCCTGTCTTCCTTGCAGCCTACAAAATCTGCATCTGAAAATCCAGTTAGCTAAAAATCTCTATTCCTAGGGTACCAAAGACAATGATCTGGTGTCCCCTTAAGATACCTTAAAATTCTCTTTGCAGTAGAATAATGGGATTCTTTAGGGCATGTCTGATACCTAGCACAGACACATGTAGCATACATGATGTCAGTCCTACTAACAGTCAAGTATAGAAGTGAGCCAATTATCCCTCTATACAAAGACTCATCAATAGGTTTCCCTGCCTTATATTTGCATACAGGCATACTTGACCTCATTGGAGTTCTCATGATAGAGGCATTCTCCATACCATATTTCTTAATTAACTCCCTTGTGAACTTAGACTGGGATATGGACAAGTCATAATCAGTCTGTCTTACTTGGAGTCCCAAGAAGAATTTTATCTCACTCATGATGCTCATCTCAAACTTCCCTTGCAAAAGTTTGGCAAACTTCCTGCAAAGGTTGTTTTCAGTAGATCCAAAGATAATGTCATCGACATATATCTGGACTAGGATGATCTTGCCCTTAAATTCCCTTAGAAATAGGGTCTTATCTATTTTCCCCCTTGAGAATTTGTTCTCAATGAGGAAAGTAGACAATGTTTCATACAATGCTCTAGGGACTTGCTTCAACCCATATAGAGCTTTCTTAAGCTTGTAAACAAAATTAGGAAAGTGAGGATCTACAAAACTTGGTGGCTGATCCACATATACTTCCTCTTTTAACTCTCCATTCAGGAATGCTGACTTCACATCCATTTGGAAGACTTTGAATCCTTAATAGGCACCAAAAGCAAGGAATAACCTTATTGTTTCCAGCCTTGCTACTGGGGCAAAGGTCTAGTCAAAATATATTCCTTCTTCTTGTATGTATCCTTTTGCCACCAATCTGGCCTTGTTTTTGACAATAATGCCATTCTCATCTAGGTTATTCTTGTAGATCCACTTTGTTCCTATGACATTATGTCCCTTTGGTCTGGGAACCAGCTTCTAGACTTTACACCTTTTGAATTGGTTTAGCTCTTCCTGCATAGCTCCAATCCAGTAAGAGTCTTTGATAGCCTCTTTAAGCTTCTTAGGCTCTATTTGTGATGGAAGCTTGAATATAGAGCTGTGTTGATGCTCTTGCTCCTTGTCTGGACACCATGTCTTACATCACCAATGATTTGGTGTGCTGGATGGTCCCTCAAATGTCTCTCAGCTGGAGTCATCCTTGCTTCAGCATGCTGTTCTGCATTGTTCTCAACTAGCTGAACTTCATTGTCTTCAGCTGGATGTACTGCATTGTTTTCAGCTGACTGTTCTTCATCCTCAGCTTGTGAGTCTTGAGCTCCCCCTAGACAGCACCCATCTTCTTCCTTATCTTGTCCTGCTGGATCCATTTCCCTGATGGTAAGCATGCCCATCATATCCTTTAAACTTGCAGAACTAGAAGAGGTGCTTGGCAGTTCACAGTTAATTAGGTTTGACTCATCAAAGACAACATGTACTGATTCTTCTACAACTTGAGTAGTAAAGTTATAGATTCTATATGCCCTACTATTGTTGATGTACCCAACAAATACCCCTTCTTGGGACTTGGCAGCAAACTTAGTCACATAGGACTTACCATTGTTTTGAACATAGCACTTGCTACCAAAAATCCTGAAGTATGATAAGTTTGGTTTTCTGCCTTTCAGAATCTCATAGGTATTCTTCTTGTGGATTTTGGTGATGGAAGTCCTGTTAAGGACATGACATGCAGTGTTTATTGCCCCAGCTCAGAAATATTCTGGAAGAAATGTGTCACTTAACAAGGTTCTGCCAGCCTCTATGAGAGTTCTGTTTTTCCTCTCAGCAATCCCATTTTGCTGGGGTGTTCTAGGAGAGGAGAACTCTTGTTGAATCCTAAGATCTTCATAGAATCTTGTCATGCATTCAGACTAAAACTCAGTCTCATGGTCACTTCTTATTTTGACTACAGTACTATTAAGTTCATTCAGAATTTGCATAAAAAATGATTGGAAGATATCAGAGGTTTCAGATTTCTTCCTTAGAAAGAACACCTAAGCAAATCTAGAAAATTCATCAACAACCACAAGGGTGTAGACTTTGCTACCTAGACTATGAACTGGCATATGACCAAATAGATCTATATGCAGGAGGTATAAACACCTCACTGAGTCTTTGGTATCAAGGCTCTAGAAGGAGGTCCTGGTCTGCTTGCCCTTTTGGCATGCTGAGCAGATACCCTCCTTGATGCACTTCACCTTAGGTCCATTTCTCACTAACTCTTCACTAAAGAGTTTGCTTATGATCTTGTAATTCAGATGAGCTAGCCTCTTGTGTCATTAAACACAATGTGAAGCTTTCTCAACTGCAACTAGGCATATAAGAGAGTCCTTACTCTCACAAACAAAATTGAGATAATAGACATTTCCTCTCCTAGTGTCTATCAAGATGACCCCTTGGTCACTTGACCTCCTAATTTGACACTCATCCTTGAGGAAAGAAATGTCATAGCCAAGATCACATAGTTGTCTTATGCTTATCAGGTTATGTTGCAAACCTTTCACATAAGCTACTTGTGTGATAGTGATTATGTCATTAGATATCTTACCAAACCCTTTGGTTACTCCTTTTTCTGAACCACCAAAGATGATATTGGGTTCATTTTCAACTGGAGTGTACTCCTTTAACATGCTCCTTGTTCCAGTCATGTGCCTGGAACATCCACTGTCCAAGTACCATATAGGGGTATGGCCACTTGGACTTACCTACAATAAATAAATCATTTAACCTTAGAACCTCAATTCTTATTGGGGCCTAGGTGCATGTTAAACTGAAAATTAACCTATCTACCTGAACTCTTTTGACAGGTAAGCCAGCCTTATCTCTCTCAACACTATTATTGTGCCAACAATCAATGGTATAGTGGCCCACTTTGCCACAGCACCAGCACTCATAAATATTTTACCTTCTTTTAAGGGCTGGCTTTACAACATAGCAGTCAGCAGCTCTCATTCCAGCAGGTACAACAGCCTTTTTCTTAAGTCTTCCAGTCATAGCCTGATTTGGGATTTGTCTGGCAGCAGAGGTATTAGGGATATCTTGGACCCTATCAGCAGCTGCCTTCTTTTCAGAGTGCAAGCTCCTGATAGATTCAGATATACCCAAGTCTGGTGTGTTGACAGACTTTCCTTTAGTTTGATTGTGGACTGGCAGACTTTGAGAATGGGCTGCAGCCTTATTTTTAAGTGTTTGGGATGGTACACCAAACATAAATGGTTTAGGATAGGCCATTTAGATTTATTCATGGGCTGCCTTGTAGGCACTAACACCCTTGCCATTCCTAACACCATACTCCCAAGTACCATGAATGCTCTCGTGGTCATACCTATTAGATGGTACTACCATTTTCTTGAAAGGAATTGGAGGCTTGGAGGCTAGTGACTGCACTAGAGCTTTGCCCTTTCTTTTGGAATATGCAGCTCTAGTTCTCCCTTTGAAGCCTAACCCTTTCTTACCCTTTTGGGAGGAGAAGGAATCAATCAAAGGCAATACTAAACATGGTTTTGAGAACTTAGCAACTAGCCCCTCCTTTAGGTGTTTACCTTCAAGATTACTAATGTAGTTATTTTTGAAGGTGATTGTGTCCATCTAAATAATAGTGATGTTTTTCAGCTTGCTGACTTCATTTATCTTCAGGTTCAGCATGTTTGTTGAGTCTGAAATAGCCAGCTTCAGAGAGGCAATCTCCTTAACCTGTTTTTTTTTCTAGGAACCTGCTTCTCTTCAGTACTTGAAGGAGTTCACCATAATCATCAATCAATTGATTGACATCTCCTTTAGATTCAGAACCATCTTCATCTCTTGATACAGATGCTTCTGACTCTGGGCTAGTAATATAATCAGACTCAGAAGGTAGAAAATATACCTTGCTAGGACCAGGCTGCCCCTTGCTGTGTCCTTCCTCAATTAAAGCCATCAGCCCAAGGCATTGGCTGTCTTCTACCCCTTTTTCAGACCTGGCAGCATCATTAGCTTCTCCAGTAATAGCTGTCATCATCTCTAAGAAGTCTGCCTCTACAGATTTTTCTTCAGCAGAAAACAGCCCAATGTAGGCTTCAGCTTCATCTTCTTTTTCTGACTCTGATGACGAGGAGTCAATCCAGCTAGGCCTGCGAGCGATGCAGTTTGGGGGCAAACCGAAACCGCACCATAGGTGTGCGGTTTTCGACCGGCCAAAACCGCACCGGACCGAAACCGTGCGGTGCAGTTTGATTTCGGTGCGGTTTGACATCGGTTTGTGCGGTGCGGTTTCGGTTTTTGACATTTTTTTTATTTTTACTACTTAGACAATTAACAAGCAGTTTAACACTTTAAGGGTATGCACTTTCTAAACATTTTTACAACAACACCATTACCCACCCAAATATTCATCACTTAACAGATATTTTTTTATAAAACAATCAACCAAAACAATTTAATTAACATCAACATTGCAATTAATACAAGGTCCTACCTTGCAATTTAGTCAATTCTGATATTACATAGGAAAGTGATTTTTCATAGTCCTTAGCAGGCACAGACGCACAGTGAGTAATAATTTAATGAACATCAACATTGAGTTTCAACGGATATGCTTCGGCCAACTTCAAGTTATTAACCAATTTGAGACTTTTTAGTGTTTCAGGAAAATGAGGAAACCGTTGGAGATAAAGCCAAGTTATTTAACCAATTCCATCAACATTGAGTTTCAACTCTTGATGGAATTTGTATACAAATATTCATACCGAAGCACTTGTCAAGTTGTCGTCCTTGTTGAAGTTGCTTGAGATAATGTCGTTGGAGATGTAGGGGCCTGAAGTTAGAGTGGTCGCCGGTGGGTAAGATCGCGACTGCGAGCGGCCGAGGGGCAAATCTGCGACTGCGACTCTGCTAGCGGCCTGGAACTGGAAGGCTTCACCGTCGTCCGTCGGCCTGGAGCAAAATTGTCGGAATGTAATCCGGGCTTCACCATCTCCCATCGGGCTGGAAGTCTGCTCGGGTTTCGCGAATCGCCTTCACCGTTTCACCCTTTTCTCAGTTTCTGCGGATTGGAGACTGGAGTTGGAGAGAGGGTTTTGGTTTTTTATTTTTTTGAGTTAAAACTTAAAACAATAAAACTTAAATGATTTATTATATTATAGAATCAGAAAACTAAAGTTACTAAACTTAGAAATGGAGTAATGGACTCACAGACACAGAATAATCATGGTTTCGGATTTTAATGAGTTGGCCGGTTGGGTGCGGTTCCGCCAATTTTAGGTAATTCAACCCAAAAAATTTTAGACTAACTAATCAACTCACGGTGCGGTGCGGTGTGGTCGATTTTTAAGAATTCCAAGTCAAAATGAACCGCACATGTGCAGTTTTCAGACCCCCCCGAACCGAACCACACCACACCCGATCGGTTCGGTTTGAAATAGGGTGCGGTTTGGTGCGGTTTTGCGGTTTGGTGCGGTTTTCGATTTTCTTGCACAGGCTTAAATCCAGCTCTTTTGCTTCTTAGCAATAAAAGATTTATCCTTCTTGCCCTTCAGCTGATGATCCTTCTTTTCTCCAGCACCTTTTCTTTTGATAGGGCAGTCAGCTATGATATGCCCTGGCTTGCTGCAATAATAACATACCACTTTAGAAGAAGTAAGTTTACTTAGTTTAGATCCATACCTGTCCTTTTTAGAGGATTTCTTCTTGCCCTTGTAGTAATCTTCCTTGGGATAAGAAGAAGAGGATGGCCTGCATCTCCAGTGCTTCTTCTTCATAAACTTCTAAAATTGCCTAGAGAAGGCAGCAAAGGCTTCATCAAAAATGTGGCAGTCTGATGTGCTAGTTTCTGAGCTTTCTGAGTCAAATTCAACATCTCTCCTTAGTGGAGAAGGAGCCTTTCTCCTGGTCTTCCTTGTGGCTTCAGCTTTGAAGGCCACTGACTTGTCTTTGACTATAAACTTACTGATTTTCTCCTCCTCCTTTCTGGCAGTCAGCTGCATTTCATAAGACAACAGTTTTTCAAACAGGGTTGGTGGTGGAGTGTCTGCAAGTCTTGCCACTTCTCTGATGGCACAGATTTTTGTGTCCTAGTATTTAGTTAAAGACCTGAGGAACTTGTCATTCAATTCATAAGTGCTGAAGACTCTGCCATATGTCATTAGCTCATTAATAATTCTGAAAAACTTCTCATAGCACTCAGCTATGCCATTTGATTTATTCTGCCTGAAGCTTTCATACTCCTGATTGAGCATGGACTTCCTGTCTTCCCTCATTTATTCAGTCCCCTCTATGTAGATAACTATTGTGTCCCACATCTCCTAAGATGTCTTGTAGTGGACTAGGTTTTGGAAGGTTGAGTCATTTATGGCACTAACAATAATGTTTTGTGCCCTCTTATCCAATATAGCTTAGATGATTTCATCTTTAGTCATCTCATAATACTTCTTTGGAGTCTGTAGATTTATATCAAGGACTGATATCTTCATTGGGATGAAGGGTCCTTCTTGTACTGTAATGTATATCCTAGGATCAAATGCTTCCATGAAAAGTCTGACCCTTTCCATCCAGATGTCAAAGGTCTCCTTCCTGCAAAGAGGAAGTTTCATGGATCCAAGTTCTTTATGATTTTATCTTGAACCCATTTTGGCCCTCTAATAGCTGCCCCTGGAGATCAACTCAGACTATTAAGTCTATCTTGAGCAACCTCCCTCTGATACAACTTGAAAGTCTTGATTTCAAGAACAACTAAACACCTAGGGGGTGAATAGGTCCAATTTAAAAATTCTTGACAGCTTATAGATTATCTGAACATAGCAATCACAACACACATAGTAATCACAACACACACAACACAGTACACAGTGATTTATAGTGGTTCCCCAATTGATGGGTACATCCACTTTCCCCCTTCACTTATCCAGCAATAAGCTAGATTCGGCCAAACTTCCTTACACTTTCTCAGATCCTCAGATCTTACAGCTTAGAGCCCAACTGGCTCCTACAACTCAAGCGCAAGCCCTACCACTAAGATCTCCAAGATCATACAGCTCAAGTTCTTCCCAAGAACTCTACCTTAGAGTGAATCCACACTCCTACAGCTCAGGCAATCCTGCCCTACCTCAGCCTTTATAACCAGGCTTACAACTCAGGCAATCTCTGACCTACCTCAGCCTTTATAACAGCAGGCCTACACCTCAGGCCTTAGCCTTACCACTCAGATTCAAAATGAATCTTACATAGAATTAATCAATAAAATTGAATTACAGACAACAGAGGAAAGTCTCTGTGGCTGTCTACCTGGACTGAGCAGATTTCAGTCCTAACTTTGTCTTCCCAACAACAAGATGATACAACAATCTTGAATTTGTAGCCCGGCTTATTCTGGAATTGACTAGCAGATCATTCTGCTTCTCCTTCAGGAATGTCTCCTGATCTGGAATGAGTAGTTATCAGCCCTTCCTTCTTATTCTTTGATCCAGCAAATTGATCTTCAGATTCTGGCTCGGCTTGGATCGAAAAGATAACTTCAGCTAGGGCACGCCTAGGCTGATTCGTCTTCCTCAGAGAATTACTCTAAACTTGTTGTAGCAGATGATGATCGCAACAGCTTACTCAAAAGCCCTTCTAATTTGAACTTGAAGTTCTTGGCTTCTGCAATAATGGCGGATGAAGACGACAACTCCGCTTCTCGATTTCTCAGAAAATTAATCAGAAAACTTTATCCAAAAAACTTTTTAAGATCTCGATCACTTCTTCTATTTATAATCCCGTCAAAATAACGAGATGATCGACACGTGTCCAAGTTTTTAACGGTGATAAAAACCTAAGCTTAATTAACTTGAGATCCACTGTAGACTAATGGCGACGTTAATGTCGATTTGTATTGAATCTAAACTTTGTTGACTTGTTGACTTTGCTGAGTCAGCATCCTTCTAAGCTTAGTCAAAATCAACTAACATTTTTGAAATTCTGCATTCGACAAAATCTGAACTCAGTTCGACGAAACCTGAGCTCAGCTCGATGAAAAAGTGAAGCTGAGATCGAAGAATTCTCTCAGTTGAGTTCGATGAATTCTCTCAGCTGAGTTCTTCCTTCAGGTGAAAGCTGAGTTCGACGAAATCTGAACTCCGCTTGACGAAATTCTGATAGTTGATTTCTTCTTACAGGAGAAAGTTGTGTTCGACAAAATTTGAAAGCTGAGTTCGACGAAATCTTCTCCTTACAGCTAAAAAGCTGTGTTCGACAAAATCTTCTTCGTACAGCTAAAAAAAACTGGGTTCGATGATTCTGAACTCCGTTCGACGAAATCTGAATTGCGTTCGACGAAAGCTAAGCTCAACTCGACGAATGGTAGTCTCAGCGGTTCTGGACTTAGAAATTTCTTCAGCTCTTGCTAGATGGCGTTGAAAGCGTTGAGTACATGTTTACCTCACTCAACGCTATTTTCCCTTTAGCTCATTCTTCAGCTATCTGTCTGATGGCGATGAGTGAGCTGACCTCACTTAATGATTTTGGACTTAGCCGATTTTCTGGATACTTTACAGTAAGTCTAGACTCAGAGCCATTTCACTTGGCGTTGAGTGAGTGAGCTTCACTCAACGCTACTTCACTTAGTTGAACTTTCTGTCTCCTTAAGCTTTGGCGTTGGCATGCTTAGCATGACGTTGAGTGACGAAGCTTCACTCAACGCTTCTGGACTTAGTCAAAATTCTGGTTTCCACTGCTTATGCTTTGACAGGATAACCTTGTCTCAACGGTTCTGGCCATATGGTGTTGAGTGAGTTGAGCTCACTCAACGCTTTTGGACTTAGCCAGATTTCTGCCTTTGTAATTCTGTCAGCTTTGACTGCCTGTTTTCTCTCAGCGTTATTAGTTGTATGGAATTGAGTGAGCTTGCTTCACTCAACGCTTTTGTACTTAGGCATTTTTCTGACTTTCCAGTCTATCACCTTGAGTACACCTATCATTGTCTCTTGAACAAGCTGTCCAATCATTATGACAAAGACTAACCTGTATGCATGAACTTAAACATACATCAAATACAACTATGTCTATCTCATTGACATGTTTGATATCATCAAATCAGGGCCATTGGGATCAATGGACCCAACATGTTAGGAGTGTAATTGACTTATGGATGAAGTCTTAGAGTGATATACCTAGTAGTGATAAGAGATCATTACACGACCACTAAGAAGAGTAGCAAAATTTGGAGTCCAATGTTAGATCGTCTCTCCACTATAAGAATTATAAACCATCTTAGGGTTTAAGAGTAACATGAAGAGAGGATTATAAGAAGAGTAGCCACTAATAAAAGTAAATATCTTGATAAAAGGAGATTTGAGCTTCAGTCAATTGTATTTCCTAATATCACTGCGAGCCCTTCACCAGGTAGACCTCAGGAAGTCCAAGATCCACCTTAAGTCTCTATGTGTAACTAAATAATATATAAGAGTAGTCTAAGTATGTGAATGAACTTAACAGTGAACCTCACCCCATGTTATGAGATGGAATGATACAAGACTTGTTAATCCTGTGAGCTGGAGGCTCGGTATAGTGGTGATATGAGAACTTGTTAGTCTTGCAAGCTGGAGGCTTGGTACGGTAGTGATATGAGGACATGTTAGTCATGCGAGCTAGAGACTCAGATGGATGAGGTGATGCAATTGTATGTGCTTAAGATGTGGTTATTTTTCGGTACTAGTCCAGTTGTCACACCAATAGAAGTACATTGACTCTGTTAAGGTGTGAGGGTTTGGAGGGCTAGTAGATTGCTAATACTGCGGTCTGGAGGAAAATCCCCGAATACGCACACCCGAACATAAAAAATTTGTGGACTCCAGTAAGAGTACGCAAGATCTCAAGAGGTGCACGAGGAATGTGTACAGAGACATACAAGAGGGCCTATGTCTGGTAGTGTGTATACCCACCTAGGTGGGGAGGTGCATACTCCTCTGCAACTGTTTGATCATGATTGGGGTGCCCAAGAGGTTAGCTACCTATGAAAATTGGGAACTAAAAGTTTGTACGCATAGAGTCACGTGTATGAGTTGCACTTATATGAGCATGACATAGGCATTGCATTGCATATCGTATCATTCATAATTACGGATCTTCATCATATAAACTAGTATGAGCTCTTTTATATGATGACTTATATTACCAAAAATCTTAACCTAAAGGTTTGTATGAGCATTCATATAAGTTAATGTACGCTTTTATGTTGGCAGTGTGGTGTAGTTAGTTTACATATTTTACATGTGCTGTACTTTCCTTACTGCTTTTACTGTTTATTTATTTACCTACTTAATGCTAGCTTAGTCCTTACATGTAGTTATTGTTTTTTTATATACACAACTGCTATCTTAATGTCATATCACCTACCTTTTTTATACTGCTTTGTTGTCCTCCGCTTTCATACTCTCACACGGTGCCTAGGAGTCGTGGGGGTAAGGTGAGCACAAAGCAACTTAGTCTTTTTGACTAACGATCGGTGGACCACATCATTTTAGGAGCGTGTGGATCCGCAACCACAGTACGACCCGGAGGACCAATAGTACGAGGTGGCAGGACTTCAGGAGCAGAGACCACACACAACTACTTCTACTACTACCTGACTTTAGGTTGATGAGAGTATTGCTTAGCTTTCGTATTATTGTGGTGAGAGAGTGTGTGTGCCTTTTTTATTTGGATATATATATATCGGGCATAAGCCCTTACACTTTCTTTATTGATTCTCATTGTGGACTAATTCTTTTGATATTTATATATATATGTGATTGTGGACTAATGTTATTCACTATACTTCATTTCTCGCTGGTCTTGTGTCATGATCGAACTAGCTAGCAGGATCGGCGTCTTGTGATGGTGACTAACCTGTGAGTTGGTGTCATCATAAGGCGTCGGTTATAGGCAAAAAATCTCGCCTCGGTCGTGCTCAATTACCCGGAGGGGGATTTTATATTTTTGCTCTTTATAGGTATCCTGGCGGTCTCTTCCTCCAACTACGTCATCCATAGTTGATCCTTTGTTGTGGCGCTCTCCTGGCTCCTATATGAAAGATAATCCTATGGGTAGATAATCACCTAAGGAGGTGAGTAGGTGACTTTTTAAAATACTTTAGCAATTCTTTATCACTTAACTATTTCAGCATTTACAAAACTCAGATCACAACACAAACAAAAACAATCCACAACACACTGCACACAAAGAATTTATAGTGGTTCCCCTATCTAGGGTACATCCACTTCCCCCTTCTTCCTCACTAGCAATGTGTTAGATAAGGTTATAGGTCCTCCTCTTTAACTCAGATCCAAAGATCCAACAGTCTCAGTTTCTGTTAAAAAACCTACACTCAGACCAACAGGTCCTACCTCAGAGATTCTTCCAATCTCCTACCTTAGGTCCCTCAAGAACCCTACCTCAGTCTTTATAAATTAGGCTTACAACTCAGTGATTCACCCAAAACCACCTCCCTCAGGTACCTCAAGAACCCTATCTCAGCCTTTATAAATTAGGCTTACAACTCAGAGATTGGATATCCTACCCACTCAGATCTCAAGGAGATCTTACAAAATTAAGAGGTAAAAATATAAACAATAATCTTCAGAAAACAGGAATTCTATAATCTGACTTATCTGTTAGCACAGATTCTTCAAATCAGCAGCAATGGATTTCTTCTTGATAAATTGACTTGCTGAAAAGTTGCTTCTCTGGATCTGCAATCTTCTTGATGTTGATCGGATTGATTTCCTTGAAGAAATTTTAGATCAGATCCACTTAAATCTTCAAATCAACTTGGTGAAAGGATCTGGAGATTTTCTTGAAGATCTTCGTCTTCTTCCTCCTTCTCGGGATTGTAATAAGAATGAGAATTTTTGTTTGCTTGATCGATTCTTTCTCTCCTTTTGTTGGTGTAGACAACCCCTCTATTTATAGCCTTCATGGATTATTGGTTACTGATTGATGACATCAGCATCTGACATCATACTTCAAATCCTCCCTCGGACTATTTCTGTTGAAATATCTTATTCTTGTAGTTGATGTGACAGTTCTGACTTGTCTTGACACTTCTGTGTTGACTCTGCACATTTTCTGAAATATAAGTGTCTGTAAAGGTGTCTTGACATACGGCTGCGGCCTGGCCTGCGGCGGCCTGGCCGACTACTGTGACGGCCTGGCCAGCAATGGCCTGGCCGCCGATGGCGGCGGTGGCCTGACCGGCGGCAGCGGCAGTTTCCCCTTAAAGGGGGCGGGTTTTTGGTGGAGAGAGAGAGTGTGTGTGTGTCCCCCCATGTTTCCCTCATTATGGGGAGTTCATGAGAGGTTGGCTTGACTAGTCAACCCCATAATCTCCCACTTTTGGAGGAGATCATGGGGGAATTCTCCTTATAAATGGTGGTGTAACCCATTAATTTCCCCCCAAATCCTTATTATTGGAGAACGAAGCGAACAAGAGAAGAAGGATTTTCCTGCTGCCATCTTCTTCCTTACTGTCATGACAACCTCTGGCGAGAGGGCGGAGGCGGTAGAGGGCGGTGTTTCGAAGGTACCCTGAGTAAACTTGCCTAAGGAGAGACGGTCGGCGAAGATGCCGAAAAAGGTTGAGGGAGGCGCCCGCCGATGCGGAGCTAAGGCACGCGACCGAAATCGCACGTCCAGCCCCTTGCGAGTCAGCGAAAGCGGGCGAGCCCCGGGCGGTGTGAGCGGGTGCGCGCGGAGCTGTCCACGCGTGCGGGCCTGCACGGGTGCATGCGGTCCTGACCGCGCGCAGGTGTGCGCGGACCAGGCCGCGCGCACCTATCCGCGCGCGTGGGTGAGCGCGCACCTGTCCGCGCGTGGGTGTATGCGAGTGGGGGGCGCACACCTATCAGCGCGCGGGTGCACACGCACCAGACCGCACGCGCGAGTACGCGCGCACTAGGCCGTATGTGGGTGTGCGCGCACCAGGCCGCGCGTGGGTGCGCGCACACCAGGTCGCGCGCGGGTGCACGCGTACCTGTTCGTGCGTGCAGGCGGGCTCTTCCTTGGTTGCGTGCGTTCTTGTGTGCGGGTGCGCACTCAATTTGTGTGTGGTTTAGGCCGCATGCGCTTGGATGCGTGACTCCAAGCCTTACTTTATTTTTTATTAGGTAAACCTGATTCTTCTATCTTTTGTGTTGTGCAGGTCTCGAAGCATTCTTCCGGTCTGATGCACCTGCGCTCCTCTTTGACCGATGACAGTGTTGAAATCTGAAGGAAGAAATATGGGCTTCCTACTGATTTGTAGGTGAGGATTTCATGTTTTGAGGAGCGAGTCCAGAATCCCCCTCGCGGCTGGGGTATGATTTGCGAAGTTTGCCTGAGGTCTAGCTTCCGCTTCCCGCCATTTGAGGAGGTTATCGAGATCTTGAAGTTCTGTGGGGTGCCGATTTCTCAGTTAATCCCGGTTGGAATTGCCCGAATTATGGGCTTAGTTGCCTTCTTTCACGAGCATGGAGGGAGGTTTTCCTTGGACCAGTTTCGAGATTGGTGTGATGTCCGCTCCGATGGCAGCGAGCGAGTGGAGGTCCACAGTAACAAAAGTTGGTTGGAGTTTGAGGCTCGCAAAGATCGCCGACATGGGAATAGTTTATTTGGGTATGTTAGGAATTCATGGGGCCTTCCCGAGGCATGGGACACGCTGCCTGACCGCTGTCGCCGCGTGAGAGGGAAGGAACGATAATTTTCTCTGGTGCTTAGGTTTTCAGAGCCTCGTGAACTAGCCAACCGTCTATTTAATATTTTTGTCTATGTGGAGGAGAAGCGCTTACTGTGGTGTGGTATCTCTTCGGACACAGCTCAGATTGTTGGGACTTCCCAGTGAGGGGGCCAGAAGAGGAAGGTTGTGGTTGCCCCTCCTGGTGATCTCGATACGGTGGTGGTGGTGGCCCCTTCTGATGCCTGTTCTGAGTCGACCCTCGAGGTGCAAATACTTGCGTCCCCATTCCCTCGGGTGTCTTCAAAGACAGCGGCTCCACGGATGTCCTCTTCCTTGAGGGCAATGAGTGATGCGATAAGCGCTTTGATTGGTTGTAAAGATTCCTTTCTTTATTTTTTCTTTGTTATTTGGTGCTAACTTTGGCCTTTTCCTTGTGTAGGTAGAAATCCAGGCCCAGATTACAGTAACCTGGAATGATCATTATGTGAGTTTGAAATATGGGTATCTTGCTCTTCAGGAGAAGCTCTGGTCAACGTCGAGCTCGCTTGCCTCCTTGAAGGAGGAGCATGATCGGTTCATTGCGTGGTTCCGCCGGATCGGGTCGGTGTTGAAATCCGAGCTAGAGGATCCACGCGCGGCCCTGGAGGTGGAGAAGACCCTGGTGGAGAGAACCACCCAGATGTTGATGCACTCGAAGGAGGAGACTTCGGGCTTGGAGACCCAATTACAGGCAGCACGGGAGGAAGCCTCCTATCTTGAGACTCATCTCCGAGCGACGAAGGCCCAAGTGGAGATGCTATCTTCTGATAGCAACGTATCAGAGTTGAAGGTTGCGGGACTTGCGGAGTACCTGGAATCATCTGACTACAAGCGATACCGTTGTCTGATTGTAGAGGAGGTTCGTGACGAGATTTGGTCCAAGGAGGTCGAGCCTCAGATGTACGATGTTTGTGAGTTAGCACTCTGATGCGGTGTCTCGAAGGCCTTCCGACTGGTCGACAAGAGCTTGGGATGTGACACATCCGGCTTCATCTGTGTAGATGTTTCTGAGGATGAGCATTCTGACTCGGATGCCGAGGACGAGTAGTAGTTCTTACATCTTTGCAGTTGTGTATTTGCATTTTGTTGTTTAGTTAGTCATACTGTATTTTGATTTTTGTTCAGCATTTGGTATTGTTGCCCTTAGACGCTGATTGCCCTTTTTGTATCATTCCAGCTATTTTGTATGACATTATTTTCTTTATGCCAACTTAGCTGTTTTGTATGCACGGCTCTGCTCCGCGGCTTTATCGCGAAAGGGGCAGGCCCTTGTGAGGTTGCACGAGTCAGGCTCGCAGCTTAGTTTGTACGGCTCAGGTCCACGGCTTTGTTGCAAAAGGGGGACAGGCCCTTGCGAGGTTGAACGAGTCAGGCTCGTGACTTAGTTTGCGTGGCTCAGATCTGCGACTTTGTCGCGAAAGGGGGACAGGCCCTTGTGAGGTTGCATGAGTCAGGCTCGCGGCTTAGTTTGCACGGCTCAGGTCCGCGGCTTTGTCGCGAAGGGGGGGGCAGGCCCTTGCAAGGTTGCACAAGTTAGGTTCGCGGCTTAGTTTGCACGGCTCAGGTCCGCGACTTTGTCACGAAAGGGGGACGCCCTTGCGAGGTTGCACGAGTCAGGCTCGCGGCTTAGTTTGCACGGCTCAGGTCTGCGGCTTTGTTTGCATGGCTCTGGTCCGCGGCTTTGTTTGCGCGGCTCTAGTCTGCAGTTTTGTTTGCACGAGGGTTGATCATGGCTTGGCCTTGAGGGCGGTAGGCCCCCACGGGGAATTTGCGCGAGGGGTTGCTCGCGGCTTCATTTGCACGAGGGTTGCTTGTGGCTTAGCCGTGAGGGGAATAGGCCCCCACGGGGAATTTGCGCGAGGGTTGCTCGCGGATTCATTTGCACGGGGTTGCTCGTGGCTTAGCCGTGAGGGGAGTAGGCCCCCACGAGGAATTTGAGTGTGTCGTCTTTCCTGTTTGAATAGACAAGATTTGCAGTAACATAATGCAATACTTGAATAAAGATAACTTGTGCGGGACCAGGCCCGCGACTTACACATGTCATAGAGTCTTTAAATAAAAAGTGCATAACACAAGCAAAAGCACACAAAGCAGGGGAATCATTGATAAAATCGGCGCAGGTTTTGCGCATTCCAAGTGCGGGGGAGAGTCTTTCCTTCGGCGTTTCGCAGCTTGTATGTCCCTGGTTTCACCATAGCCGTGACGATGAAGGGTCCTTGCCAAGTTGGAGATAACTTTTCGTCATGCAATCCTTTCCCAGCTATTTCCAGAGTGCGGAGGACCAAGTCTCCCTTATTGATCGGCTGGGGCTTCATCTTGCGATTGTAATAGCGGGTTGTGCGTTGCTGGTAGGCTGCGGTGCGGAGAGCGGCTTCTTCACGGATCTCGGAGATCAAATCCAGATTGTCTCGGAGAGCGTCGTCGTTCGTCTCGAGGTTGAAGTTGGAACGCCGATGTCGACCGGGATAATAGCTTCAGTACCGTAGCAGAGATTGTACGACGTTTCTCCTATAGGGGTTCTCTCCGTTGTCCGGTATTCCACAACACGTTGGGGAGCGCGTCGACCCACTGCCCCCAGCCTTCAAGTCGCGCCTTTAGTCCCTTTAAAATGGTTTGGTTGGTCACCTCGACCTGTCCATTGGATTGGCGATACGACACAGCCGTATGACGCAACTCGATCTTTAAGTTCTCGCATAGCTTGGTGAAAGACAATATTCTTCTAAACGAATTGCTTTGCGTTCTCCTCAGTAATCTTGGTAAGAGTCTCTGCTTCTACCCACTTGGTGAAGTAGTCGATGGCCATGATGATGAATTCCTCTATCCCGAGGCTCGAGGTAAAGGGACGAGGAGGTCTATCCCCCACTGTGCGAAAGGTCAAGCCCTTATATCATGGTAAGGGCAACGGGAGGTTGTCGGGGAATGTTGGCATGCAGCTGGTAACTTTTGCATCTCTGGACGAAGTCTGTCGCTTACTTTTTCATGGTTGGCCAGTAAAAGCCTTGGCGCAGGATTTTTTGGGCAAGGGCCTTTCCGCCTAAATGTTCTCCGCAAACCTCTCCATGGACTTCGCGGAGGATATATTCAGCGCCAGTCTCTACTAAACACTTCAGGTAGGGTCCTGCGAAGGACCGCTTATAAAGTTCTACATTTATCAATGTGAAGGTGGCCGCCCTCATCCTTAGGCGACGGGCCTCCTTTTGATCTTCTAGCAGCTGATGGTTCTCTAAGTAGTCTACCAACGGGGTGATCCATGATCCCTTTGATTCTTCTATCTCCGCCACCTCTCATGGCCCCTGGATACTAGGAAAGGTAATTTCTTCAACCCGACGTCTTCTTGACTGATAGCGAGAGGGAGATGTGGCCAGCATTGACAGGGCGTCTGTTCGGTTGTTGTGCTCCCTAGGGATATGGAGAATTTGGGTTTGCGGTATCTAAAGCAGGAGAGATTTCACAAGTTGGAGGTACTGGACAAGCTGCTCACTTTTCGCCTCATAATCACCTTCCACCTAGGAGACAACGAGATGGGAGTCGGAGTAGATTGTTAATCTTTTGACGTGGCATTCGATGGCGAGCCTGAGTCCTATGATTAAGGCTTCATATTCTGCTATGTTGTTAGTGGCAGGAAACTTCAACCGGAGCCTGTACTCCAAGGTGACGAGATATGGGCTTATGAGAAGGAGTCCGGCTCCGACGCCTTCTATTCCGGAAGCTCCGTCAATGTACATAGTCCATCCTTGTCCTGGCTCTGCTGGTGTAACTTCTTGTTCTATTGGAAAGGTATTTTCAATGATAAAGTCTGCTAAGACCTGGGATTTAATGACGGGGCGCGACAGGAAATGGATGTCAAATTTGCCTAGCTCGACCGCCCATTTGACTAGCCGGCCAGATGTCGCAGGCTTTTGAAGAATGGCGTGGAGATGGAGCTTAGTCAATACTTTGATGGTATGGGCCTGGAAGTAGGGACGAAGTTTCCTTGTTGAGAAAACGAGTGTAAAGGCTGTCTTATCTGCGACCGGATACCGGGCTTTAGTGTCTGAGAGGATCTTCCTAAGGTAGTAAATGGGGCATTGAATCCCTCCTTCATTTTTTTACCAACACGGAGCTTAGCGCGGCCGGCGTGATGGCGAGGTATATAAAAAGAGTTTCTCCTGGGGCCGATTTCGATAGAAGCGGAGGGGAGGCCAGGAACTGCTTCAGTGACTCGAAGGCTGATTGGCATTCGTCTGTCCACTGGAAACCTGTGGTTTTGGCTCCCCGGAGAATCTTGAAGAAGGGGAAATATTTATCTCTCTTCTGTGCCAAGAATCAAGAGAGTGTTGTTATTCTCCCGTTCAACCGTTGCACTTCTTTAGGAGATCAAGGTGGTGACATGTCTTCCAAAGCCTTAATCTTCTCTAGGTTGGCTTTTATCCCCCTCTAGGTTACCATGAATCCTAGGAATTTTCCTGACATAACCCCGAAGGCACACTTAGTGTGGTTAAGCCTCATGTCGTACTGCCGAAGGATCTTGAAACGCTTCTCGAGGTATTCCAAGTTATTTTCCCGATGGATGCTCTTAACCAGCATATCATCAACGTATACCTCCATCGTCTTGCCAAGAAGGTCTTTAAAAACCGTGTTCATGAGACGTTGGTAGGTAGCTCCTGCATTCTTGAGTCCAAAGGGCATTACTTTGTAACAGTAAACACCTTTGTCAGTTCGGAAGACCGTATGCTCTTCGTCCGCAAGATTCATTCGAATCTTGTTGTACCTGGAGTAAGCGTCCATGAAGCTGAGGAGTCGGTGCCCGGCGGTTGAATCAACTAACTGATCAATTCTTGGGAGCGGGAAGCTGTCTTTGGGGCAATCTTGATTGAGTTTGGTGTAATCCACACACATCCTCCATTTTCCTGAAGACTTCTTCATTAGGACAACATTAGCTACCCAGGTAGGGTATTTTACTTCTCGGATGAAATGGGCGCTGAGGAGCTTCTCCATTTCGTCTTCAATTGCTTGGAGACGTTCTAGAGCAAAGTTTCTCTTCTTTTGGATGACAGGTTTGCATGTTGGGTTGATGTTGAGAGAGTGCTGAATGATATGAGGATCTATGCCAGACATATCTTCCGGAGCCCAGGCGAAGATATCCTTGTTCCTCTGGAGATAAACAGTCTGTTCCTCTTTCTCTTGTTGTGGTAAGAGCAATCCGAGCTGGATGGTGCGAGCCGGGTCTATTGGTGAAAGGGGGACTTCGACTAGTCCTTCCATAGACATACCCTGCTGCAATATCGCCTCATCGCGTAAATCGAAGTCGTCGATGTTTAATGTGGTGTCCTTGGTTGGTTGTGCCTGCTTGGAGCAGCAATTTTTGGCGGCCTCCTAATTGTCGCGTACGACTCTGATTCCTCCCGGAGTGGGGAACTTCATGGCCAGGTGAGGAATCGAGGGGATAGCCTTGAAGATGGACTGGACGGGCCTTCCGAAAATGGCGTTGTAGGCGGATCTTGAATCTACCATGACGAACTGGATTTCGTGTGTGACTTGCCTTGGAAATTCTCCCATGGTAATTGGGAGGGTAATCATTCCCAGTACCTGGACTGGATGGTTGTCGAAGCCATATACTGGTCCGGCTACTGGTGTCAGATGCAGTCTGGAGATGTTCATGCTCTAGAGGGTGGCAAAGAACAAGATGTCGACTGAACTTCTGTTGTCGACGAGGATTCGCTTGACATTATAACAAGGATCCCCAATCCCGGCGCTGATTACCAGGGGGTCCTTGTGAGGTGTTCGGAGTTCGACAAGGTCTTCATCTCCGAAAGTTATGGTGGTGTCTTGCCTGCGCTTCTTGTCTTTATGGATGCCTCCTTGCGCACTGATAGAATTAATTTCAAGATAACCCAAACACCTAGAGGGGGGGTGAATAGGTTCTTTTCTTTTTTACTTAAGACAGAATATTTTTCCATATCTTAAAATAGAATCTAACTATTTTACAGCAATCACAACACAGAAATCACACACACATCACAGATTGCACACAAGTTTATAGTGGTTCCCTAAGGTCTGGGTACATCAACTTTCCCCCTTCACCTATCTAGCAGTGTGTTAGATTCGGCCTAACTTCTTCCTTCTTCTCAGATCCACAGATCTTAAAGCTCAGAACCCTGAAAGGTTCCTACAACTCAGAGTGTAACCACACTCCTACAGCTCAGGCTAACAGCCCTACCTCAGCCTTCCCACAAGGCCTACAACTCAGAGAAAAATTTCTCCTACACTCAGGCTCAAAATCCCTACCACTCAGAGATCTATATCTCCTACACTCAGCCTTTATAATATAGGCTTAAAACTCAGATCTATGAAAAGATCCTACAAAATTTGATAAATGTTTAGATGGACTCTTACCCTTGTTGAGAGAGAAGGGATAAGAGGTTTCTTGATCAGCTTCTTGATAAAACTGATGCCTGAAATCAATCTGTTCTTAGCTTTCTTCAAAGCTTCTTGAATCTGAACTCAGTAGGGTTGATCTCATTTGAAGTTGACTGACTGGCAGCTTCCTTCTTAGATTCCAGAATAGATCTGAATCTTTCCTAGCAGATTAGTTCAAGATCTGCTTCTTAAGAGACTTGTAAATGTCTCCTCCTTTACTTCAACAGTTGGATATCTCTCTCTCTCCAGAATTTCTGAAGTTTCTTCAGAATTCTTGCTTGAATTCTTCTTAGATCTTCTCATGAAAATCTTCTTCTGTGTGACGTGCACTTTCTTGTTGTTGTATATATGTTGTTTTATTTGACAGAATCCATCTATATATATAAACTCCTTCCATGGTAACCGGTTGATCCGGTTTCTAACCAACTTCTGACAGGTCTGACAGCTTCAGCAAACTTGTTGGAATACACAGCTGTCAAGTCTCAAGTCAGTTCTTGAACCTTTGTCTTTGTCAGCAAATCGTCGAGACTGATTGTCATTATGTGTCGACACAAGTAGATTAAGTGTCGACACAAGCTTTGGTGTTGTCGACCTAACTCCTTTAGTGTCGACACAGCTTCTTGATACTGCATCTGTAGAATGTGTCGACACTGCTTCTTTGTGTCGACATAGACACTTCTTCACTTCATAACAATCAACATTGTTGAAACTCTTCTGAGTGTCGACACAAGTCCTGTGTGTCGACACAGTTAATATAGTCTCAGAATTTGTGTGTCGACACTGCCTCTAGGTGTCGACACAGTTGATATAGTTTCAAAATTTGTGTGTCGACACTGCCTCCAGGTGTCGACACAGTTGATGTCGAATAATACTTCTGTGTGTCGACACTGCCTTCTGGTGTCGACGCAGTTGATGTCGACTAATACTTCTGTGTGTCGACACTGCTGCCTGGTGTCGACACAGTTGATGTCGACTTATAAATCATGTGTGTCGACACAGTTGCTTCAGGTGTCGACACAACATTTCCAAGTGTCGACACAAGCTTTCTTAAGTGTCGACATATGGACTTAGAAAACTTTTTCAGCATTTTAGCAAATACTTATCCTGCACAGATAAACTTAAAATAACATCAAATACACCTTGATGTATATCATTGAGCTATGTGAGGCTTCTCCAAATCAGGTACATATTTTCCAATGTACCCAGCAATCTCCCCATATTTGGAGAAGTCATAACCCTTTAGTCAATGATATACACCACTTATAATAAACAAATATGATGATGTATATAAATAATAAATGACAGGGAAATTTATAAACAAAACATATAACCAAATCACATCACAAAATAGGAATGCAACTTGAATGAACATGAAACATTATTTTGTTTACATTAACAAAAAGTTTCTTAACAACTGTTTACATAGATTTCTTTTAAAACTAAAAATTACATTGTTCTTGCAAAATCTAGTAAATCTATCCTTAGGCTGATCAGGCTCCTTAATGACTATGCCTTTTCCTGGCTTAATCTGAGCTTGCATAGGAGGTTCTGCATCATCAATAGGCTTCTTTCCTTTCAACTCTGCCTTCTTCTGAACTTCAGCCTTAACTCTTTGCCTTTCAAAATAATGAAAAGGCTTAGGGAAGTACTTGCTAGGCTCCTGAGCATTAGGAGGTAGCTTCCCAATCTTAACCTTTCTTCTATATTGCACAATGGCTTCCTGTCTTGCCTCATACTTCTGTCATTCTTGTTCATTATACCATTTGCCCCTTTCATGAACTTGATCTTTCACAGCTTTCCAAGCAGTCAAAATTATATTTCTTGAAGTGGGGCTCCACTGCTAAAAATCAGGCTTTAACTCAGCCTGTTCTCTGAATCTTTTCTTTGAAAGTTGAGCTTCCTGCTGAGCTTTCAAGGCAGCTTCTGGCATTTCAACTTTCTCTATAATAACATTTTCAACATCCTGTGGAGGACTGTACATTGTCTGAACCTGTTGTTGAATCATATCAAAATCTGCTGGAGGGTAGATGATCTGAGCAACTTCAGGTTGATCACCTCCAGCATAAGAAGGTTGCACACCAGACTCAGCAACATTGTCATCATCACAAAGAGGTGGACATCTCAGAGTGGCTCTGATGCTATTGGATATCCATTTTGCATGATCTGAGCCTGCATTTACTAACACTCTCTCCCCCTTTATGACTTCTCTTACAATGTGATCTCTTAAGTAATCTTTTTGAAATCTTATTTGGCCATCAATAAAATTGACACCATCTTTATAAAATGATTTTATCTTAAGAAGCTGATCAGAGATTGTTTTATGAGAAGTAATAATGGTTGTCTTAAATAAATCCAAGGCTTCCTGTAGCTTCTGATCAAATTCCTCTTTCTTCTTAGCCCTTGCTTTAGTCATTGCAATAACTGTTTTCTTTACTTCAGTGACTATCTCATTGTGAGATTCAGTTAGATTTTCATTCATTCTAATCTGATTTTCAAGGGCATAGCCTTGTTTAACAGCAATGTCATCTACTTGAGCTTTGACTGCTGCTTGCTGCTCAGCCAGAAATACTACAGCATTGCCCCTTTGTGGAAGCAATATATCATCTCTTTCTTATGAAGATTGACTTCAAATCTGATGGATTTGATATCCTGAGCCAGTTCAGATTGAAGTGACTTATGGCTTTCATCCACATACTTTTCTAGAGCTATTCTCTGCTCATCCAATTTAACTTGCAAAGCCACCATTAATGAGTTGTAATCAGCCTCTGGGGCAGGTTGTGAAGTAGTAGTTTGCAAAGCCTTCTTATAGCTCTGGCTTCTTCTCTTGAAAACCATCAATTTTCTTTTCTTGGCACTTGCAATTTCTCCATCCTCTGAAGCAGAGGTACTGGCAATATCTACTCTTTCCTGAGGACTAGGAGGCAGCTCCTTCTCAGTCCTATGCTGCTCTCCATCAATGTCAGCCTGCTCCCCCTCAAACTTTACTTGCTCCTCCTTATATGCTGCTCCCTCAATGTCAGGAAACAATTCTTCCAGAGTGAACTCCTGTTGAGTGTGAACTGGTGAAACAGCTTTCTCAGGAGCATCAGCAACTACAGATGTATCCTCCATGATCACATCTAGTGTTGGACTGTTGACATGAGGTCTCTCAAGAATAGATTGTGAATCCATTTCACTTGTCAAGTGAATTCTCTCTTCCCCTTATACCTGTACAGTAATTGTCTCCCCCTGCACTTGTGCATTCTCAGCCAGGTCCTGTGCAGGTGATCTCTCAGCAGCTTCTTGGCTTGCTATATCAGGTATGTCCTTGGTGAGGACCCTATCCTATCTGGAGATGATCCTGATGTCCATTCTTCTCATATGATTGATCTTAGAACCAGGAATCTGGTTCATTACTTCTGGAATTTCTCCAGCCAAGTATAGACTCATTATTCTAGCCAAATTAGGATTCTTGATGCCTTCCTTAATCTTTTCAAACAGTACTGCAGACCAATCTATGTTGAGTTTAAAAATTATCCTTGTCATGAGGGTAAACATATAGGCAGAAATCCAATCATGTCCCCCTGGCTTACACAGAATCACCTTTCCAACCACTTCAGATAGAAATTTACCTTGCTGATTCATCCCTTTCCTGGTTATAGCTGTTCCAATCTTCATGGTGGGATCCAATCCACACCATTGTAGTGCCTCCCTTGTTTTTGATACTGGTACTTCTTCTTCATCCTGAGTTCTTGGAAGATGGAGAATTTTTCTCAAACTTTTCAAGGTCATTTTGACTCTTACTCCATGAACTGTTGATTTAATCTTAAGTCCTGTTGAGTCTACTGTTGCTGCAGCAAAGAACTCAAAAACCTCCTTCTTCCAAATCTTGGTTGGTTTGGATATCAGAAACTCCAAACCATTGTCAGTGATTAGGGTAATTACTCCTTTAATCTTCGAGTCAGCATCATTAAAGGCATGTCGAACCACCTCATATCCTTCGTTAATGTTATCTTCAACCTTTGGCGCCATTGGGATGATGAGAAAGCTTGGAATGAGAGAAGAGAGTTTGTCGACACAAGGGTTTAGTCTCGAAAATCTGGAAAGCGTGTCGACAGAATATGTTCTTGACCAATTTATACCCTTCTAATCAAAGAAGGTCAAAAGGCAGGCAAAAACTATCTAAATGTGTTGACACTGTTGAAATGTGTCGACACATACTTCTATTATCTCGACAACGGCGTTGACTACTATGTGTCGACACCAATTGATGATATGTCGACACTAAACAAACTTAGAAGTTCATCAGAAATTCTGTGTCGACTCTATTTGTAAGTGTCGACACAATTTCTGGATGTGTCGACACCACTACTCTAGTTGTGTCAACACCACTTACTAAAGTGTCGACGCCACTTCTCTGGACGTGTCGACATAAATTTACTCAGCCAAATTTATTAAACTAATCTATGTTCAACATACCTAATTCAATTTTAAATTTATTGAATTTAGTTTCATCTAGAGGCTTAGTAAACACATCTGCAATCTGATAATCTGTTTTGACAAATTCTAGTGAGATGTCCTCTTTCTCTACATGTTCTCTAAGAAAATGGTATCTAATTTCTATATGCTTAGTCCTACTATGTGAAACAGAATTATTAGCAATAGAGATAACACTAGTAGAATCAAAAAACAAGGTGTTCTACTTACCTTAATATCATAGTCTTCTAGCTAGTGCTTAATCCATAACAGTTGTGCACAGCAACTTTCTGCTGCCATATATTCAGACTCAGCTGTGGAAATTGCCACACTATTCAGTTTCTTACTACTCCAAGACTCCAATCTTCCTCCTAAAAATTGACAGGTGCCTGTTGTGCTTTTTCTATCTTCTTTGCAACCTGCAAAGTCTGCATCTGAATAGCCTGTCAGTAAAAAATCTTCATTCTGAGGGTATCAAAGGCCTAGATTAGGTGTGCCCTTTAGGTATCTCAAAATCTTTTTTACTGCAGTGTAATGAGATTCTTTAGGGCATGATTGGTACCAAGCACAGACATATGTTGCATACATAATGTCTGGTCTACTAGCAGTTAGATATAGAAGAGAGCTAATTATTCCTCTATACAAAGACTCATCTATAAGTTTACCTGCATCATCTTTGCATATAGACATACTTGTTCCCATAGGAATTCTCATGGTGGAGGATGATTCCTTACCATACTTCTTAATTAACTCATTGGTGAACTTAGACTGGGATAAGGACAAGTCATCATCAGTCTGTCTTACTTGAAGACCCAAGAAGAACTTAAGTTCTCTCATGCTGCTCATCTCAAACTTCCCTTGCATAAGTTTTGCAAACTTCTTGCAAAGGTTGTTTTCAGTAGACCCAAATATTTTGTCATCTACATAAATCTGGACTAAGATTATCTTTCCTTTGGACTCTCTTAGGAATAGAGTTTTGTTTATTTTCCCCCTTGAGAATTTGTTCTCTATTAGGAAAGTAGACATGGTTTCATACCAAGCCCTTGAGACTTGCTTTAACCCATATAAAGCTTTCCTAAGTCTATAAACATAATCAGGTTTAAGAGAATCAACAAAACCTGAGGGCTGCTCTACATAGACTTCTTCTTTTAGATTTCCATTTAAGAATGCTGATTTTACATCCATTTGGAATACCTTGAAGCCTTGATATGCTGCATAGGCAAGGAACATCCTAATTGTTTCCAGTCTTGCTACTGGGGAAAAGGTTTGATCAAATTCAATACCCTCTTCCTGCCTGTATCCTTTTGCAACAAGTCTTGCTTTGTTCTTCACAATGATTCCATTCTCATCCAGTTTGTTCCTAAAGATCCACTTTGTTCTAATGATGTTGTGGTCTTTTGGTTTAGGAACTAACTCACAGACCTTGCACCTTCTGAACTGATTCAGCTCCTCTTGCATGACATCAATCCACTGTGGGTCTAGAATACTTCTCCAAATTTCTTTGGCTCTAGTTGAGATAGGAAGCTTGAGCAAAGCACTGTGTTCAAGTTCTTGCTTCTGGTTTGCACTCCATATCCTAGATCACCAATTATCTGATTTGCTGGATGATCCTCTAAGTGTCTAACAGCTGGAGGTAGACTATCTTCTGGTTGAACACCTCCAGTCTCTTCAATATGCTGCACCTCTTGGTGTACATCTGCATCTAGAGAGTCCTATACTCCCCCTAGACAGTAGCCACCATTTTCCACTCCCTGCTCTTCAGTTGTTTCTTCTGAAATGGTAAGCTTGTCCATTTTCTCATTAATACCTGTAGAACTGCATAAACTACAAGGCAACTCACTGTTAATCAGTCTTGTTTCATCAAAGAAAACATGTACAGACTCTTCTACAACTTGAGTAATCAAGTTGTAGACTCTATAAGCCTTACTATTATTGTTGTACCCAACAAATATCCCATCTTGGGATTTGGCAGCAAACTTAGTTAGATAAGACTTGTCATTGTTAAGGACATAACACTTGCAACCAAAAATCCTAAAATATGATAAGTTTGGTTTTCTACCTTTCATGATCTCATAGGGAGTCTTTTGTGGCTTTTGGTGATAGATGCCCTATTGATCACATGACAAGCAGTGTTTACTACCTCAGCCCAGAAATATTCTGGGAGAGAAGTGTCACTCAATAGAGTTCTACCAGCCTCAATCAATGTTCTATTCTTCCTTTCAGCAATACCATTTTGCTGTGGTGTTCTAGGTGAGGAGAATTCTTGAAAAATCCCAAATTCTTCACATAGTTTTTTCATACTCTCAGATTGAAATTCAGTGTCATGGTCACTTCTGATTTTGACCACTGTACTGTCATATTCTTTCTAAATTTGCTTGACCAAACTATATAAAATATTTGGGGTTTCTGATTTTTGTCTCAGAAAGAACACCCAGGAATATCTAGAATAGTCATCTACCACCACAAAAGTGTAGAACTTCCTACCTAGACTATGAATTGGCATAGGACAAAATAGATCCATATGTAAGAGGTATAGACAGCTCACTGAATCCTTGTTTTCAAGGCTATGAAAGAAGGATTTTGTCTGCTTGCCTTTTTGACAAGCTGAGCATATCACATCCTTTATACACTTAACATTTGGACCATTCCTTACTAACTCTTTGCTAAAGAGTTGGTTAATTGTTTTGTAGTTAAGATGTGCCAGCCTCTTATGCCATTTGACATAATGAGAGGCTCTCTCATCAACTACAAGACAAATAGGAGACACATTGTTCTCACACTCAAAATTAAGACAGTACACAATTCTTTTTCTATATCCTGTCAAAATGATCTTTTGATCACTTGATCTTTTGATATGACATCCATTCTTAATAAAATGAAATGTCATATCCTAAATCACTCAGCTGACTTATGCTTATAAGGTTGTGTTTCAAACCCTTCACATAGGCCACTTGAGTGATAGTAATCTGGTTATTAGAAATATTACCAAACCCTTTGATGATTCCCTTTTCAGAACCACCAAAGATTACTTTAGACTCATTTATGATAGGTAAGTACTCCTTCAGCAACCCCTTTGTTCCAGTCATGTGCCTGGAACATCCACTGTCCAAGTACTATATAGGGGCATGATAACTTGAACTCACCTGCAATAAAGAATTACCTCTCCTTAGAACCCAAGTAAGTCTTGGGTCCTTGGTTCAAGTTAGCTTCAAACTTAACAAATCTACCTGCAGCTCTTCTAACAGGTAGACTATTGTTCTTCCTGACACTAGTGTTGTGCCAGCAATCTATGGCATAATGACCTGTCTTACCACATCACCAACATTCATACTTGTTGTATCTATTTTTAGATACATTCTTGATAGTCTGGTTGACATCAAATCTTTTGTATTGTGCTGGTACTACTGCAACTACTCCCACTAGTTTCTTACAAACATGGGGTTTATGAATATGGGTTGCCTTATTGACATAATCACCCGTGTCATTCAAAACTTCAGTCTTACTATGACCGGCTATGAGTATTCTCAAGGTCATACTTGTTAGAAGGCTCTTGTACCTTTCTATGAACTACATGGACTTTAAAATTCAGTGGCTGGACTGAGGCTTTGCCCTTTCTCTTGAATTGGACAGCCCTGATATTACCTTTAAAGCCTATTCCAGCCTTACCCTTTTGAGCCACAAACTCATCTATTAAGGGTAAAACTGATTTTGGGTTGGAATAACTAGCCACCAAATCTTTTTCCTTTTGAAGTCTGGCTTCCAGACTTTTAATTAGATCATTTTTGTATGTGATTGTGCCCATCTGAATAACAGTTATAGTTTTCAGTTTGGCAATCTCATTCAATTTTTGATCCAACTTTTTCTCTAAATCAGATGCAGCCATCTTAAGATCTGCAATTTCCTTAGCCTGAGTTTTGGCCAGGTTTTTGCTTTTCTTTAGTGTCTGCAACAAGTCCACATATTCATCTATCAGCTGATGAATATCTCCTTCAGACTCAGATCCATCCACATCACTTGATGCAGATGTAGCTGACTCTGTGCCAGTACTACAATCTGAATTACTAGAAAAACATTGTACCTTACTCGGACCAGGCTGATCCTGGCACTTGTCTTCTTTTGATATAGCCATCAGTCCCATGCACTGATGGTCTTCTTGTTCATAGATAGAGTTCAGCAATTGCATAAACTCATCTTCTTCATCTGCTGCATATAGACCAATGTATGCCTCAGCTTCAGATTCAGATTCTGAAGATGACTGGTCTGTCAAGCTCTTCTCCTTCTTGGCAACAAAGGATTTCTCCTTCTTGCTCTTTTGTTGAGTCTTTCTTTTATCAGCAGACTCCTTTCTTTTGTATGGAAACTCAGCCACAACATGTCTATGCCTATTATAGCAGTAGCAAACTATCTTTGATGTTGTAGATTTGTTAGGCTTAGACCTGCTCCTGTCCTTCCTTGATGACTTCCTCTTTTGATAATAGTCATCCACAGGCTAAGATGTGGAGGGCCTTGACTTCCACTGCTTCTTCAACAGGAATCTCTGAAACTGCCTTGTGAAGGCAGCAAAGTCTTTATCTAAATCACTGCTGTCTTAACTTTGGTTGTCTGAATTATCTGAAGTAATTTCAGCAATAATCTCAGGAGGTAATGGAGACATTCTCCTATTCTTCCTAGTGGTCTCCACCTTGAAGGCCACAGACTTTTCTCTATGCTCCCTTTTTGCACTTTTCTCTTCCTCTTTCCTAGTCATCAGTTGCATCTCATATGACAGCAATTTTCCAAACAAAGTTTGAGGAGAGATATCTGCAAGTTTTGCCGCTTCTCTAATGGCACAAATCTTAGTGTTCCAATCCTTTGTCAAGGATCTTAGAAATTTATCATTCAATTCATATGTACTGAAGATCTTTTCATAGGACCTCAGCTCATTTACTATTCTATAGAACTTCTTATAACACTCAGTTATACCATCTGACTTTCCTTGTCTGAAACTCTCATATTCCTGGTTTAGCATAGATTTTCTATCTTGTCTGACTTCTTCAGAACCCTTCATGTAGACTATCAAAGTGTCCCACATTTCCTTGGAGGTCTTGCAGTGAATCAAATTTTGAAAGGTTGAATCATTTATGACACTTACTATGATATTCTAGGCTCTTTTATCCATAGTTACCAGGATAATCTCTTTCTTAGTCATCTCAGAAAAATCTTTGGGAGTTCTTTGATTTGCATCTAGAATTGACACCTTCATTGGAACATAAGGACCTTCCATTACAGTAATGTAGATCCTTGGATCAGAAGCCTCCATGAAAAGCCTGACCCTTTCTTTCCATATTCCAAATATCTCTTTCATGCATATGGGTAATTTCATAGAACCTAGTTCCTTATGATTTCCTCCTGAACCCATTTTCTTGATCTTGAATCTGTCTTATGGATCTTACTCATACTGATAAGTCCTTCTTTGAGCAACCTCCCTTTGATACCACTTGATAGAATTAATTTCAAGATAACACAAACACCTAGGGGGTGAATAGGTTCTTTTCATTTTTACTTAAGACAGAATATTTTTCCAGATCTTAAAATAGAATATAACTATTCTACAGTAATCACAGCACAGAAATCACAATCACACACACATCACAGATTGCACACAGGTTTATAGTGGTTCCCCAAGGTCTGGGTACATCCACTTTCTCCCTTCACCTATCTAGCAGTGTGCTAAATTCAGCCTAACTTCTTCCTTCTTCTCAGATCCACAGATCTTACAGCTCAGAACCCTGAAAGGTTCCTACAACTCAGAGTGTAACCACACTCCTACATCTTAGGCTAACATCCCTACCTCAGCCTTTCCATAAGGCCTACAACTCAGAGAAAAATTTCTCCTACACTCAGGCTCAAAAGCCCTACCACTCAGAGATTTATATCTCAGACACTCAGCCTTTATAATATAGGCTTACAACTCAGATCTATGAAAAGATCCTACAAAATTTGATAAATGTTTAGATGGACTCTTACCCTTGTTGAGAGAGAAGGGATAAGAGGTTTCTTGATCAGCTTCTTGATAAAACTGATGGCTGAAATCAACCTGTTCTTAGCTTTCTTCAAATCTTCTTGAATCTGAACTCAGTAGGGTTGATCTCCTTTGAAGTTGACTGACTGGCAGCTTCCTTCTTAGATTCCAGAATAGATTTGAAACTTTCTTAGCAGATTAGTTCAAGATCTGCTTCTTAAGAGACTTGTAAATGCCTCCTCCTTTACTTCAACAGTTGGAGATCTCTCTCTCTCTCCAGAACTTCTGAAGTTTCTTCAGAATTCTTGCTTGAATTCTTCTTAGATCTTCTCACGAAAATCTTCTTCTGTGTGACGTGCACTTTCTTGTTGTTGTATATGTTGTTTGATTTGACAGAATCCATCTATTTATATAGACTTCATCCATGGTAATCGGCTGATCCGGTTTCTAACCAACTTCTGACAGGTCTGACAGCTTCAGCAAACTTGTTGGAATACACAGCTGTCAAGTCTTCAGTCAGTTCTTGAACCTTTGTCTTTGTCAGCAAAGCGTCGAGACTGATTGTCATTATGTGTCGACACAAGTAGATTAAGTGTCGACACAAGCTTTGGTGTTGTCGACCTAACTCCTTTAGTGTCGACACAGCTTCTTGATACTGCATCTGTAGAATGTGTCGACACTGCTTCTTTGTGTCGACATAGACACTTCTTCACTTCACAGCAATCAACATTGTTAAAACTCTGCTGAGTGTCGACACAAGTCCTGTGTGTCGACGCAGTTGATATAGTCTTAGAATTTGTGTGTCGACACTGCCTCCAGGTGTCGACACAGTTGATATAGTCTCAGAATTTGTATGTCGACACTGCCTCCACGTGTCGGCACAGTTGATGTCGAATAATACTTCTGTGTGTCGACACTGCCTCCTAGTGTCGACATAGTTGATGTTGACTAATACTTCTGTGTGTCGACACTGCCTCCTGGTGTCGATACAGTTGATGTCGACTAATAAATCATGTGTGTCGACACAGTTGCTTCAGGTGTCTACACAGCTTTTCCAAGTGTCGACATAGACTTTCTTAAGTGTCGACACATGGACTTAGAAACTTTTTCAGCATTTTGGCAAATACTTATCCTGCACATATAAACTTAAAATAACATCAAATACACCTTGATGTATATCATTGAGCTATGTGAGGCTTCTCCAAATCAGGTACACATTTTCCAATGTACCGAACATGCACATACTGAGAGAATTTGAGCAGAAAGAAAGGGTGATCCAGCGATGGTTTCGATATTTCCGACCATCTTCCTACAACCAGCTCCCCCCTGGCGGGGCGTTCTGCTGATCTCTGGGTGGCCTAGGCGGGTCCTGCTGGTCCTGTATGCGTCCTTGCAAAAACCTTCATAGAAGTCCTAGGCGGACAAGACGCTCGATTTCTTCCTTCAGGCAGGCACAGTCCTCAGTGGTGTGTCCCATAGTTCGATGAAACTCGCAATACTTGGACTGATCGTTTCTGGGGTTATGGGTCGGTTGCTTGTGCCGATGTAATGATGTCTCATTTTGAATAGCATAGAGTACATTGGTGCGCGTAGTGTTGAGGGGAGTATAATCCCTTGGTGGTTGATCTCTCTGATGGTTTTGCCGATGCTGCCCATTCCGGTGCTCTTCTCGGAATCTTCCTTCTTGATGCTGAGGGGCCGACTCCTTTTCTCTCTTTCGCTTCTAGGCCCCATCAAACTGCTGACGATGGGCTTCAATAGCTTCGTCGGCAGCAATTTGCGCCTCTACCCGATGCACGAGGTCAGGATAATTAGGGGTAGTTTCTCTCATCAGTGTTGAGTAGAAGCCGCTAGGGCGGAGGCCTCCAAAGAACACCCCCGCAACAAATCGGGGTCGACTCCCGGAATCTGGCGGGCTTCTGCAGTAAAACATCGGAAGAAGTCCTTTAGGGTTTCTCCTTCGTTCTGGCGGATTCCTGATAAGTGGGAGGGGTCACGGACAATCCTGCGATTGACGATGAACTGATCGACAAACTGCCTTGTCAGCTCTGTGAAGTGGATGGTACCGGCCCTTAATGAATGGAACCATGTTCGGGCCTGTCCTTTGAGATTGGCTGGAAACACTTGACAGAGCAACTAGTCTGGAGCATTATAGATTCTCATAATGGTGGTGAAGTGGGTCACATGTTCTAGCGGATTATCGGTCCCATCAAACGTCTCAATGTTCGGGAGCTTGAATCCGTATGGGATTGGATGGTCAAGGATTTATGGTGCCAAAGGAGAGCCTTGGCAGAGTGGCCGGCGGGCGTGAATATCCCTTCTACCCACCTGGCGATATTCTTCAGCGATGACTTCTCGAATTTCCTCTCGAGTAAACCTTTCAAGCGGAGGAAGGCGGGCGTCATTGATAGGGTTGTGTTAAAGATGGTCTGCTCTCACCCCTCTCTGGGCCGGGTGAGTGGAACTGACAGCTTCAGAATATTCTTCGGGTCCTTCCTGCTTTGTAGGAACTTCTTGGGCCCTGCGCTGATTCGGCTATGGTGGAAGGTTAGCTGGTGCTAGCGGCAGCGGGGGAGCAGGAGGTGCTCCCAGGTTTCAGAGCAGGGTGAGCATTTCGGTTTGTTGCTCTTCCATCTGGCGAACACGCCCATCTAGGGCGGTGACGGGGGCGAAAGCGACTTCAGCTGTCAGTGGCACGTCCACCAAAAAGTGGGAGCGTGCGGGTTCGTCATGTCCGCCGAGGGTAGATCTTTCAGTGGTGCTGGCGCTTATTTTTGCCATTGAAGCAGAACTTAGAAGCGGCAAGGCTAGTGATCTCGTTTTTTGAAGGATGCTGGGAATCGTGTTCTCACAGACGACGTCAAACTGTTGCGGACTAACTCAGCGTCCCTGTTGGACTGGAATAAACTGGACAGCCTTAGCTCTCGGGATGGTCGAGCGCGCACACAGTCAATGAAAAGAGAGAGTTGACACAAGAGGTTTTAACGTGAAAAAACGCCTTAACTGGGTAAAAAACCACGTGACCAGATCTGTGTCGGTCAAAGTCCACTATCAGGTTGCGGTTACAATGTGTTCAGAGAATCGAGAGCGACAGACTGCTCCTCGTTACAACTTGGAGGTGAGAGAATTTCTGACTCGCAACGGGCAACAGGCTGCGCCGAGGGAGTGCTAGACGCTAACTTAGTGGCCGACGTGTTTGAGCGTTGGCGGTGGTTGTCTTCTTCCTTTCTCCATGCACTTGGGGACTTGGCTCGTAGGCAGCTTGAAGATGACCTGAGGGAGGAGTTCAGCAGAGCTATGGCTTGAGGAAGAAGAAGACCCCGGGAACAAAAGGTGAATTATGAGGAGGCCCTGGGGCTCCTTTTATAGCCTCCAGGAGAGGATTATGGCAGGCCCCACCACTAACTTGGTGGGTTAGTGGGTGGTTACCCACCATATCGGATGACGAGGAAGGTCCACCACGATCGGACGACGGACAAGCCGCCAATGGTGGTGGGTCGGCCGACGGGCGGGCGGGCAGGCGGCCTGGCCGGCGGCGGTGGCAGTTTCCCCTTAAAGGGGGGGGGGGCAGTTTTTTGGTGTTGAGAGAGGGAGTGAGCCCCCCCCCCCCCCCCCCCCCCATGTTTCCCTCATTATGGGGATTTCATGGGAGGTGGGGTTGACTAGTCAACCCCATGATCTCCCACTTTGGGAGGAGATCATGGAGAAATTCTCCTTATAAATGGTGGTGTAAAACTAAAAAAAGTACATAATTAAAGTTCATTCCCTTAAAAAGTCTCAAAATCATAAGGTTTTCAAGATAATACAACTTAATATTTAAGCATTAATTAAAATAAAACTAAAATAAATTAAGAGCGGCGTAATGCTTTAATAAAATACGAAATATCAGATTATTAATCTAGGGTTTCGGTCTTGCAAAGCCCCGGCAGGAGAGAACGGAGAGAGCGTGAGGCGGCCACTGAATCGCCCGCCGTCGCAAGATCGGCGAGACCGAGCAAGCGCGAGGGAGACACTGCAACAATGGGTAAACATCTATCATCACGAGTTTAGCTCCCCGAATTTGTTTCATTCGTCCTCTTCTTCTTCATACAGGTATCTCACGAGATTCTCTGCACAAGAGGCGCGCCACAGGTGGCAAGAAGAAGGCTTGGAGGAAGAAGAGGAAGTAATCAACCTTCACTTATCTAGTTCATTCAATCCAAACTCTTCAATCCCAATTCCATGTAGATCTTGCTTCAATCCGGTTTTCTTTTTAATCTATTTTGAAGGTATGAGCTTGGCCGACAGCCGGCGAACACCAAGCTTTCCAGCAATAAAACGGTGAGGAGGGTTAGGGTTCGCGGAGGAAACGTCAAGTGGAGAGCTCTTCGTTTAGATACAGGAAACTACTCTTGGGGAAGCGAAGCTATCACCCGCAAGACTAGAATCCTGGACGTAGTTTACAATGCGTCCAATAACGAGCTTGTGAGGACGCAGACCCTCGTGAAAAGCGCTATCATACAAGTTGATGCCGCCCCTTTCAAGCAGTGGTATCTCCAGCACTATGGCGTTGAGCTCGGGAAGAAGAAGAAGGCCCCCGCTGCTGCTGCTAAAAAGGATGCACCTGAGGTAGATTCGTTTATCATGTTTTTTTGTTTTCACTTGAATTTAGTTATTGGAAATATATGTTTTTGGGTATCTAGTTATTAAGCATTTTTTTGGTATGATTCAGAGATGTTTTGGTGGAAGTTGGAAGATACTTTGATTTTTGTTGAAATCCTTAAATATTTTAAGATTTCATATTGTCTATTTCTTCATATAATGGTTGGCAAAGACTTTATAGTGAAAATATTTTATGGTTAGTTTTTTGGGATTGAAGGCTTAAAGTAGTCGGTTATTGTTGCAACCTCACTAGGAAAAAGTTAATGTATGCTGAAAATTCTCATTAGAGATTTGTTTGGAATTGTAATGTGGATATATAAGACTGCCCTTTGAACACTGGAAATTTTGTAGAAATCAGTTTATTTCTTTATGTATTCCCTGTGTGTTTGATGTGTATTGTTGTTTTAAGATCACAAAGTTGTATATTTTTTTACATAATGACTGCATATTTCCGTTTAAAGCTATTTATCACCTGAAATTACTATTGTACATACATTTTCACCTTGAAAAGTCTGTGCAAGTCATTCTAGAATCTTCACACAATACATAGCTGTAAACTGTTGAAGAACTCCAATTCATAGCACTAATATCGAAACACATCTACAAATAGCTCGAACATTTTTGTTATATATGCAATACCCTTATCATTATGAAGCAGAAATACTCATCAATTACACAGTGAATAAATAATGAAATACACAAGTCGATGATGAAATATGCAACTCTGCTGTCTATACTATATTTCCATGATTTCTTTTTGATTTTACATGTAGCTTTAAACTGTCTTTTTCACACTTAATTTTTTATTTCCAAAGGCATAT